>JAUKNK010000482.1:1482500-1522536 GCA_030765055.1 Mantis religiosa
GTATATAAGAGACTTAGGCACATTACTTCCCATTGTCTATTTATAGGTGAAGAGTCATATGCTTTTTTAAGATCAATGAATACCATATGCACTTCTTTCCCTTTAGTCAACATAATAATAGTGCTTAAAATTCTTCTTATTGCTGCCATAACACTAATTCCTCTATAGTTTGTCACAACTGTATACTATACTGGTTCTCGTTTGTTCCGTTTATTTTTATACATGGGACTAATATATGATAACCTGCACTCATTCGGGATAGGTTCTCCTTCAATCACTTGATTTAAAAGTCTAGTTAAAATTCTTATAATAACTAATCCACCATATTTAATTAATTCTGTTGTTATTCCTCCCGGGCCCGCAGCTTTCCCATTTTTTGTGGTTCCAAAGCATTTCGTACCACACACACACACACACACACACACACACACACACACACACACACACACACACACACACACACACACACACACACACACACACACACACACACACACACGGACTTTCTTTAAAATATAGTTTGGATTCAGGGCATTTCCATGAAATCTTACTTTGTTGGAACGCTGTGCCCTCCCTACCTAAAAGAAAGTAAAAATTATATATATATATATATATATATATATATATATATATATATAAGCTTCTCAAATAAATATACAGTTTCAATAATGTATTTGCTACTTCATTTTCAAACAAATAATAAAAGAAGTTTTGACACTGTTTTGTCCAATAAATCTTGATCGGCTGCAAGTCGATTCTCATTTTATTGGGACTGCTGCGACATGTGATATTGAATTACATCTGTCAGGGCACAGCTTGTGGGCTGACGTTTTACGTGCTGTAGGCTAATCTTTTCAACGTCATCTGCACGTGAACGCAACTGCATGGACGAATAAACATGAAAACACGAAGAAATGCTGGTTTCTATACAAAGGAACCTTCGAGATAAATGTGATCTTGGAGACGTACAGGGAAGAGAGAAAATTGTCATGTATATATCCACCTTTCCTTCCTGCCAAATACAGACGACAAATACTGTGCTACTGATACTTGTAACAATACACTTGGAAATCGAAACGCGTGAACAGTTATATAAGTATTTTGTCTTCTAGATTGAACAGTCTGTACCACAACAGCAGCCAATGAGAAGTGATAAGGTCACGTGACCGTTAAGAGATGTGGGGCAAGCTTACGTGAAGCAAGAATTAGTTCGGAACGCACAGCACAAGCGTGAGCAACAGAGATTTCTCTTTTTCATGCGGCCAAAATACTACTACAAAATTCGACATTGTAATATGCCTTTGGATAGATTCGACAAGATTTTTTTGAGGCAGCCTGTACAAAGGCCATTTTTCTATCACCTATGGTTCTGTAGTTATTGCTTGGAGAATAAACATCTGACTCCCGTGTTTATGTATAAGGTATGCTTCTACTCCAATCTTGTCCTATCCTTTTCGTTACGCAGTTCTGAATAAGACACTACGAAGTGTCGTTAGGAAGTGCATATATTTAGTTAATAAATTAACTGACCACAGAGCACTGCAGTGCAGGAACGCGCGCGTGTTCTTTGAACTTCGATTCATGAACGTGCGTAACGCAAATTTGTGTTTAAGGTGCTTTGTGTAACTGTGGAATTTTAAGCAGAAAATTCACATTTTTACAGTGAGTTTTGTGAACTGTTAAGAATATCATTTCCAAAGCATGGTACCAGTGGCTGTACTCCACTTCCAGACCAGAAATATTATTTTTAAAGTGTACAGCTATTTTAAGGAGTTGTCATTTGAAGAAGTGCGTGCCAGATCAAATTTTCACAAAGGCGAGAAGTCAGGTGAAATGTGAGTGTGCATAGTTTGTCGCGTATTGCGATGAAACAGGATAAAACTTCTAGGTCAGGAATTGGTGCACCTTTATTTATTTCATTTAAGCTAAGAACTCCTCTACAATAAGTCGTTTTTAGAAATACAAATACGTTATTTTCAATAAATAAGCATGTTAATATTGAATGCTACAGTTTATAGTGTTATCCTAGTTAGCCTTTGTTGCGTAAGTTTACGTTCTGTCAATTTGTCAGATGACAAACGTTACTTTCCTCGTTCTCTCTCCTCTCTGTGGCGCATCAGATGGCAGCAGTGCAGTCACCGTGTGCACACATTGGTTCAGCTCACATGCCTCCAAAACCGTACGCTGTATACTTAGCAGAGTACTATGTTACGTTGTTTTTGACGTTTGGACATTTTATGGCCGTGCTGTGGCTCTGATGTCCGTCATACACTGTGTCCAGCTAACTGGTTAAGCATGTGAGGGCACATCTCTCCGGCCTTTGATCATCACAAAGAGATTATCTTTGGCAAAAAATAGAATGAAAAGGCATTCCTATACATCTAATTTACATAATAAAAACAGAGAAGGGCCGCAGATGTGTCTGACAAGTAGTACCCGCTCGTCTACCTCACTCTGATTTCCATTAATGGCTGATTCTCTTAGAACGAAAATAGCCAGTGAGTACCATATTTCTGTTATGGGAGATTCTTTTTGCCCGCTTTCGTCTTCGAGACTGATCCGTTGAGTTCAGGCCCTATCAAAGAAGCTGACCTTCGACCACAGGTGTCAATTGAGGTAGTCGATTTGTGTTGAACTGGGAGTGTATAACGTTTAATAGATGATAGCAAGGGGCCAGTGAATAATGCCGAAGTAGTTCACTTGAGTGTGACTCAGCAGTTCAGTTACGGTTCGATTCAACGGATCAATTGGTTTGTGTAACGTTAACACTAAGGGTCTAAGAGACAGGTTATGTTTAGCATAAACGTATTTTCATTTGTTACAATATAACATAGTAAGCTTAGCGATAAAACAGGACTGTAATTTTTGCCTTCGTTTTATATTTAATGCCAACAAAGTAATGAAGATATTGAAATTATGATCTGTGTAGATTTGATATATTTGAAAACGTTAATAAAGAACATTTTGAAAGTACCTCTTATATGCTAAGAAGCTACAAAGGAAACTGTTAGAGCTGGACAAAATCTTGAAAAATATGAGTTTAACTGTCTGGGAAGAGAGAATCAAAATTTTGATATACACATTTTTAAGGACTTGGAGATCAGTGCTCTACTGAATGACTGCATTATAAAACAAGTTAATACTTTTAATCAATTGCTCTATACACAATAAAAAGCATAATTGTCCTAAAATGACTAAATTCTGTAACACCAAGAAAAGAATTATTGAAGAGAGCATGGATTATTCAGGACTTACACTGAGATGCAAACTTATTCCACTGCCATGTTTTAGTCAAAGACGACCTTTACTCATCAGTGATCAATAACAAAGAAGCTGTACCCTTAACCCACACATTAAAGCATCTGCTTGGGGAGGGTTCGTTCCCAGGCTGGGAAGTGGGAACTTCTGTCTAACCAAGAATATAGAAAAATGTTCCAAAGATAAAAAAGCCGCTTGTATACTCATTGAAGTTAAAATAATGATAATGATAAAGAACTATCAGAATTTGAGTTAAGTACTTAAGTACTTACGATAGTAAGTCGCCACAAACGGTGTATCTCGGATGCGAGAGCCCCTAGTGGTCTACCGGGAAAATATGAGTCAATTGGAGAGTTTAATGTCAGGACGGCACATTGGCCATGGTAGCTCAATGGATAAGACCGACTGGACGGAGACCAGGAGATTCGTGTTTCAAATGCCGGCCTTGGCATTGAATTTTTCAAGTTGGCTCTATTCATCCAGAATTATTGTTCACAGATAATTTAAAAGCAGATTCCTTTTCAATCGTGAGGCTAAGGAGAACTATTAAAGCAATCTACTGCAAAGATAGGGGTTACAAATAAATGAAGACAATTAAAAAGCTATGTTATGTAAGAAGGGATATAAATAAGAAAGAACAAGAAATGGTATTTGGAAGGAACGGATTTGAAAATAGAGAGAATCACTGATTAGCTAGGAAGAGGCACGAGGTACTGAGGTACACAGAGGGAAAAACTATTAGCAAAGAGGAAACAATTACTACATATAATCAGATCATTCGTGAACAAAATACCAGAAATGCAAAGGATATAGAGTGCGGTGGTAGAAGCGGGGAGTTGTCTACAGCAGAGATGTTGGGGCTGGAAATAATCTGGGAAAATGTAGCTGCAATACACAGACATGTTTGCAAAATAACCCTGGGGTTACCTAGAAGATCACCAAATGGGGCATCAAAAACAGAACTACGCAGATTGGGGCCAAAATGCAAAATGGTAAAAAAGGGCAATCGTATACTGGTTCAGAATAAATCTACTAGAAGAAAATGATATACTAAAACAATGCGTGGTTGAAACTTGGATGCACAAGATAGAGGAAGCGTGGGCGGAAACAAATAGCAGAGTAAGGGTTTTGGAAAAGAAGTTAGAGAAAGATAACAAGCTGAAACGCTAGAACTGTCAGTAGCTTCAATGAAGAAAGGTTTTTAATGCATCATAGATATTTAAAAATTGAATGTTGCATCTAAAGATGCAACAAAGATGGGGTATGTTTAAGCGAGGTCACGCTTGAGAAATATGATTGGGGGAGATATGTTCATTATTTTGTTTGTATACCGCAATTTTATAACGCAGGGGTTACTTTACGCGCCAGTAAATGTACTTTCATGGGATTGAAACTTGTAAGCGCACTTAAAGATCAGCGATATAAGACGATCCACGACCCTGAGATCAGTCAGCAAACACCTAAAATTGGGTCATCTAGACCGACGGGCAGAAGAGTATCGAATTGTGTTATAATTCACATTATATCCTCGAATGTAAAGATACGTTAGAGGAAGAGAAAATTTAAAACTGAAAAACTGGGATAATATTAATTAAAATGTAGGAAGATTTTTAACTCAAGATAGAATGAATATATGACAAGGAGGAAAATACTTAAGAAAAATAAGCTTAAAGTCGTTAAAAGATACAATAGATTACCCCATAATATATACAACAGAATGTTAAATACAAAAAGAAAAATAGAGTATCCAAGAGGAAGTAATACATTGTCATTTGTTTGCGGAATCATCACAAGAACACTATTACAAATGTTATAGGTTCATTAGAGGTTTAGAGGTAGCTAGATAAACCTCCGAAAATTCTTCGTCTTAAGACGGAAATAATTGAGAAGTTTAACCATCAATGTTTACCTATAGATATGCAAACTATTTATTCAAAACATGTTTCTTTTTTGGCCACAGAACATATAACATGAGAATTCCTTACATTTCGTAACAGATGCAGTCAAATATATGGCGAAATCGGGAACAGCAATTAAATCACTTTACACTGAAGTGGTTCGCGTAACATGCATAGCGCATATCCTTCACATCTGCAATTGCTTCCTGAAGCATAGTAACGCGTTGGGAGACATGGATCAGTGCACGTCCTTATCATTGCAAACATTTTGATGCAGTGAAGTCAGTGGCTGACAACTTTTATAGAGAAAATGTTGCATCTACAGCTGTTGCTCAAGACTTACTGGACGATCCTCAAATTTAGAGGAGTTTGGCATTTATCACTGTCAATTTTTCAATTTTGTTAGAGAGAATTTTGGCTACAAAGAGATGAGAGCGCATATGAGGTTGTCAAAAAATTAAAGGTGTGGAGGAAGAAACGCAAAAATATATATGAAATATTAGTCAACAGGTTTGTGAGAAAATGAAAAATGTATTAGAAAAGAAATTTATGCAAGTTGAACACTATAACTTAGGTTGCGTTGAAGAAGATTTTTCAGTTTCAAGGAAGCGTCCATGACGTCACTTAAAGTGAGAGCAGTTCTTCAAAGTACAGGAATATTCTTCAAGACAAATGGTCATTCTTCAAACTAGAGAACCTAAGAATGACAATTGTTCTTTCTTACAATGCTGAGTAAGAGATATGCCTAAATATATACATTTTTCATAGTATAGAGGGTGTTTCAAAACGATAGCAAATGAACATATAGAAGTAGGAGCTCAGCTTCTATGTGACACATATAGATACCTTTTACTGGCAATAGAGCCACATAAAAATGCTCCAGAATGAGTTTGGATTAGGCAGTGACAGGAAAAACGCGTGCCTCACGCTGTCGGAGTTCGCAGGTGTAGGTCACACGCCGTGCCGCGTGCTGTAGCTGTTTGTAAACATACCGACAAACTCGGCAGTAGCTTACTACTATTAAGAAATTCGTTGGCTTATGAAACCACAGTAAAGAAGCTATTGCTTAATTAAGTATTGCTTATGAAAGTTTAAGGTGTTCCAAGATTCCGCTTTAGCAGTCCATGATGACAAATAATCTGGTGGACATATGCAACTTATACCTTTTAGAGGGAAGTTAATGCTAGTGAGGTTGAGAATGGAAGCATTAAATGATAAACGGAACAGAAAAAAGAACATTATAGAATTGTAGATAAATTAACCAAAACTAAATGGCTTATACAATGAGACGATTATTTTATTTCACTTGTTTGATAATACTAAATAAAGCATTTGTAACTGAAAAGGAAGTTGTTGATATTTACAGTAAGTGTTTGAAAGTATTGTACAATTAAGATCATAACAAAATGCTCTGAAATGAAGCAAGTAAATATTATCATTGATGTAACTATTTTTTCAATTCATATTTATAATGGAACTAAATTAATCGTGCGTTTGTTGAACTCCCTTCAGCTCTTCCATCCATCAAAACCATATCCGTCATTTCGTCGTCCGTATAGCGCTCCATATTGCTTGGATTTACTATCTAAGTATGCGCAAAATTCCTACCTGTTAGGAAGGAATGTGCAGTTTTACACTGAAGAGCAATCTCGCAACTGTCCGAGTTATTAGTCGACTTTTTCACAGGTAACTGCCCTTTGCCCCATTACCTAAAAGGTAGGCTAGGGTCACTGATAACGAGCAAGCAGTAATGTTTTTGTTTTCGTGGTCGATGCGTCCCAATAACAACTTTTGAAGTCCGCACACCAGTGGTTCCTGCACAGCCTAATCACGAAATCGTGTAATATTTAATGCTGATAAAATTATATCTAACAGAACTTCCAAACTACGACACCGAAATTCGGATTAGTTAAGTTATAAACTACGCAACGGCCATAATCGTTCGGTGTCGTTTTGAAACGACCTGTATGTATATGGTGGGACACATTACACAATATTTATAATTATAATAATCAATATAACGAATGAATGTTTTTAAATTTTGAACATTAAAATTATAAAAATGATTTACAGTCATTTTTTTTTTTAAATTGTATAATTTTCACCAAAATTTAAGAGCATTTTATTGACCAGTTTTCTCTGACTTTTGGGATCAACAACTTCAAAGTCCTACTAATCACCTTAAAAGTGCTTAAAAAATTTCATAAAATCATTTGAAAGATGGCCTTTGTTAAGCATAACAAAGTTAAATAAAAGTGCTAATTAGTGAAAGTTAATCTCTTATTGTGTTTCTGAATCGGTGCTCCATATCGGGGCTCTGTTTTTGAAACCAGAGAGAAAGGATCAGATTGCGTATTTTCAGGGATGTCTGGGTTATTGCGGGATGTTGAACCTACCTCGAAAAAAGAGCCCATATCTCTCAATTAAAACCCTTTACTTCCATTGGGAAAGGCCAGCCACTTTGCTAATGGCCCAGTTGTGAGTGTGTATTATGTTACAGCCATAGGACGATCTTCTGCTTTTGAGTGGAACTTTTCTGCCAGTTTTTGCAGCGCCTCCCAGAAACGATCGTGACTGTGAATTCTATGAAGTTTATATATACTTTACATTGATGATTTTCACGAAATATTTTGTGACTTCATACTCATGCAGCGTTGTGTTAACTGGCTATGTTTACGAGGTGCGTTCAAATTATAAAACCTCCTATTTATTTTTTCAGTTCTGGGACCAGATAGGAACTTCTGTTTTTTTTAAATACACGTGGACTCTTTGTGAATGCCTGACAGAGATGTCAGCACTGTACAGTGAATATAGCTCTAGTGGCAGCGACGAGAGTTAGGACTGTTTTTGATACTTAAAATGACGGTGTTTTCATTACAAGAACAGCGTGTAATCATTCGTTTTCTTCATTTTCGTGGTGTGACACCTATTGAAATTCATCGTAGGTTGAGTGAGGCATGTGGTGATGGTGCCATTAATGTGTCTAATGTACGTTCCTGGGGGCGAGAGTTCAATGAAGGCAGAACATCGTGTGGTAACATACCAAGCCAGTCACACCAGTCGGTCTGACGACATGATCCAGCGAGTGGAGAACGTTTTGGAGGATCGCCGATTAAGCGTTGCAGACATCGCTTCCAAAATTGGCATTTCCATGAGATGTGTGCACACAATCCTACATGAAGATCTGAAAATCCGAAAAGTGTTCTGCCTTCATATAACTGTCGCCTCCAGGAACGTACATTAGACACATCCATGATACCATCACCACATGCCTCACTCAACTGAAGATGAATTTCAATAGGTGTCACACCACGAAAATGGAGAAAACGAATGATTACACGCTGTTCTTGTAATGAAAATCTCGTCATTTTAAGTATAAAAACAGTCCTAACTCTCGTCTCTGCCACTAGAAAAAAAAAAAAAAATAGGAAAAATAGAAAAAATTGAAAAAAGAAATGGGAGGTGTTGTAACTTGAACGCACCTCGTATTTTCTGTTTTCTGTTTGTTTTTGTAGAGGAACAAATCGGAGGGCTCTGAATCTTAACTTCTAACTGATTTAATGACCTTTCCTCACAAATATATGTGCGCTCATACTCTATTTGACTCAGTAGTTTAGCTTTGACCTTGTAGTTAACACAGTGGACCTCAGTTATTAACACTCCATTGTTTATTGTACCGCTAGAAGGTTTTACGCCGTGTTACAAACGTATTGTGGCTTATTCTTTGTTTTCACGGACAATAAATAAAGCTACATTAAACAAAACAATTATGTTCCTATTTTCAATAAGTCAACATCTATACTTGTAAGAAAGTTTAATTATAACAATACAAAGAATCACACGTCGTTTTTCACTGTGACAAAACCTGCCTCTGTGACAAAATTTGAATTTTTTCTGAGCACACAGTATTTATTAGACTTGGGCTTAGGGCCTTCCCTCCCGGAGCCTACTGCGGTATGTATGGAATCGGTGATCCCGGAGTCCTGAGCCAAATCTCTCGATTGGGTGCCTTTGAGTGTGAGAGAGCTAATGCCAAACGCACAAACAAGGTCCACATCCATGTTTGACCCTAACCGTCATGAACACATGTCTGACGGATAACCTAGCACGGGTTGGAGTAGTGGGAAGCGCAGAGGTGACTGGGCGACGTGTAACCCCAGCCATGTAGGACTGTGTTCATATCCGCTGATAAAGGTCAGTCCCGGGGAGGGGCCATTGCATGAGCTGTTACACTCCTGAAGGCGATTGGGTCCCTCTGTCTGTACATTGGGAGGTGAGATCCTGAGATGAGCAAGGTCTAGGCCACTACTCTCACCTAAGCCGGGGTGGCGCCCAGATGTGAGCACGCCAACTGAGACGTTCGCAATGGTGGAGGACACTGTTGCTATGGGAACTGATAAATTGAACAAAAATGTTAAGAAAAGTGGAAAGGAAATAGGTGAATTCTGTGGTCCTCGCTATTTGCTTATTTTTAGAACTGAGGAATGTCGAAAATTTCCTACCATTAATCCGTTTATTATTCAGAAGGGTTTGTATAAAACCATTCCTAGTTTAGATAAAATTACCCTGTTCCTGTAAAATCATGTACTCGATCTCGCAATAGCACGCTCCAGGTCGAAGGAGTTTCACCGTCGCAGGCTGCAAACATTGAAGCAATTACATTGGCGAGCAATGAGTTCCACTTGGGGCGACGGTTTGAAACAAATGGAAATAATGGGTGTTTAGCTCAGGGTAAAGCAATGAGGTTAATCTCAGGGTATGCCTGAGCATGTATGAGAAGGATAGTTTTAATGACACTGGAATGCCCGTTTCAAACTGGTTTAATGACTGCTTCTTTCATAATTACATTAAACTCGAAGTTGCCGACCAAGGCGGAATGCTTATTACTCGATAATATTTAATTAGTTACGTATAAACCGACAAATATCTTCTCTCATCACTTCTGGTCTGTCCTCGACCAAGACAGAGGAAGCGGACTGCCCTGATCGGCTCCAATCCACGAACTGTCTGAATGACCACAGCTGCACGTGGGTGTATGAGTGATTTTCACTTTCTCAAAGCCCTTTATTCAACCAAATATTCCCTTTGTGGCTATTTTGTCATGCCATTATGAACGGTCCGAAGAATTCCTTATTCAAACAAAGTCAAGTGCTACCCTTTAGAAATCTGCTAAGGACACTGTTTCTTACGTTTATTTTGTTAAAACAACTTATTCACCCAAACTGCTATTCGACTCAAATGCCTCTGCACGTGTTGTAACAAAGAAACAACATTCCTTTGAAATCCATAATGACTCTGTACTTATTTCAATCCTTTAATTTCGGTTCAACATTTTGAAAGTCAATATGCTTGTGAGTTATCCGATGTGAGTTGAATTGCATAGGACTCTGAACTCCTAGCGTGGTGTTGTAAACACCAGAGCATTGGAAGGTATGTCCAGTGAGGATATTCAGGAAAACTTGGCGGAAAAAGGTGTGACAAATGTATATCGAGTTCACCGCAAAGAACGAGGTGAACTGGTGCCCACTCGTACCCGTTTCTTACCTTTGATTGGATAGATCTCCCGCAAAGGATTAAGGCAGGTTATGAAGCTATTCAAGCGAGGCAGTAAACACTCAATCCATTCAGGTGTTATAAATGCCAGCGCTTTGGCCACACGAGTGATTTTTGTAATGGACTTGCTACTTGCGTTGACTGTGGGGAAGTCAAGCATGATGATGCATGTACTTCACTTGCAGCGTGTGTTAACAGCAGTGGTAATCATTCATCTAACTCCAGAGAATGTTCCCGTTTTATGGAGGAAAAGGCGATCCAAGAGACCCGGGTAAGAGAGGTGTCTTTGGAAGCCCGGAAACTCTTGCGGAATCTTCAGCCTTCTGTCCCGAAGACCGTTACTTACAGTGAAGTTGCGGCTAAGCAACACAAGCTAGTGACATAAACGGGGCAGTAATATCCGAAAGAACAATTACACCAAGATCACAGCCAAAGCAACAGACACCAGCACGAACAACAGTGAGTACGTCTTCCAAGTTCAGTCCTTTGAAGAACGTTCCAATCGTCACCGCTGAAAGCATCTACCTCAAGAATATGTGAATTAGTAATGTACATCATGTACATGATGTACATAGTAATGTACATCGCCCAGCGTGTTCAAGATTTCATATGAAATAACTGACTTCCTCAGGGAGAATAAGAAGGCTAGTACTAAACAAAACGAGCTAAAGGTACATGAACATCTCCTCCGAGAACATCTTATGAGGAATCATCCGGAGAGTACTCAGATCGGCGGCTTTCATCTTCGCCGAACGCAGTTTTCGATCGTTTCGGGAGACTGAAATCGAAGTTACCAGTACGAAAGCGGTCCACCTCCGTTGGGGATATGGAGCGGGAAGATCCGGTCCTCACTGCCAAAACGATAGTGAGAAAAAGGCAGGATAAACCTACTGAAAATACTAGCCCAGCCTCTAAGAAAAGGAACAAATTGATTAGACCACCACTGGGCAGGTAGTTTGTTTGGTTAATGTAAATTAATATTGAAAACGGGTTTAATGCTTTTTGCCATTTTGTTGTTAATTATAACGTTCTATTGGTTTTTTTTACTCATTTGCGCTTATCTATTTTACTGTAATTTGGTTTTAATTATTTTGTTTTAAATTTTGAGTAATTTATCTCTGGCTATTGCCATGATTTTTTGTAAAAACGCTGATAACCAAGCAGTTGAGCGCCCATATATACAGATCATCATCATCATCGTCGTCGTCGTCGTCGTCATCATCATCATCATCATCATCGTCGTCGTCGTCATCATCATCATCATCATCATCATCATCATCATCATCATCATCATCATCATCATCATCATCATCATCATCATCATCATCATCATCATCATCATCATCATCATCATCATCATCATCATCATCATCATCATCATCATCATCATCATCATCATCATCATCATCATCATCATCATCATCATCATCATCATCATCATCATCATCATCATCATCATCATCATCATCATCATCATCATCATCATCATCATCATCATCATCATCATCATCATCATCATCATCATCATCATCATCATCATCATCATCATCATCATCATCATCATCATCATCATCATCATCATCATCATCATCATCATCATCATCATCATCATCATCATCATCATCATCATCATCATCATCATCATCATCATCATCATCATCATCATCATCATCATCATCATCATCATCATCATCATCATCATCATCATCATCATCATCATCATCATCATCATCATCATCATCATCATCATCATCATCATCATCATTCTCAATATCATCATCATCATCATCATTCTCAATATCATGAACATTCTCAACATCACCACTTAGAGCTCGTCACACCTCAATTAAGGGGAATACATATGACAATATCGCGAATTTTGATTGGTTATTGGACTGGTAACTTTTAAGGACAAAATGTCATCCCATTTGAAGGTCGCAGTAATATAGCATTTTGCACATTAAATGACCACTACATTGACATATACATACTACCTGGCAAAGCGAGAAAGCGTATCGGAAAAAATTCGCAACACAAGAGATGTTTACCTGAGTTTATCGCAATACACGGTGAGTCCAGTGTTTGTACAGTCTGTTCAGATGTAATCATGTCTTCTGGACAGCAATGTGTCATACATCGGCAGACGCGAAAGATCATATCATATAGACACACGCAGCTTGCAATTGCTATATTTGTGTTTTGTAACTTACTTTACGTCATTTTACTATTATTTCACTGTTCTAATGGGCCACATAAGACCTCATAAGGTACGATCGCAGCACTTGTCACTTAAATGTCAATACGCCTCAACGCTCTGTCGAGTAATACTCCGGAAAGTGAGTGCCTATCCACCACTGGGACCCGCCACTGCCTGCCTGCCTGTCTGCCTACCTACATACCCACCTACCCACATACTCACCCGCCTACCCAGCTACCCAGCTTCCTGCCTACCTACCTACCTAAGTACTTGCCTACCTACCCACCTACCTACCTACCCACCCACCCACCTACCTACCTACCCACCTACCTGCCTACCTAACTACCTACCTAACTACTTGCCTACCTACCTACCCACTTACCGGCCTACCTACCTACCTACCTACCTACCTACCTACCTACCTACCTACCTACCTACCTACCTACCTACCTACCTACCTACCTACCTACCTACCTACCTACCTCCCTACCTACCCACCTACCTCCCTACCTACCTATCTACCTACCTACCTCCCTCCCTATTTACCTACCTATCTACCTACATACCTACGTACCTGCCTACCTGCCTACCTACCGATCTACCTACCTTCCTGCTTACGTACCTACCCACCTGCATACCTACCTGCCTATCTACCTATCTACCTACCTACATACACCCCTGCCTCTACCTACCTGTCTACCTACCTATTTACCTACCTAACTACCTATCCATCTACCTACCTGCTTACGTATCTACCTACCCACCTACCTGCCTACCTACCTATCTACCTACCTACCCACCTACCTGCCTACCCAACCCCCTACCTACCTATCTACCTACCCACCTACCTACCTATCTACCTACCCACCTAACTACCTATCCACCTATCCACCTACCTGCCTACCTACCTATCTAACTATCTACCTACCCACATACCTGCCCACCTACCTGCCCACCTACCTACCTGCCTACCTACCCACTTATCTACCTACCAATCTACCTACCCTTCCACCTGCTCACCTACCTACCCACCTACATGCCTGCCTACCTACCTACCTGCCTACCTACCTACCAAACTCCGTAACTAGCTACCTACCTACCTACCTGACTACCTATCTGACTACCTGCCTACCTACCTGCCTACCTACATACCTACCTACCTACCTACGCACCCACCTACCTGCCTGCCCGCCCAACCATACAAACACCTACCTAATTATCTAGCTACCTACCCACCTACCTGCCTACCTAGCTACCGAACTATCTACCGACCCACCTACCTACCCACCTACCTACCCACCTACCTGCCTGCCCGCCCGCCTAACCATACATTCAACTACCTACTCATCTAGCTACCTTCCTACCTATCCACCTATCCACCCACCTAGCTACCTACCTACGTATCCAGCTACCTACCTGCCTGCCCGCCAGCACTCCCGTCCTCACACCCCAACCACCTACCAACTTATCTAGCTACCTTCCTACCTATCCACCCATCCAGCCACCTACCTATCTATCCACCTACCTGCCTTCCCGCCAGCCTGCCTGCCCGGTTGTGCGTGCTTTTCGATATATCCTTGAAGTTGTAACCTTAGCCCCAGTTGATGAAGCATTTTATGTTCATGATGGTTCTCCCAGACCTTCCCACTATTTTTGCTGTCCTAACTGCTGCTTTTTCAAGGGGCACAAGTAACCTTCTCTCCTGCTTTTCTTGTCTACAGAACTGCACAACCAGATATATGATGTGCTTTTGATCAGAATGGGATACTTTTCTTGTCTTTAACTTTGTAGGTGCATCGTTAATTAAACTTTTCACAGGCACACGCCAATTTTATCGCAACGAGAACTGCAGGTGCCACTATACTATTCGGATTTTAACTGCACAAAAAAAGGTTCGAAGCAGCACCGCGTTGAACTACACTACATCTGCAAGTCACATTGGACGTATCTCGGTATTGTTGATATTTGCGTTATCCGCATTGTACCTGCCGTACTCCGCCCCATTGTGTCGTAACTGTTTCGTAACGCTTCTCACCGAGTGCATTCATATCGTAGTCGACTAGTATTTCCTTTCCACTTTTCTTAACAGTTTTGTTGTTATTATCAGTTCCCATAGCGGCAATATCCTTCACCATTGCAAACCTCATCGATGGCGCGCTCACATCCTGGGCGCCACCCCGGCTTAGGTGAGAGTCCTGGCCTAGACGTTGCTCAGCTCAGGATCTCATCTGTCAAAGTATAGACAGAGGGACACAATCGCCTTCAGGAGAGTAACAGCTCATGCAATGGCCCCTCCCCGGGATTGATCTTTATCAGCGGATACGAACACAGACCTACATGATAACCAGGAGCTGGGGGTTACGCGTTACAGTCACCTTTGCGCTTCCCACTACTCCAATCCGTGCTAGGTTATCCGCCAGACGTGTGTTCAGGGAGGTTAGGGTCAAACACGAATGGGGACCTTGTTTGGGCATTTGGCATTAGCTCTTTCACCTCTCAGAGACACCCAATTGGCAGATTTGGCTCATGACCCGGGGATCGCCAATCCCGTACCTACCGTAGTAGGCCCCTGTGGGAAATAGTGTTATCGTATAACAAGTAACACTGTAAGTATAGATATCGTACATTGACATGTAAACAACGTTAACGTGCAACAGTTAACAAGAGGTGTGAACCATATTTACCTCAGAACCAATACTTTCGGTTGAATGAAGCAAGCGATTTTTATGTGAGACAAAGTTGGCTCTTTCACGGTGTTACTTCTTTCACAGAATATGCTTTTGTTTCTCAGATTCAAGACACAAAGCTTTATTGTCAGTCATTTTGTTGTCCCTTAACATTGTTTTCATGCCAGATACAAGACAACACCAGCAGGGGTAAGAAATCTCATATTGCATGCTACTGCCATCTCTTGGCAAACCACCACACTGCTTACTCATAAATGAACTACAGGACACTTTACCATTATTTACTTGCATTAACTTAGTTTTAATATAAATGTCCCTTAACGTTATTTACTCCCGAGCCCTTCATTTAATATAAAGGAACTAAAAATAACGAGCTGTTTCGAAACTACATTCAACATATTTTTGTCCTTAAGTTTGCCTGCTTTAGTTTACTATTTTGACTTCATGTAGCGTCATTCAAACGCACAGAGAACTAGCTTAAAGTTAATGTAAATATAATCACATTCTTTACTTACAAAACTCCAATGAAAACATATCAATAATCGGAAACCATTATATGCCTTGAAAACTTCAGTGCAGTTAAACGAAAAATTCTCTCTGTTCTTTTTTCTCGTGTAAACACTTGCGAAGTAAGTATTATGGAAATGATCGCTATTCAACGTACTTATTTCAGGTAGGAGTATGAAAATGTTTTGACCTGGAACCAACCGTTCCTAGTGGCTGAAACAGAATTGGATTCCTGCCCTTCCCAGGCAACCCGGTGTTAAATTATACATCGCAACAAAGGTGCCGCTGTCAGTCATACCCTAACCGCTACATGCTCTGTGGTTTGCAGATGAGAACCTCAAAGCTGTGTGGTAATTATTAGAAGCTGTTCCTAAAACGACCTAGCAGCAACGAAAATTCCACGCAAGCAAAGACTAACCAAAAATTTGAGTTATGTGTATGTGTGCTGCAGAAAGGAGGGGAAGGAGAGGTAACTGTTAATTACACCTTGTGATTATGGCATATGTGTACTAGCTTGGTTGTCAGTTTTGGAAAAATGTCGTGTGTTGCACTCACATAACTTTCTATACTCTTGTACAAACTATTCTTACAAAAGCTTATTCCTCTACTTATATGAATCGAGATAAACGTTGTTGTTACTTTTTTGTAGATGCAAGGAGATATGGGAGAATAGTAAACTTTAAGCGATAGTAAGAACTTTTAAGAGCTGGTTGCTATGTGATAAATAGGTCGTGGATTTTTATGTAGAATATTCCTTCATTTTAGGTTCCTTATATGTTTAAAATGGGTCTGGTTTAGGTTATTCTTGACTAAAATACGTTTTATTCAATATGGTTTGTCAGTTTATCAATAAATTTACTTATAATATTTATTTTCTGCTACTTATTTGCAAGATTTATTCATGAACTTATTTCACAAAATATACATTGTCAAGGATATTGTCGCGAAGCCGTTATCTACGATAACGCGGGTTGTGTACACAAAGAGCCGGCAAATAAAAGTAGCTGAAATAAAGGACTTGCCGGCATAGATTAAGTTATGCTTCTGGAAGGTGATAGAATATTCGGTTTCTTTATTGTTCTGGAACAGTCTCGAATTTATCAGTGAGGTATTTAGGAAGGCGACGACTCACCAAAAGTCAGTCGTAAGCAGTAAACAGCTGAGCTGGAGTCGTAAACAGAGAGTAGTAAACAGTTGTAAAGACATGTAACAAGAGTGTTGTAAACAGTGAAAGTTGAGTAAGCTGTTTGTTACTGTCATCGACCTTGGTGTTGTAAATTGTGATATGTGATGTAATTCTGCTGCTACGAAGTGTGTTTCCACGGAAATAAAGAACATTTAGAGTTTCTGTAAATTTGACTTTTAATTCTACGAACCCACAAAGTCACAATATTAATCAAAGAAATCACAAAACAGGTTTTATAGGTTATTTTTTGGCATTGTAGTAGATATATACACACCCAAATGTTCTGGTATAAATTATTTCCTACTGTCACGCACACACATTCTTGTATGACGAGATCGTTATTTCAACAGAACAAGACATCATTGGAGCTTAGACCCCTGATGCCAGTGCAGCAGGTTCTAGGGGTGTCTTTCCTATATACTTTTCTCCCTACAATACTGAGTTTATGATTTTCATGTCTTCAGAACCAGGATTTTGCTAAATAATCTTCTGCAACTTCGAAGAACATGCACCTACCACTGGTCCAGGTCTCGAAACATGGTCAATGATATCTAGAGCAGCTTCGGGTAAAGTTGTACTTTCCAATCGGAGTTCAGTTTTATTACACACATAACTGGGCTAATGAAGACGATCAAAAAGTACAAAAGGCATGATTCTGCCCAAACATTTGAGATGGAGTTATTCATGTTCAGCTTACCCTCAGTTTTTCTGGCGCCTAAATGACAGGCATATCTGCAGTTTCTCAGAAATCAGTTACCATATCATCAACTGAAGCTGTGCGTCATTCAATGACGATGCTCGGGTTCATTTCATTGGTAGAATATATAATTTCTTCAATGATGAATTTTCATACGGGTGGATTGGTCGAAGCGGATTCATTGGATGGCCTGCTCGAATTCCTATTTGAATTCACTGTTTCCCTTCGTCTTGGGTTTATGCGACTCATGTACAGGAAATTATCACTCTATCAGGGCGTGTCCATAATAACCTAGGCAAATTCGAAAAAATTCAGAGATTTGGGACGAAGTGTGTGGTAGTACTGAGCATGGGCTTGGGACATAACATAGAGCAGAGTAGGGGAGGCCACTTCGAGCAAATTTTGTAACTTCTATTTCTTTTGTAATTAAGTAAAAATGGAATTTCAGAACCATTTTCATATGAATTTTTATCTATTGTTTCCATATTGGAAGGCAGTCGCTGAAATATGTGATATAAATAAAAAAACGGTTATATTTATTTCTTAGTTGCTAATTTTTTCAAAATTATGATAAATAACTTCTATTAGATACCAAAAATTTAATGCTCAAACTGCGATTCACTGCACCTTAGAATATACACACAAAATTTAAATTAGATATTTCTTCCAATATAAAATATTCTTTTGATTCCTTCTGATTTAGATGAGCTCATGATATTCTGTCTCAACGGTGGTACTTGCTTATTGAGGCATATCAATATTTGAATTGCTGAAGGTTTAATAGAGTACGTACTGTATAAAACTTGGCCGGCAGTTGCAAGACCTGTGTACACTCCCTTACGACTAAGTCCTACAACCATATAGTACTCACACGTGCGCCAACCAGACCACTTCACAAACGAAAAACATTAGCATTGTAGAGGTATTTAGTTTCGTTTGTGATGTTTCCAGACAATTTGAAGCTATATTTCCTAACATGCGCATTCGAAGTAGAGAGACAGTTTGTTTGTAATTGATGCCATTAGACGGGACCAATTTGTGATAGCCAAAGAAAGGTAAACCGGCTTCTGCTTATGACGCAGAAGTTAAATGAAATCGAGAAAGTTTGGAACAGCTACCTCGAAAATCTCCTATGAGTATTGCACAGGAAACTAAAATTTCTAAACCTTCAGCATTGGAAGCAACGTGATCACAGAGTGTGGTGGATTTCTGTAACTGGATTTTGAAAAATGCTAATAATTAAACTATTGATCCGCGATTAATACCGTTCAGTGACAATGATGATTTATATTTAAGGGCGCTCAACACCGTGGTCAGCAGCGCCCTTTCGAAAACTGTATTTTACTATAACTTCCCTGTGACTTTACCTTAACTTTTCTTTGGCTTCGCTTTGGCTTTGCTCTGGCTCTGCTCTAGCTTTGCTTAAGCTTTGCTTTGATTTTGCTCTGGCTCTGCTATCACTTTGCTTTAGCTTTGCTTTGGCTTTGCTCTGTCTCTGCTATGACTTTGCTCTTACTTTGCTCTGGCTTTGTTCTAGCTCCACTTTGGCTCTGCTCTGGCTCTGCTCCAACTTTGCTTTGGTTTTTCTCTGGCTCTGCTATGACTTTTCTCTGACTTTGCTCTGGCTTTGTTCTAGCTCCGCTCTGGCTCTGCTCTGGCTCTGCTCTGGCTCTGCTCCATCTTTGCTTTGGCTTTGCTCTGGCTCTGCTATGACTTTGCTTTGGCTTTGCTTTGGCTTTGCTCCGGCTCTGCTCCAACTTTGCTCTGGCTTTGCTTTGGTTCCGCTCTGGCTTCGCTCCAGCTTCACTCTAACCTCACTTTAACTTCACTCTAAATTCACTCTAAGACTTGCTAGGTTCCAGCCCCGCTGCGGTCTAGCTCTGGCTTCACTCGGCCGTTCAGAACCCAGCAGTGGTTATTTTACAGGCTCATGTGTCATTTAAACACAACCAGTATTATGCTGCAGACGAACCTAGTGTCCTGAATGAAACTCCTTGCACAATAAAAAAAATCGGGGTTTGGGTTGTATTAAATATATATGGAATAATAGAGCCTATTTTGCATGAGCGTAATATAAATGCATGAAGATACAGAAGTAGTGTAATGTCACCACGCTTCAAGCAGTTGACGCACTTGGAACGTTTGGCTAGAAATTTCTAGCACGCTCTGCCACTGCGCACTGAAGCAGAAACTACAGGGTTCCGAATACAGACTGGGACGATAAAACTATAGAAATTATTAGCAAGCGTATTGGAAGTAATATAAGAATAAATATTTAATCCTAAAATAGAATGTTTAATACAAGCAACAGAGACATAGCTTTAGGTAGAAAGGGTAGTTTGAGACAGGATGTCGTAACAGAAAAACAATAGAAGGCGAAACCCTCCCGCCAGACTGACGCCACTAGGAATGCCCTACATGAGGAAAAGACAGGAAGTTAACCGTTAGGATGCCAAGGGTCATACCCCCCGGGGAGGTAGAGTAAAACTGCTGCATAGATAAACAAGGGATGAAAGACCAATCAGGCTAAAGCAAGGAAAACAGAACTTGCAATAAAATTTAGTATATATCTCGTGATAGGCGTGAAATAGACATGAACTAGAAAAGAGGCGTTGATAGATCAGTCAGTGAGGGCGAGGGCGCGAGAAAGCGAGGCAAGTCCACCCGAGAGACTTCCGTGGCTAGGAAGGACTTAACCGCGAGAGTCGCGATACTTCGCGTGGGAATTTGTACTGTTATGTGACTGTATAGAGTCAAACTTAAGAGTAGGTGTAGGAACGCGAAGCAGGGTAACATAAAGGAAGGTGTGACACAATAGTTGTGGCGAGCGAGTGAGGGAGAGAGCAAATGTAGAACTTAAATCTTGAATAATTAAACTTGGGAGAGAAACAAACATTTTTTACTTCAAGTTTAACGCTGGATCCTGAGAAAGAGACCCTTCATGCTCAGCTTTACCGACGACGGAGAATAACCAGATAGTACGGAAAATAATCTGTTGTTCCGTCTTTACATCCAGAAGGACCCTGAAGTTCCTGCACCAGCACACAGCTAATGAGTGATTTTATTGATGTAATTTTGGAATAGAAACATTAGTAAGAGTTTATGGCCTGCTCGGTCTCCTGGTCTTACAGCATGCGAGATTTTATTTGTGGGGCAACTTGAAAAATAAAGTATACAATAATTAGAAAAATTAAAACAAAATATCAGGATACAAATTAATGCTACTTCACAAGCATATTGGGAATGTGAATGTAAATTTCTTTAGAAGATGATTGATGCAACATCTGATGTGATAAGCTATGGTTTCTGTATTTTGATAATTATTAATGCGAGTTGAGGTTTGATGACGCCCATGCATGTGGGAGACGGACCATGTGTCCTCGCCCCGAGGGATGGGCAACAGTAAGTAGGGGATTGACCGATGGGGTGATGTACGGTGGGGACTTGGTGTACCCCAGAAGCGCTACGGCTGCCGAGAAGGCCCATCAGCAACCCCGAAAACTGGCAGAAGAGGCTCTGGTAAAATCTCTCGACTGGGTTCTTCTGCGAGGTGAGAGTGTTCCCTCAAACGCCCAAACCATGGTCCACTTCGGTGTTTGACCCCTTTTATTTATTTTTCATTTCTTTTACCTCCCTGAACACATGTCTGAAAGATGCCACGCGCACAAGGCGCAAGGGGTGACTGGGTAACGCGTAACTCCCAGCCCCTGGTTATCCCGTAGGACTGTGTTCGTATCCGCTGATAAAGGTCAGTTCCGGGGAGGGGCCATTGCATGAGCTGTTACACTCCTGAAGGCGATTGGGTCCCTATGTCTTTTCACTGGGAGGTGTGACCCTAAGGTGAGCAAGGTCCAGGCCAGGACTCTCACCTAAGCCGGGGTGGCGCCCAGGATGTGAGCACGTCATCGGAGACGTTTGCAATGGTGGAGGATACTATCGCTATGGTGCACTCTCTTAAACACCCAAAAAGTGTAAAGGTAATTGGAAAGGAAGTAGTTGAGTCCGTTGGTCCTCGCTACTTAGTAATAACCAGAACAGAGGAAGGAAAGATCTTTTTATCTCTTAACCCTTTTGTTATCCAGAAGGGCTTGGATAAGATAGCTCGCCCTGTGAAGTCCTGTACAAGATCCAGAAACGGTACGCTCCTGGTAGAAGCGCATTCTGTCTCCCAGGCAACAATACTGTTGAAAGCAAATTTGTTAGGCAGCTACCCGTTGACCGTTACCGTCCATAACAGCCTCAACTCCTCGCGTGGTGTGGTCAACACCCGGGTACTGGACGGTATGAGAAACGAAGAAATCCTGGGAAACCTACAAGAGCAAGGTGTGACGGCTGTGTACCGGGTTCAGCGAATAGAGCGAGGGGACATGGTGCCTACCCGTACCCTGTTCCGGACATTTGATCGGATAGATCTCCCACAAAGGATCAGGGCAGGGTATGAAACCATCGTCACACACCAAACCCGCTAAGATGTTACAAGTACACACCAGCGCGTTCTGTAACTCCGAGCCTACATGTTGTAACTGTGCGATGACGCAGCACGATGGTGCGTGCTCGGCGTCATTGAAATGCGTGAATTGTGCTGGTGACCACCCATCCAGCTCCCGAGAGTGCCCACGCTTTGCGGAGGACAGGGCGATCCAGGAGATCCGGGTGATAGAGAAGGTTTCCTTCTCGGAAGCTCGTGCGTACTCGAATACCATCCCTCCCGCGGTCCGCTACTTACAGCTCAGTAGCGGCTAAGCCGGTACCGAGGAGAGAGATCGCCACTCAGACAAGCGCTATCTCTGAGGTCACTATCGCTGAGAAGAACATTGTTCCATCACCTACGAAGCTTGCCAAGAAATCAGCCCGCTCAACACCTACGCCATCCAAGCCACCATCGGGAAGGCGATCGACATCACTGTCACCGGCTAATGCATCTACCTCCAAGACTCAGAAGCCCGTTGTGTACGAAGCCCCGCCTAAACAATTCAAGACCAGCTACACGAAATCTGACTTCCTCAAAGAGCCCAGCAAAACTAACAGCAGAAAAATTAGGCCTAGGGCGTCGAAAAGTTCCTCCTCAGAAGAATCTTCAGGCGAGGACACGGATTGACAATTTTCATCCTCGTCGCTCTCCGTGTCCAACCGTTTTGGGGTCCTCGAACCGAAGTTCTCTATCGGCAAGGGGGCCTCATCCGTAGAGGAGATGGACCATGAGGATACGGACCACACTGCAAGAACGGCAAAGAAACAACGTCAGGAGAGACCCGACGAAGAAGAAACAGGTGTTACCCCCACACCGAAGAAAAAGGGTAAACTGATTCGGCCACCGTTAAAGTTGTCTTAATGTAGACCAACTTTTACATCCTATCTCCATAGTTCCAATGGCTATCCTCCAATGGATCATACGGGGTTTAAGAGCACATCGACAAGAACTGGAACTTTTGCTCAGTAAGCATAACCCCTTGTTGGTATGCTTACAAGAGACTAAGCTACGACCGCAGGACAGGGGCGCTGATGACCGCAAGACAAGTTTAAAATCAGACGCTACACACCATTGAGGTGTGATATTGAAACAGAAGAGGGCATTCCAGCTCACGGGGCACTATGATGCTCCTCAGGGATGACATATTTGTAGATCCGTTACAGCTACAATCTGATATACAATCTGTAGCTGTAAGTATTAAGCTGCCCTCAATCGAATTTTGAATTTGCACTGTATATCTTGCGCCATCAGATGACCTCTCGTTAATTGACCTTAAAGATCTTGTTTCCCAACTTTCAACACCATTTCTAATAGTTGGAGACTTCAATGCCCATCACACACTTTAGGGCTCAACTCGGGCATGTTCGAGAGGCCACCTCATTGCAAAATTCTTGGAGAGAAATAACTTGGTTCTCCTGAATTCCGGAGAGCCAACGTTCCTTTCAGACGCCTATAACACCTATTCGCACATCGATTTGGCAGTATGTTCATCCCAGTGAGCAGTTTCATTGCAGTGGAATGTCATCTCTGATTTACATTCCAGCGACCACTTCCCATGTCTTCTTAGTCTGTTAGCACAAGATGTGTCTCCCTCACGTATCTCTAGATGGCGCTTTGATCGTGCCAACTGGAACCTTTACACCCAGCTGGCTGTCTTTGCTTACAACGAGCACGATTCTGTGAATGATTTGGTTGATCATCTCACAGAGAAAATTCTTTACACTGCAGAACAGTCTATTCCACGTTCGTCTACCCAACCCGGTCGATTTCCTGTCCCATGGTGGACCAACGACTGCCGGAATGCTATTCGTACTCGTAGACGTGCTCTGAGGGTATTCCAACGACACCCTACGCTAAGTAATCTATCTGAGTACAAGAAAGCGAGTGCAAATTCTAGGCAAATACTTAAGGATAGCAAAAAGATCTCATGGAGCAAATTTGTATCACCTTTTAACAGATGTACACCTTCATCTGTTGTATGGGATAGGTTACGACGCGTGGCCGGAAAATCAATCCACTTGCCAATCTCTGGTCTGAAAACACCTGCAGGAGTTGTTGTTGATCCGTTTGTCGTGGCTAACACCTTCGGCTGTGCTTTCGCTCAGGTGTCTAGCTCCAGTAATTATGCTCCTGAGTCTATCTCAATTCAGATTCAGGTAGAATCTCAAAGTTTCGAGTTTAGTTCCAGAAACCTTGAAGATTATAACCGCCTCTTCACCTTGGCAGAGTTAGAACATGGTCTTTCATCATCGCGACTGATAGCACCAGGACCGGACGGAATCCACGTCCAAATGTTACAATATCTCACCTGAAGGTAAAGCACTCCTGCTGGAGGTCTATAAACGTGTTTGGGTTGATGCCACGTTTCCGGACAAGTGGCGAGAAGCCACCATTATACCTATCTTGAAAGCTGGCAAGGACCGTCACCTCCCTTCTGGCTACAGTCCTATTTCCCTGACAAGTTGCGTCTGCAAGGTGATGAAAGGCATGATAAATGGGCGGTTGGTATGGTGGCTGGAAACGCACAACCTACGAATAAACATCCAGTGCGGTTTTCGACGACGCCGTTCAACAGTGGATCATCTTGTGTCCATGTCGACACAGATTGAACGGATTTCATAAAAACTGTCAAACAGTCGGAATATTTTTTGACCTCGAAAAGGCTTATGATACGTGCTGGCGGTCAGGATTACTACGTACTCTGCACACCTGTAATATACGTGGACGCCTACCACTCTTCCTTCAGGAATTCTTGAGAGACCGCGTATTCCGAGTAAGGGTTGGATCGGTTTTTTCGAACCTTTTGATTCAAGAGAACGGTGTACCACAGGGATCGGTACTAAGTGTTACGTTGTTTGCTATTGCGGTAAATTCTATCTCGAAATGTGTACCTCCGGGGGTCTCGTCATGCCTATTTATAGACGACTTTGCCGTCTACTGTACATCTCAGCGTACTCCGTGTTTAGAGCGCCGTCTTCAGACCACCTTGGACAACCTTAAGGGTTGGAGTTTAAAAAACGGCTTCCGATTCTCCGCTGGGAAAACCATCTGTGTTAACTTCTGGCGTCAGCAGAGTCGACAACCTCCAAGGCTCCGATTAGATTATGGTAGTATCGTTTATGGCTCAGCACGACCATCTGTGCTGAAGAGATTAGACACAGTCCAAAATTGTGGCATACGTATAGCAGTTGGGGCATTTCCAATGAGCCGAGTTATAAGCCTATATGCTGAGTCTGCAGAACCTCGTCTGCAGTACAGGCGCAACATGTTATTAGCAAATTATGGCTGTGGACTTAATTGCATGCCCACACATCCAACGTTTACGCCGTTCTTTAACACCTTCATGGACGTGCGTTATAGGAACACTTCTATTAACCAAAGCCACCTGGTTTTCGTTTCCGGGAGCTCCTTAGACATCTTGATACTGAAATGCCCAAGATGTATCCTAGGGGGAGAGGACATACCCTCCTTGGTTTTGCAGAGCGTCCCACGTTGATCTGGGCATGACTAAATATGATAAATCTACCATGTCTATGTCTAGTATCCGCACATGTATTTTAGAATTTTTATCGCGATATGAGGTCCATTTTGTAATTTATACTGTTGGCACCAAGAACTTAAATGGTGTTAGTTGTGCTTACGTGTGTGGAACCGAACCGTATACATCCGGATTCCACACTAGCACTTCCATTTTTACTGCAGAGCTCTATGCAATATACCGGGCCATTTTACACGTACGTCGACGAAAGTTGGGGAACTGCTTAATCCTAAGTGATTCCGTCAGTGCACTTCAAAGCCTACCACCCTATTGTGCAGCGTATACAGGATGCCCTCCACGTTTTTCACGCTTCTGGCGTTAACGTGGTGTGTGCATGGATCCCTGGTCACGTAGGCTTGCGGGGGAATGAAATGGCGGATTTGGAAGCCAAGACGGCTACCATGAAGCCCAGGGTTCGAATACCATCTGTGACATCGGAAGATTTTAGGGCCGTATTGCGGAGAGCTGAAACCTGCTGGCAGGAAGAGTGGTCCGCTCTCCGCAATAGTAAACTTAGATCTGTCAAAGAACTTCCGATTGCCTGGGTTACCTCCTGTCGGTCATCTCGTCGCGAGGAGGTGAGTTTGGCTCGGTTACGTATTGGGCACTGTGTTTTTACGCATAGTTTTCTTTTTAAAAAGGAGCCTGCTCCGCGGTGTCCGTTTTGCAATGAAGCGTTATCTGTACGGCACGTGCTGCTAGAGTGTTTTCTCCTAGCAGACCTTATGACGTCTCTGCAGCTGCCGGCCAGCTTTGCAGAAATGCTAGCGGACGCTAACACAGTAGTGGCGAAGGTATTTAGATTCTTTTCTAGATTGCACTTTAGGATTTAGTGAAGGAAATTTTTAGTAGGTTTTGATTGATATTTCGCTTTCTTCTTCTTCTTCCTCTTTTTAAAATATATATGTGTGTGCAATTTTAATAGTTTTATTTATACTTATATAGTTTTTGGAAATTTTTGTATCTGGCTTTTGCCATGACTTTTTTTAAGGGCATCGATGACCGCCGTAGTTGAGCGCCCTTATACACAGCATCGTCATCATCATCATCATCATCATCATCATCATCATCATCATCATCATCATCATCATCATCATCATCATCATCATCATCATCATCATCATCATCATCATCATCATCATCATCATCATCATCATCATCATCATCATCATCATCATCATCATCATCATCATCATCATCATCATCATCATCATCATCATCATCATCATCATCATCATCATCATCATCATCATCATCATCATCATCATCATCATCATCATCATCATCATCATCATCATCATCATCATCATCATCATCATCATCATCATCATCATCATCATCATCATCATCATCATCATCATCATCATCATCATCATCATCATCATCATCATCATCATCATCATCATCATCATCATCATCATCATCATCATCACCACCACCATCATCATCATCATCATCATCATCATCATCATCATCATCATCATCATCATCATCATCATCATCATCATCATCATCATCATCATTATCATCATCATCATCATCATCATCATCATCATCATCACCGCCAGTCAAAATGTACAATGTGACCGTGTGAGGGACCGTGCGCCTGCCGGCCAAGTTTTGTAGCATATTACTGTACATTCCCTGCTACTAACGAGGGTTGCTTAAAATACGTTTGAACATATTATGTTTTTATGGTGAATCAATTCCAACTAATGGAAAATTCTGAAAATTAGTAGTGTAGGTGCACCATTCGCATTGGCTAGGACCCCTTAAATTAGTGTTGAACGTTACATGATGCATGTGGCTCGTTTATAACTGTGTTATGTCACTATATGTTTTAGGGTTGTGTACTTATTATATAATTACCTTTTATTGTAAAGCGTTCGTTACTTTTTACAAAGAAAAATCATTAGAAGGTATTATGCGTTGCTTTGTCTTTACTATGACACCAATTTAAATGCCTTCTGTCCAGGATAGACAAGATATTCACCTATCCTACCAAAGTGTAAGCCGCTGTTACACGTCTTCACATCCAAACAATAATGCAGCAGTAAACCATAATTTGTAGGGCAGCACCTCAATAATGTATGAAAATAATAACAAAATACAGGGTCTTTCAACAAGAGTACCATTATTGAGCTACAAAAGTCATTTTTATCATGTGGTTACAGTTGTTATTGGAAAATGGCCATGGAGCATTACAGCATTTGGTAACGAGTAGATATTGTGGACACTTATTATCAAAATGGATCATCTGTTTGCCAAATCTTCCACGTTTACGGTTTGAATAATTGTCCCTGCAAGAGAACGATTCATTTGATCCATAAATTTGAAAGAAGTGGCTCTGTCAGAGACAAAGAACTCCTGTACATAATCGACGTAAGCGCTCCAACGAAAATATAGGCGCCGTTCGTGCGAGTGTATGGGAGAACGGAAACAAATCAATTGTTCGCCGAGTGCAAGAATTGGGGCTTTCACCGGCCAGAACTTGGCGAATTCTGCGTCTGGACTTGAAACTGTACACTTATAAAATGATGTTAGCTCAAGAAATAAAGCTCAACGACCATAGCTGGACCAGTGTATTCGCTGATTGGGCTATGGAGCAATTGGAAGTTGACCCGGATTTTTGTCCAAAAAACATCTTCAGCGGTGAAGCCCTCTTTTGGATGGATGGTCTTGTTAACAAACAAAATTGCAGCTATTGGAGGAATTACAATTCAATGCCTCAAAAGTTTACGATGTGGTGTGGATTTAGGTGTGATGGAATTATTGGTCCATATTTTTTCCAAGACGAAGATGAGAAGCTCTAACTCTCAATGGAGAGAGATATTGGGCTCCTATAGGGAACTATTTTTGGCCTCAATTGGATCATATGGTTCTCAGAAACATCTTCTTCCAGCAAGATGGTGCCACATGTCATACTGCTCTCGAAACAATCGATCTTTTGCAGGACACGTGGTGTTGTTAACTGGCCCCAGAATTCATGTTATTTAACACTGTTGGGTTAGATCTTGTGGGTTTCTGTTGTGACAACAAACCAGGAACAGGAAATAATCTTATGAATAACATCACGCGTGTTATTCGCGAAGTTGGACCTAAGTTACATTCTTCTGTTATTGAAAATGGGTCAACCGCGTACGCGCAACCCAACGAAGTCACGGCGGTCACTTAACTCATGTTCTCTTTCAAACGTAATGACATTAATTATGTTCCAAAATAGAAAAGTAATAGGCCTCAATCATTTATAGAACGTTTTTTATTTAAGTACAGAGATAGAACATTCTTTTTGTAAGACAGTATATAAACATGACAGATGTATGTTAAAAATTCGAATAACAGTACTATACCGCTCGGCGGTATTTTAAGATGTACTAAATATAAGTTGGGTGCAAAGTAAACTTAACCAGGTACGAAGGGGATTTCTAATCAGAATCATCAAGGGATATAGAGCGATTTCCCCAGATGCTCCACTTCTAATCACAGGTATTGAACCTTTATATTTATCGGTAACCTTCAATACAAATATATATATATATATATATATATATATATATATTTGTGTTATTATATATAACATAAAGAAAGGTTATCAAGGTTCCCTACAGGTTCCTGAATTTGACTTTCATCCGAGATCTCATTTCTTGGAAGCCGAACATCCTGCTGTATTTCACAACATTGTCAACAAACACATAACTACAACATCTACACAGATGGTTCGAGAATCCAGCTTGTGTGAGATGCGCTTTGGTGATGTTTGATAAAAACAATGTGAAGTTGCTTAATAGAGGATACATATTTGTATCTAATTGCTCTATATTCCAGGCCGAACTTTTTGCGCTAAATCAAACAGTGAAGTGGTACCGCATGTATATACAGTGATTCCCAGGCATCTGTCAGTGTTATTGGAGATCAATACACTACATATTCACTTGCTATAAAAATAAGATACGATATTACGAGGGCTGTTCAAGAAAGAATGATCGTACGTTTTTACGATCGCAATTTTTCGCACTAAAATCCAATCTTGTTATACTCCGGTAGCTTAATGTGAAACAAACACGCGTAGTACTTTCATTGTTGGTACTCCTGGTTCCCGCCTGTGAGAACCAGGCAATTTTAGACATGTTGAGTTTCGCCTACCGCTGCAATGTAGGTAACATACAGTTAAAGTTGATGTTAGAGGAAGATCCGGAGCTTCTGTCAAACTTAATCACTGCTGATGAAACTTGGCTACATCATTTTGATCCTGAGAGCAAACAGCAAAGCTCAGTGTTTAAATCTCCTTCATCACCAACCCCCCAAAAGCAAAAGTGGTTGCTTCTGCTGGGAGAGTTATGGTCATCTCATTCTTTGATATTCACGGAATGTTTATCAGCATGTTGTACCTGCACATACATCAGTAACTGGACAATACTACAGGGATGTCCTGAAAACATTCCAAGTCCATATCAGGCGCAAAAGACCACATTTCCATGAAGCAGGCTGGATGCTGCACCACGATAATGCGCGGCCGCATATTGCCAATGTTGTTGCTGAATATCTTGCAAAAATCAACGTGAAGTTCATCTCTCACCCTCCCTAATCCGGGTTTAGCCCCATGTGACTTTTTTCTATTCCCTAACTTGAAGAAACGCCTTCGTGGGAGGCATTATCAATCATCAGAAACAGTGGTGAAGGCTGCGGAGGCAATTTTGAAGCATCTTTCAAAAGATGGTTTCCAGCATGTCTTTGAAGACTGGCATAAACGCTGGGACAAGTGCATCACATTCAGGGGAGACTATTTTGAAAAACACCATCAAAATTATGAGGATAAGTAAAGGTACATTGTCACAAAAAGAGGGATCACTCTTTATTGAACAGCCCTCGTATAACAAACACCAATCACGTGTGTATCACATGAGTTAGATGGCATACGGATATAGGTACATGGAAATGAGAAGGCAGATGGAATTGCTAAGCGTTACGCATTATCCCAAAAGGAATTCAGTTTTAAAGAGTCTATAATCTCATTTGTTAAAAAATATTGAATAAAGAAAATGTTGAAATGTGGAACAGAACTTGGATAAATAGCGATAAAGGACAAATAAGTGGAAATTTGTTGTTTCCCTACTGTTAGTGATCGTGTAAACTGCAAGTACTTTTCACCTAATTTTATTTGGGCCCAGATTGCTATTGGACATAGGAAACTTAAAACTTACTTTCGCAGATTCCCTATAGACTCTCCTGATGCATACGTCTGTAAATGTGAAAGTGTTGATGAAAGTGTTGACCACTTAATATTTAGATGTGATCTTCATTCCAAAAAGAGAGATAATCTTATTCAACACCTTTCCTATTGTAACATTGTGGATTAATATATACTTTAAAAAGGGTTGCACTTCAGCATTTGAGCACTTTATTGGTCAAATTTTTGAAACGTTATACCTATTACCATGTTCTGTTAATTTGATCTTTGTACTTATGAGTTTTTCTAAGTAGTACCCTAACATACCTTACTGGTAAAATATGGTTACTTCTTTTGGATTATAAATAAAATAAAATAACAATAATAATGCGCTCACCTTCTTTTCGGGCAGCCAGCCAGGTGAAAAGATGATTAGATATCAACGTTTCGGGAGTGTGCATCTCTCCCATCATCAGGGTATTTATAAAATGTTATAACCACAAATGTAACACTGGATATAACACCAATATAAACAAAGACAAAACACTATCAAAAATCTCATTACTGAACAAAAGATTGTTTTCAGTAAATTAAATGCCAGCTCAGAGATGGCGTGAGTATAGAAAATTGTCTCAATGAAACGTAACTACTTAACTTGATTATCTAGCTGTTTTGATCTCTGCTTCTTAATTCGACGGATTTCCATTTTTAAGGCCGGTTTCCAAGAGGAGCTGAACTGAAATCCAGCATCACGATTAAGCGTGCTCTTTTCAGAGGAAATCGCCAAACCCCCTTTATTCTCCGCTCCCAGTATCTGTTGCATATTGCCAAGATGTTTTGTCTCCCGAAAATTGGCTCTATGGTCGTTATCAAAACAATACCCTGCCAGTCCACACTTCTCAGGTTGCATTAAACGAATGCTCCGTTGATGTTCGATTATTCTAGTAGCGATGGTCCTTCCGGTTTGTCCTATATATGGTATCCCACATTCACAGGGAATGCGGTACACTCCCGGAACTTGGAAGTCCAGTTTGTCTTTCACTGGTCTCAACAGAAGGTTATTAATTCAATTAACCTATGGAACCCAGGACTTGAAGTACTTATGAGTTATGACATTGCAAGTTGGCAAGTTGGCATTGCGTTACGTTGCCTCCTGGTAGTTTATTGCGAAAAATTGTCAACCAGTTGAGAATTAAATGGAGTGCTGACATGTTTTTGTGGTATTTCAATTGTCAATCGCACATAAAGCGCAATAACGGCGCTTCAAATCCCAGCTATGGTACTCCATTTTTCAGAGTGATTTTAATTTTTCGAATAATGACAATGTTCATAGAATAAAAATTAATTATGATGAAGTACCAAACCGGGTAGAACTTCTATGGCCAGTCAAGGGACTCTAAGGACCCTGGACTCATTTGAGTATCATTCCACCCATCCCATTCATCGTCCGATATGACTTAACGTTAGAGGACGTAAATCACACACACACACACACACACACACACACACACACACACACACACACACACACACACACACACACACACACACACACACACACACACACACACACACAAAGGACAGGCAAGGGACACAGCGGGCTTGAAACTGACATGTACGACCGAGATTGTTACAAACGAAGAATTTGTGAACAGAAGGGTCGCGATTTATATTCAACTGAAACGGTCCTTCTTCACTGCTTCTAGTTTGTCTCAGAACTCAAATAGAGCCAAACCGAAAATGAAAAAAATGAAAAAAATGTTATATTTTTTGTGAACTATTAAAATATGAAGAAAAGTAAAAAGTGTTACGAAATGCACAGTTTATAAGGCAAAAACATCTTGCTCGTTGATTCCATTATATGAAAATACAAGCTTTGTAGATTTTTGTCTACATTTAATGATAAAATATTAATGAAACAGAACAAATCACAATGACTATAGGTGGGTTAGTCATTTCAAAACCTATAGATTGATAAGGGAAAAAAATGAAGAAAGTTACTGTATGCTTTGTCCTTATTTAATACAATATCCACCGGGTGGGATGGCTCAGGCAGTTTCATCTGTGACCCACCTGGGTTCGATTCCCGTGGCCAACCTACCTGACCCTTGGGTTTTTCGGGAGTTTTCGCGGGTAGCTAGGCGAATGCTGGGTAGGTTAATTACATCCCCCGAATTTCCTGTCCCTCCATTCCATCTCCATTATCATTTCACATCATCTCTCATCTGGTGGTCTCTCTCAGGGAAGAGACGGGTGTCTCGGCGGTGCATGGTAGGATGATATGCCCCGAGGAAATCTACTTCCTCCTCCGGTAGGTCGGCTGCCGGTCTCCGCTCCTCTGCTGGGGCCATTTCGGGACCGCCAGCCAGGGACCTTTAGGGCTCGGATAGCCTGCCTGGGACCTTTAGGGCTCGGATAGCCTGCCTGGGGCCTTTAGGGCTCGGATAGCCTGCCAGGGACCTTTAGGGCTCGGATAGCCTGCCTGGGACCTTTAGGGCTCGGATAGCCTGCCAGGGACCTTTAGGGCTCGGATAGCCTGCCTGGGACCTTTAGGGCTCGGATAGCCTGCCTGGGACCTTTAGGGCTCGGATCGCCAGCCTGGGACCTTTAGGGCTCGGATAGCCTGCCTGGGACCTTTAGGGCTCGGGTAGCCTGCCTGGGACCTTTAGGGCTCGGATAGCCTGCCTGGGACCTTTAGGGCTCGGATCGCCTGCCTGGGACCTTTAGGGCTCGGATAGCCTGCCTGGGACCTTTAGGGCTCGGGTAGCCTGCCTGGGACCTTTAGGGCTCGGATAGCCTGCCTGGGACCTTTAGGGCTCGGATCGCCTGCCTGGGACCTTTAGGGCTCGGCTGCTGGGCTCGTTGCCGTCCCGCTGTAGGGGAGCGAGTTCGCTGTCCTGGCCTGTTAGGGGAAGTCTCTATCCAAGTAAACTATAGGGATCTTGCCCTCTGTATTGTCGTGGCTCCTTGGGTCGGCCGCCCTCCATCTCCTCTCGCCTCATCCTTCCTCCCGGGGTTCCCCCACTTGGGGGCATAGGAACTATGGGCCCAGCACGGTGGCCTAGGTACCGAATCCCCTCCGTAATGAAATCCCAATGCCAATACAATATCCAATAAGGGGGGATAGAAGTGTTGTTTTCGTCATTTTTGTGAAAAAATGGAATTTTGGCATTCCGTTGCAAAATATGTATCATAATTTAGTTTATGTTGCATATTTAATTTATGTTGCAAACGCAACACCTGTTTTGGACGCCATTTTTAAAGCCCTACGCTGGTTAAATACCTCTCCATGCTTTAAATGGTACGCCCACATGATTGAATGCAGAGAACTTACGAACGATTTGATTTTAAAATGCGCATTAAAATAGCATTAAGCAACCGTAGCCTATTTTCACAAGTTTTCATATGAATGCCCTAGATGGCAGTAATTTTTCCGGATGGGTTTAGTCGGCTCCTTGATATACTTCCTGAGTAATGGCCTGAAATGTTAGTTTGGTTTTTTTGTTGTTGCTCTATTGTTTTATAAGTGATACTTGGTGTTTAAAGTTATTATTGCTAAGTTTTCTCCTCTTTGTATTATATTTACTATACTCAAGTGTCCATTTGTGCCTAAAATTACACCGTAAGTTGTTACACAAATTTGCTTCAGTAAACCTACCTAGAACAATTATGTGAAATTAAAGAGGCTAAGGTACCTATATTCTTTTATATGGCACTGCATCATTTTAGTGTTTTAAAATGCCAAACATAAAGGGTAGTAGAGCCGCTTTGTGTAAATTAGTGAATAAGAGCACGCGGGGGAAGACAGATATTTCAGTTGCAGTAAATCAGGAAGCAACTTAGCCGGCAGTATTGCAGAAGAAAAACACAAGCCTTTCTAAATTGGAGTGCAATGCAGTACCTATATACCAGAGAAGGATGTAGGTGGGAGCAAATATATTATTTTAGATTTTGGCCAGTAAGAATTGATAAAAGTTTCAGTATGACCACATTGTTTTCACGAACTCTGAACTTGGAGATGCTTCACACCTCTCGTTTTGCTTCTCAATTAGAAGTGGAATGTGAAAATAGACTACTATTTCAGTAAATACATCTGAAATCTAAGGCTCAAGAGGCTGCTGGGAGAGAAGAAAGTGTAAGTTACAGTGCTGGAGCTTTCTAATATAAAGAAATTAAATATCTTTGATGCAAACTGCATGCGAAGCTTTAAAACCATTTATTTCTATTTCAATTTCTTTGTTATTTTTCAATATTCAAAATCTATCTTCTCCCACAATATTACAGCTATAGCTCTGAAAATTGTACACAGTTCCCTTCAGAAGCTGTGCAACAAACTGATATATGGGAATTTTGATATCGTCATAGCTTAATTTTTTAAAATCATTACTATAATCAAGCACTGATTTTTGGAGTTTTTTCGCCTTGAAACATTAAATAATTTTTTAAAAATACCTATGCAGAATATCAGAAATCCGATCCGTTAATTTTTTATGAAAGTATTAAGGAATTTAATTGTAACAAAATGACATATATTGTGCAATATCTCTAAAAGAAGATAGATTTCGATTTTAGTTAATAACATTTTGTAATTTGGCCACATGGATCAGACATTTTGCCTAGCTTTCTTGCGCATCTCAACAGCCTTCGACCTCAAACACAGTTTACCATGGAAGTGGAGAAGCATGGAACTCTTCCGTTCCTGGACATTCTTGTTTCAAAAACACAGCAGTGGTACACTGGGGAGTGCTGTATATCGCAAGCCTACACACACCGATCTCTATCTGAACGCTCATAGTTTCCATCATAAGTCTCAACGACTGGGAGTTCTCAATACACTGGCCCACAGAGCTTTGTCTGTGTCTGATCCCAGCCACTTGAAACAAGAATTACAGCAACTGAGACTCACTTTCCGTCAAAACGGCTACTCCGAATATGACGTTGAAGCCTCTATCACCAAACCTAGGAAAGGGAAACCTGTAACATAGCAAGCGTCAGATAAGTCTACCGCTACAGCCTGCATCCCGTTTACTGGCAACCTATCCGGCAGAATCAGCAGAATTCTCGCCAAATACGTCAGGACCATCTATAAGCCACCTACGAAGATTAATGATCTGTTGAGACCATTGAAAGACAAACTGGACTTCCAAGTTCCGGGAGTGTACCGCATTCCCTGTGAATGTGGGACACCGTATATAGGACAAACCGGAAGGAATACCGCTACTAGAATAATCGAACGGAGCATTCGTTTAATACAACCTGAGAAGTCTGGGCTGGCAGAGCATTGTTTTGATAACGACCATAGAGCCAATTTTCGGGAGACGACCATCTTGGCAAAATGCAACAGTTACTGGTAGCGGAGAATTAAGGAGGATTTGGTGATTTCCTCTGAAAGGAGCACGCTTAATCGTAATGCTGGATTTCAGTTCAGCTCCTCTTGGAAACCGGCCTTAAAATGGAAATCCGTCGAATTAAGCAGCAAAGATCAATACATCTTGATAATCAAGTTAAGTAGTTACGTTTCTATATACTCACGTCATCTCCTGACCTGGCATTTAATTTACTGAAAACAGTATTTTGTTCAGTAATGCGAATTTTAATAATGTTTTGTCTTTGTCTAAAGTTATGTTATATCCAGTGTTTCATTTGTGGTTATAACATTTTATAAATATCCTGATGATGGGAGAGATGCACACTCCCGAAACGTTGATATCTAATCAACTTTTCACCTGGCTGGTTGCCCGAGAAGAAAGTGAGGGTAACAAAATTGTATGAATTAATTCATATATCAAGAATGCAGTTACATATTGGAATGAAAACTGGTACACACACTTCTTTAACAAAAAATGAGGCTCTAGCTTTAGTAGTTTATAAAACCACATTTAGCACTTCGGTCCCCGCATAAAGGCTTTTCGACATTACCGGCAAAACATTCATCGTGATCTGTCAGTATTGGTTCCTATACACATCATATGATATAATGGAGTATGTTTGCAGCGTGCTAAATTTGGTAGTCCTAGTATATCTATTCGTGAGCGTTCTTATTCAGCATATCTTATTCTTCCAAATTATTTTGTCAGATGTCAGCGAAACTTGTGCTGTTTTCCCTCAGTCCTTCCTCGAGTTCGAGTGCATCTTGTCTTTTGGTTGTTGTATTATCTGTCTCAAGCTAAAGCAATACTGTTGTAAAGATAGTGGAGGATGAAAGGTAGAAACAGAGGTACTTTAATGGTCACCGATTAATGTTTATATAGGTGGTTATTGTATAAAAACACCTGAACTTTCCTCCACCATTCAGCGGGCTAAGAGCGTTCCGTGACAGCGTTGCTCTATTATACCTTTACTAAATGATCTTTTTATTTGATTTAAATTATAGTACTGCAAGAAGTTTGGCAAATGTAAGCAATTTATGTATAACTTATCGATTTTAAAAATTATTTTTAGGCAAGTTTTATAAACCATCTACAGTCAAGTGTGTTCTCTGACGTAAAGCTCCAAACTAACCTGCTGGGTTCAGGAGAATTGTGCATTTGACATACGACTTTCTTCCTGTGAAATCAGCAGTGACGGAGGCCACATTCAGGTAGGTACATTGCTAATGAAAATTACTTTAGAAGCCAAAAGTCCTAAATCTTACAAAATATGAAGAAATATGAACAGCTTACCAAAATATTGCGTAATTTGAAATTTGTTGTGATAATCATTGAATGCCACACACGTAATATTACTTGTTGCAATAGTGATAGTATACTTCATGCTGAATATAAAATGTCATATATTGGCTTTCTCTATTCACAACTAGCAAATATCGGGAAACTACCTTAAACTTAGGGAATTACCATTTCCTTCTGAAAACTTCAATGAATTACATTTGAATTGCATGCATACGACTGAACGCTTACTAGTATTTCCATAAATAATTACATAATGAAGTAGAGATACATCAACGACCTATATCGTACTATTACTGTCTAGAAAAGTGTCGTCTACTTCGGATAGATAGATATTGTCACAACGTAGCTAGTTGTGGTGGATGTATCTACTGTAACCTTTTGGCTAAGAGACCTCTGAGAGGTAAGAGGAACACTAGCAGATGGCAGCACACTCTACTAACTACATCAACTACTGAGTGCCTCTTACGAGAACGTAGTTGGATGGAATGTGACATGAACAACTCTGGTGTTTCCTGAGAAATATTGCGACTAGAGCTTCAACATATCAAGAAACTCACGCTCTTGTGCTGCTATGTTGGGATACTGAAACTGGGCTAGCACAAGACGCAAAAAGGCCAAAAGCTTGTTGATATTATGAAGCTCTAGCTGTAATTTTGGCCAGAAAAGGCTAGAGTAGTTGATACAAAACACATTACTTACAGACACATTCACATGAGAGGAACACAGTACATGTTTGTGGCATGTAGCAGTTATTGCAAAAAGCGTGCATATACGAGAAGTTGGTGTACTCGCCACCTTGTAGCCGGCGCTGCATGTAAATGCTCGCTAAGTGTTTGCAGACGGTAGTTAACTGGTTTTATGGCCCCATGACCATAAAACGGTCTGATCGATAGTCAGAGGGCGCGGCGTTCTCGGGGAGACAGTATCCGGATATGGTACAGCGTCGCACGTTGCCTGCCTGGCTTACACTTTCGTAAACAGCAGCAGTAGCAGCAACAACAACAACAACAATAATAATAATAATAATAATAATAATAATAATAATAATAATAATAATAATAATAATAATAATAATAATAATAATAATAATAATAATAATAATAATAATAATAATAATAATAATAATAATAATAATAATAATAATAATAATAATAATAATAATAATAATAATAATAATAATAATAATAATAATAATAATAATAATAATAATAATAATAATAATAATAATAATAATAATAATAATAATAATAATAATAATAATAATAATAATAATAATAATAATAATAATAATAATAATAATAATAATAATAATAATAATAATAATAATAATAATAATAATAATAATAATAATAATAATAATAATAATAATAATAATAATAATAATAATAATAATAATAATAATAATAATAATAATAATAATAATAATAATAATAATAATAATAATAATAATAATAATAATAATAATAATAATAATAATAATAATAATAATAATAATAATAATAATAATAATAATAATAATAATAATAATAATAATAATAATAATAATAATAATAATAATAATAATAATAATAATAATAATAATAATAATAATAATAATAATAATAATAATAATAATAATAATAATAATAATAATAATAATAATAATAATAATAATAATAATAATAATAATAATAATAATAATAATAATAATAATAATAATAATAATAATAATAATAATAATAATAATAATAATAATAAAACGTTGTATCTTAACAAATTGTCACTTCTCAATAATAAATACTTGAAACAAAGGGCCTCTCATTCCTCTTTAAGGCTTCATAATACCCTCCAACCTCCTTTCCTTTTGGTGCCGAACGCGAAGCTGTTGTGAAGGTGAAAGTGGAGTCTACCCTGGACTACCTTTGCTGGTCTGCCCGTAGGAGGAGCGGCAGTAGCAGAATCACTCCACCTTTTGTTTATTAACTGGAGGGGTGGTAGAGGTACACCTCGAGGACAGCCGCAAATTGATGTCACGAAACTCGAAACGAGTTGCGTTTTAACAAAGTATCTTTCGAGACGTAATTCGAGAGGTTTTCCGTCCCAGAAACATTTACCAGACGCAACGTATATAAAGCCTACGGTGTCCTGAAGAGAGAGGACAGTAAAGAAAATTTTACAATTTGTGTATGTTTCGAGGAGCGCGTGTCGACGAAGAGGAGTTTGCGCT
>JAUKNK010000483.1:7500-145436 GCA_030765055.1 Mantis religiosa
GGCATAAATATGTCAATGTAAATAAAATAGTATTGTGTCTGAGGGAAGGTAGGGTTTCACGGCCATTACCTAACTAACTAGATAACGGAGACTGATTTTTGCAGAACATATCAGGCCGTCGGGACTGCCTTCTCGCTGTTCCTTATGTTAAGCTCCAGGATGCCAGTCCCACTGAAGTTACGACTTTTTCGGGTACTTACAGGTTCCCTTCCTGCTTTACCTCTGCGAGATCTGTGGATTGGGTACAATAAGTCCAAGAACAGCAAAGCGAAGCTCCACATAATCCTACCAAAAGATGCTTGGAATTCAAAATTTTAACCAACCTCCAATACATTTTTGAAAACAATATTCACTATCTGTGTACAAAGGCAGTTGAACCCCGACCACCAGCCGCTGAGGACAAAATACGTATGCTATCTTCCTTCTTTCCCCAACCTAATTTACACTCGTGACGCTACAAACCTGACATCCTGTCCTCAAGTGGTTAAGCCCAAAACAAGGACAGCTATACATCAAACGCAGCTCGGGCTGTCAGGCTGTCAATGCTTGCTCGACTCAGCGTTAGAGACAACACAACCTTCTCCGAGACTTCGAAGATGTCAACCGCAGTTGTGGACGAAACGTCTGATACACCTGCCTCTTATGACTTCGGCATAACAGCCCGGAAATAACTTCCGGTTCTAGGATTTTTGTCTTTGTATGTGTAATACATCACGTTCGTTGAAGAAAACTTCCAAACTCGACACAGAAATTCTAACTGTGACAACTTCCATTGTTATTTAAACCCCATAGAGCTCCACATCTAGTTAGCATTCTGCAAAAATGCGCATTACATATTCTTGTGATTTGGGTCAGGATCTTACTATCGTAGCTTTGCCTAGATCAGAGGCGACGGAAACGGGAATTCGTAATATCATAATTTCATCGCTCTAGTGTCAGAAGACCGTACGTCAGGTTATCTCTGTATCTGTACTTATTATAAGCATATTTTTGAAACAGTAATACCAAGAAAGTGCATTAAAAGTGTAAATTGGCTTAAGACTCCTGCCCAATTCCGCAATACACCATAAACGAGTCCCCAATAGGCAATTATTTATTCAATCAAGGCCGCCGATATGAAAGAAGCGGTCTGAAAGAGGACATATAAGTGAAATTAGAATATGTTGCATTCACATAACATTCTCTACTCATCTTTGTTTATATTTTCCTTCCATAAATGAATGAAAAATTACTTCTGAAGCGATAAGAACGTGTTTAAAAAGCGGACCATTGCAAGCTGGCTTTCAAATACTACACTTTGCATGGCATTATGGCAAACAAAAGAATGGTTATTTACCAATTCAAAATAGTGTGATCAAGTATGAACAAATTCAAACAAAATATCAACGAACATCTCAGAAATGGTTAATGCAACCACAAATTCGGTGTAATATGTGTTTTACAAGGTCTATATTATTAAATTTTTGTCATCGACTATACAAAATTAAGTGACAATGAATTTGCAGACTGTTTGTAGAAAATTAAAGTACTCATTTTATTAGTCCGTAAATAAAAATTATTAGACATTTTTGAGATAAAAATAACGAAATATCTTCCATTTATAGGGTAGTTTGACGTTGATGATATTCTTAAATATCTTCGATTGGCATCCTTGGGAACTGAAAACCAGTTTTGAGTGCTCAGCGTATGTATTTCGGTGGAGTGTCTCAAACTTTTGAGGGTATAAAATATTTCCTTTTACCTACTGTAGGAAAACTGTACACACATTAAAAATATAAATGAACGTTCATAATGAGAAAAACTTGTAAAATGTTTAATGAATTGGCTTCTACATTTTATCTAACGAAGTAAATATTCCAAGATCGGCATTTACATACAACTCGTTTTATAATGTAGTTGCATTTACCTAATGCCCTTATAAACTTTTTTCCCTAAAATATTGCACACAGAAACAGTTCTCCCTATTCAAGGGCATAAAAAAGGCTTTATGCGTGAAGTGGCAGCCAGATACTTTAAGCTTATTTTAACACAGTGTGCTTCGAAGTAGATGAGTAGCTCGAATTTGAAAGACAAAATGAAATTGCACTTATGTTATGATATAAAATGGTCATAATTGCAATGTCTTACAAATCAATTCTTTTTTACTCTCTCTACTACATACTTAAAGTAGAGGTATCGTTTTATGGCAAGGCTGCGGACCGGGTGTAAGCATAGTTCGCCGCGCTGCAACCCGCGGATTTCGCATTTACACGATATTGTATATTGGCCAAAACTTCGTTAGCGATATTTCACCAGAAATGCATGTTTTGACACTCCCTGAAAAAAGTTACATACCTATATGTATGGTAGCCTCTGTGTATCTCTTGTGTATCAACTTCGTGACTCAAAGAACAATTTCAGTACCAGGAACATTTTGGCCGCGCCGTGGCTCAGTGGTTAGACAGCTTGGCTCTCACCAAGGCGGCCCGGGTTCGATCCCAGGTGACCGCAAAGTGAGATTGGTGGTGGACAACACAACGCTGGGGCGGGTTTTCTCCGGGACCTTCGGTTTCCCCCGCCATTTCATTCCACCGGTGCTCCATCTTCATGTATCATCAGTGTCGCCGCCTGTGGTGCCGTATGTAGTAAAAGCGGGCGTTAAACACTACACACACAAGGAACATTTTAAAAAAATATTGTTCTCAAAAATGGCTCTCTGATTTTGATTAAAATGCCACATGTTACGATATTTTCATAATAAATGAAATTTATATTTTGAATTTTCAGAGAATAGCTACTATTCTAATTATTCTACTTATTCTGTTCTGCGACACGTGTGTAAATCTCTTAAAGCGCACAATTTATGCCAAGAAGTTAACCTTTTTTTGAGACATTTCTTGTAAATGGCTTTCTTTCTCTACTTTTTCTACACACGCACACCCACACACACGCACGCACGCACGCATACACACACTAGGTAGAGAAGATACTCCATTCCACCCAAAATTGCACTGCAAATATACGTTTTAAGGTCCTCTGAATCCGAAGAAGAGAAGTCTCAAAGGTGTGTGTGTGTGTGTGTGTGTGTGTGTGTGTGTGTGTGTGGTGGGTGGGTGGGTGGGTGGGTGGGTGGGTGGGTGGGTGGGTGGGTGGGTGGGTGGGTGGGTGGGTGGGTGGGTGGGTGGCTGTGCGTGTGCGTGTGCGCAGCTTGACTTTAAACCAAACTATTACACCAAACGTGGTATTTAATTCAGCATCTTCCTAAGATGCAACAGTGAAATTTTCAAGGCTCCATTCCAAACTACTGTTTATATAGAATATTTTTCGCATATTCATTTTCTTAAAATAGCTAACGCTTTTGATTAAAATAGTACAGGTGTTTATAAGGCAGTTTCGTGGCAAATGAAACGTATATCTTGAATTTTTTTGGAAAAGTCTGTAAAATTCTCTTCATTCTGAATAAGAGACAGAATCTTACTACACACATGCACAGTTTTTAAAAACACCCGTTTTCAGATTCATGGGAACACAAAACCCACAAATGTAAATCTTTTTAAAGCTCACAATTGTCAAATACATTCTTTTTGGAAGCTAACCAGCCCCGAATTATTCCTTGTCATAGACTTTCATTTTCAAATACTCGGTATAGTTTTCTCATATATGAAGTCAAGTTTTTATCTCCAGGCCATGTAAAGAGAATGAATTTTAAAGCCATCACACAGTGATGCTTAAAAGATTTCATTATCTCTCAAGCCTACTGTAGTCTCCTACTCCATTTGCAGGTGCTTAAAAATATGTAATAAGCCTATTTCTGCAAATGTTTTATTTCGATTGTTTCAAGTAGACAAATGAAAAAAAAATTATAAACAAGATCTGCATATTTTTTACTTTGGCATCTGCAATCTATGCCAAAGTGCGATATGCTTTGGTTCCTTTTTGTCTCACCCGTTATACCGTCTAACACAATTCGGTATTACAGTAACTGTGCAGATATACTGTAAATTAAAAAAAAACTAATTATCTCTCGCCTATCGATTTCCAGCAGTAGCCTATTAATTCTTATTTCAATCAGCGGTCTAACCATTCCAGTATTAAGCAAATAAAGAAATGCTTTGTCCTCAATGAACTCGAAAATTTAATTTGACTGTACAATACTCCTAAAGCGACATGACCATACCTACACAACTAAGCAATATTCTATCAAATCCCAGTATTCTAGCCTATCTAATGCGATCCTCTATTAGCATTTTCATAGCAGAGAATAAATTGTTAAAGGACATCCTGAAATTTTTGGTGGGTAGTTTAGTTTTTCCATGCAATTGAATCCCCAAATATCTTATATTCCTTTCTTTTGTTAAAGATACATTATTTTAATTACGGGATTTCTTTTTTAACCTACCCTTCAGCAATAAACCGTGGCTCAGTGGTTACACCACTTGGCTCTCACCAAGGCAGCCCGGTTCGATCCCAGGCGACCACAAAGTGAGATTTGTGATGGACAACACGGCGCTGGGGCGGGTTTTCTCCGGGACCTCCGGTTTCCCCCGCCATCTCATTCCACCGGTGCTCCATCTTCATCTCGTATCATCAGTGTCACCGCCTGCGGTGCCGTATGTAGTAAAAGCGGGCGTTAAACACTACACATTTCATTTCATTTTCAGCAATAAATATGCTGATTTGCCTGCTGCTATACTTTTTACACCATGGTTCTAGTTTGCTGGCAGTTCTTGTTGATTTTTGCTCCAGTTCCATGTTACTGTCACCTTCTAATAAGATAACCAGATCGTCCGCGTAGGCTATTGCATCTTTAATTGTGATACAAGAATAAGCGTTTTTAATAATTATTTGCTCAAGAATGACTGGAGAAATTTATGTGAGTGCAACATGTGAAATTTCGCGGTAAACCCTGGGCAGAAGGAAATAACTTCGTATTGTTACTGGACTTAGTTGCGGACGTCGCAGACAACAAACCATCTCCCATCCTTCGTAGAATAGTATTTAGTATTTGCAGACAGCACTTATCATACCGCTTTGAACTACCTATCATTCGCTCTTAATCACTGTTAACCTTCTTTGAGTGTAGATAACTTGAAGCCAACTGCTTAAGAATTCCTATGCATGATCAGATATGTTGTTTCAAATACCAAATGTGGACTGATAGTTGTCAGGTTATAAATATCCAATTAACAATGGAGACTATTAAGTTAAGATCTACATAGGAATGTGGTTCCGTTTGTTTGCTTGCTTGTTTCTTTTTGTTATAGAAAAACATAATGCTTATTGTACACATTAGACTTTATAGTTAAGACTACATTTGACTTAAGTATTGGTACTCATAGCAGTTTTTAAAATATTTTATAGTCAATACAGATTTTTAAATATAAAGCCAAATAAAAACATAAATAGTAATCGAAGCTGCCATCAGCTCATGCTGTTACATCTGAGGCCCGAATTCCGAGGGTCGAGGGTTTTCAGCATTCTAAATGTAGGCCGAAGGTTCGATGCGCAAGCGGAGAATTTGACCTCTGTAAATTCTCATCCTCGAGATCGGGGGAAGTCTCCGTTTCCCGGGCTCAATAGGGAATGTGTGAAACCGAAGGGGAGGGATCGGTTGTAATAGCCGCCACCGGGAGTGTCATTCTGTAGCTGTTAGGGAACCTGCCTTATGCTATCGTCCCTCCACAGGTCCGGGCATCCTTAGCATCCTCTCCCTCCTCTCCCTCCTCTCCCTCTTATCTCTCAACTTATCTCTCCCTCCCCGTGGGTGTCCCATCTAGGGCGTAGACACAAGATTTGCCATAGTTGAAGGTGCTAATTCCGTCCTCCGTACCATCTCGTAGTGTCAGGTTTCTCTGTTTAAGGGAAAATGTCTTAAATGTCAAGTATATCTTGCCGATAAAACTGAACAGTATTGTTGTGTAGCAAACATAAAATTATTATACTTGAAAAAATTGAAGTAAATGAAACTGAAATAATTCTAATTATTAGACAGGTACGTTTGTCCGCTCATCCACACACTCAGAATATGGGACTTCCCGGTTTATTGCATTATCTATTGTATGTACCATCGCGCGCTGTTTCCGATGAGAGTTACTTTCTAGTTAACTCGTTTGGTGACGGGAATTTGCTACGGTTCACGAACGTGAGCGGTAAGAATGCATTTTAAATTTAATGGGTGGTGCAGATTCTGCTTGAAATTCTGAAATTCCATAGCCGCCCTTAGCTTTATGCTTATTTCGGCAGCTTTACATTGGAAATATATACATACATATATGTATGTATATATATATATATATTTGACTCGTTGATTTTGGTGTTATAACATTCAAGTTTTATTTCTATTGTTTATAAGGGCCGCGCCGTGGCTCAGTGGTTAGACCGCTTGGCTCTCACCAAGGTGGCCCGGGTTCGATCCCAGGCGACTGCAAAGTGAAATTTGTGGTGGACAACACGGCGCTGGGACGGATTTTCTCCGGGATCTCCGGTTTCCCCCGCCATCTCATTCCACCGGTGCTCCATCTTCATCTCATATCATCAGTGTCATCGCCTGCGGTGCCGTATGTAGTAAAAGCGGGCTTTAAACACTACACATTTCACATTTCTATTGTTTATAAATTTGAAGCACACTGGATTCACTTCCGTATACACACTCTCAGAGTACCAATTGCCTCTGTGTGTTTGGGAAGATAGGCTAGTACATTTATCACTCAACCGTAAAGGCAATCTAGATAATACTTCTTAGTTGTCAATTTAGAAATATTACGTACCATGTCAGATAGTACCCTAATATTAAAAGAACATAAATTTAAAATTGGATAAAGCATGCCCGCCCTGGTAGCGTGGTGGTAGCGTGTCTGCCTCACGTTCAAGAGGTCCCAAATTCGAATCTCGGTCAGGGTGAGTTACCTGGATAAGGTTTTCTCCGGGGTTATCCTGAAAGGCGAATGTTGGGTAACTCTAAGCTCTATGGACCCTGGGCTCATTTGAGCATCATTTCACCCATTCCATTCATCGTCCGATATGACTGGAGGACGTAAATTACAAAAAAAAATGGATAAAGCATTAGACATTTCTGGCAAAGAGCTGGACAACTGGTTTTAATTTTACGAAATTAAAGCATATTAAGGTTTATCATAATATACAAATAAATATACTGGCAATTGCAAAGCAGGATTTAAAAAAAACACATGGGAAAAATGCGACATTTCAAAGAAAGCATAGAAATATTCTACTTCATATCAAAGGAACGTATTTTGGGTTATCTATTTCAGACCAGTATCTATCATTAAGTATAACATTACATTATTGTAGCAGATAATTGGCTAAAGGCAACTAGCCCTTTTTTTCTTATTTTAACCATTTAAGTACCAAAAGAAGAGATACATGAGATATATCAGCGAGAAGTGAAATTTATGCTGAAGCTGCAGCTACTATTAATTACTCTATTGATGTTTACTTCTAAAGTAAAATGATATGCATATTTGATTGTGCCTTGAACGCGTCCGTGACCTTTTCTTTTCTCTCTCTCTCTCCCCTCCCCTTTGTAAAACAGGGCATGACAGTCTGTTACTGACAGTATAGGTCTGTTAGTTAGCTTGATAGGTATTAGAAATAAAGGCCATTTAAAACCTTCAGTATTTAAGGGCCCTCAAGAGCGAGTCATCAGAAATAATATTCGGTACACTGGTTCTGCGTGAAACAACTCTCGTAATAGATAGGATTTTAATTCAGTTTATAAATGTTTTAGAATATCAAAATCGGACAGAATGAAATAAAACGCTTAGAGTTAGAGGTAAAGCGTATGTTACATTCTTTTTCCCCAGGTTGTGACATCATTGCGCTCTTGCCGTAAGAGTGGCGTCGCCACTCGTCATTTTGCATCACATCGTACGTAGTCTGGGAATGTTGATGAACTTGCAGATGCACTGTTCGAGTGGTGGTGTTCGGAATGGCATAAAACCGGTTTAAAGCAAGATATCATTTGCCATGATTCTCAAGGCGTCAGCATTCTTCCATGGTTTTGGACATCATAAACACCATCACCACCATCATCCTGACCACAACGGAGACGATGGTTTGGTCAACAAGCGCACCAAGGTAAATTACTCACGGGTGCCGCATGCGTTCTCTGCTGTTTTGACAAAACTATTAAGCTTTTGGAATGCTGCTTGAATACTACACACAAATAAGTTTTGTGTTATAAATCTGGGTATGTATATGTAATGAAACGTGAGAACACAATCGTGAACTTAATGTACTGGTTCTATTGAATGCATTTTATGTTTATTGGAATTTGAATACGAGTATTAATGTTGTATGCGAATGTACTTTGCCCTTCTATCTTATATTAGATGTGAACTACCTTTCGTCATTTTCTCGCTTTCTATACGTATTGTAGTGAACAAAAATATTTTATTTATTGTGCTTACAGCTTTTATAGTGTTTCTCTTGTATCACAGCGTGAGCTCTTATCATTTTACTTCTTCTTTTCTTATTCTTGTACTCTGCCACTTTGGCAATTTTCTATTACTTATTTTAAGACTTTTCATTTTTTTTTTTTTTTTTTTTTTTGTCTTTAGTGTCCTAAACGTTGTTGTTTCAAAATTAAATACGGAATTGCACGATTTAACATGGATTTTAATGTATGAGAATGTCACTATTTTTTACCAGTACTTAGCATGTTCCTTTTCTGGATTAGGAAAATAAATAAGCTTCTTTACCCGAGTTATTCATAATCAATGATTAATGATTGTAGGGAAATGTTGCTCAGACAAAGGCTACAGAGAGAATATAATTGCCTAGAATTCGACAAAGTGACAAGTCCCACAAAAAGTAATTGTTCAGGCAACTAAGACGAAATCAACACCTTCAGCATATGAAACAGATTATCCTCATGTATGAAGTGTTATATCAGTGGCACAAACAGCAACTCATAGCTTCGTTTCCTAAACGACCTAATGGTAGCTTTCTTTTGTACCCTGCAGTTGAAATGCAGCAGATCATTGTGGGGAAATCAACAGTTATTGCAGCTTATTTCAGCAAGTTATGGGACATCCTTGACATGAGTTTAGATTTAGATCACAGAAGCCAGAAGTCTTGCAAAGAAAATATTTATTTTCTCTTATCCTTGCCGATAGTAAAGTAGATGAATGATTCCAACCAACGTTTTGATACTAAAATTTCACTAGAAAATACATATTTTGAGACCCCCTAAACCTAAAATGAACACTTCTACAAAAACGTACGTGCGCGCTTGTATATCTGGTGTCTCTGAACAGCATAACTCAAAAATGAAAAGTCTATTAAATGTTCATCTTCCAAGGATTGTACATGAAAATTATCAAGAAAGTCCTCTAACCCATACTATCCTTTACATCGAGAAGCTTTCAAACATTTTGATTTTCTCTAAAATGTCTATAATGATATTGGTTAAAAAAAAAAACCAAATGTTTAAGATATTCTTATGATAAATAATTATTCATCACCTTTATATATGGTCGCATAAAACGCTCATTGAACCATCAGTGTATCCTGTGCTCCCAAATGTAGAATTGAACTTAATAGTTAAATATAAAAAAATTATTTTGCAACTATTTCTTAATTTTAATTACTTTTAGAAAAGTTTGTGTTGCTCTTTCAAGGTAAGTTATGAAATAATGAAGTCCAGTTAAACTTTTTTAACTATTGTACATTAATTTTAAATCAGCAATTTTTGAAACGCTCTTTAAAATGTCGGGCTAATCATAAACAAACAGCATTTTGAATAATGAAGATTGCTGAATAAAGAATTAGAGAAAAATTGAGTTTAAGGAACAATGGGTATTTTTCCCAAATGTATTTAAATAATTAAGTAGCTATTTGTGCTTTAAAATCGTTGTAACTAAAATCGAAATTGTGTAACATGAAAGTAAATGTATTTATATACCAAAAATGCAAAAATTTAAAAATTAACTTCACACTGTTTTGTGGTTAACTTTCCCGGATACGTTGCCTTAATATCAGCTATCCACCACTAAATATCACACTGCTCTTTTATAGCTAAATATAACCATAGAAATGTGTATTTTAATACCTTTTGCTCGTTTGCATACCTGCTACCATAAAGTTGCCTTTTCCAGGGATAATTCCGTATTCTCATAAGGCAAATTTTCTTAAGCTAAGGGGACCACAGGTTTACTTGAAAATTATATCGCCTGTTGTATTCACTGTCTCTGCAAACAGACCAGAGCTGTTTAAAGGGGCTTCAACAGATAATTTAAAATGTGATTTTTGATATTCCTGACCTTTTCCAAACACTATCATTAATTTTTCTCAATTCTTCTACTCACTATTCTTATTGAGGCCTCTGTTTTTACTTTTATGGCTTACTCCAGATAAACAGTGATTTCCTTGCACCTTTCGTTAGGGTACATAAAGGATTCAAGAGGCTGAAGTGAGTTGCATTACGCTGGCTTTGGAATTCCATTCTCTTACAACGTCACGAGAAACAAATTGGGGTAGCTTAATATTTGAGAAAGCGTATTAAGCCTGGAAAGTACGAATATCTCAGAAGTGGATATCAACTTGTGTACTCTTTTACGAAACTTACATTTTTCGGACAGCCAATGTTTGTTCTTTTTTTCGGTTTTCCATGGCACAAATTTATGTAAAACACATTCTGAATGAAAAGTAATCAGAAAAAAAAATCAGTATTTACTTTCTATTACTTACCAAATATTTTAAGCAGACGATATTTTAATAAAATGCATTAGAACCCTCTATGTAACAATAAAAATACTGAAAATGTATCTATATAAAGAGCTGTTTGGGTGAAGAGATAATTTGTAAACTTTTTGTAACCATGAAAAATTCTGAACCAAAATACCACTTTGGTATTTATCAGACATTGCTATTGTAAGTTTGGTTCCAAAGAGGGAAACGCACATACCTCCTTATCTAAACTTTATTTTAGTTTCAGAGGACTTCAAATATGCATTTATTGTGAAATCCCGACATCGAATTTTGTGGTGGAATACAATATCATCTGCCTAGAGTATGCAGATGGTAGAAAAGGTAAAGTTGGATGTTAACTGTCGATGGCTGATTTAATTAAGTGCAGCTATACAGTATAATATTTCTGAATACTGTAGTGAGATCGGGAGGAATATCGACTAATAGGCCACAGCTCAAGGCCAGCTGGGCTACCAGGGCAGCACAGAATTCCTGATAATACTAAGAGCTATAAATCTAAATTGTTATGAAGTTTAAAAAATATCCAATGCCTTTGTTGTCTAAGAAGAGGCTGCGAAAACTGCATTGGGATGCGAGATCTGTATTAAAGGCATTAAGAGCAGACAATAATGTTGTCGTTTTCAAAATCTAGGCTTTGGCAATGAAGCCATTAGCTCTCTTGCTCTCCAATATTTCTGTGTAGTGGGTCTGGCAGGTAGGACTTCACAGGTTAAAAGATGTTCTTCAGTCATTTCCTCTTCTTTGGTGCACAGAGGACAGTTTGGACTTGTATAAATTGCTATTCTGTGTAAGTGTTTGGCCAAATAATCATGTTCTGTAAGTAATCTAAAATTTGCTACTGCAGCTTTACGTGGGATTTCTGGAATTATTTCTGGATTTTTAATTAAAATGTTCCATTTTTTATCTTTGGCTTTGTTAGATATTGATTGGTTTTGTTTGTTTTTATATTTGTTTTTTATTAATCTTTTTATGGATGTAAAGGGTAAGTTTTTACTTTTGTTCTGAATTAAATTTGCACCTTTTTGGCAAGAAAATCAGCTGATTCATTTCCAGCAATTCCACAATGTGCAGGTATCCACTGTAATATAATTCTTTTCTGTAGTTTTTGAAGTTGTTGGATCATTTTGTGACACTCTTTAATTTGGATTGACCTCATTTTATATGAACTTATTGCACACAATGCTGCTTTAGAATCAGAAAGTATGACAGCATTTTTGAATATATCTATTCTGTAGAGAAGGTGTTGGAGTGAAATATGAATAGCCGTTACTTCTGCATCACAATTTGTTGTGTGGTATCCTGCTGGTTGATAGAATGAGAATAGTACACACTTAATTCCTGCTCCTGAGTTGGAATAATAAAGTATATTCCGTTTATAAATATGTAATAATCATAAAATAGGCTTGTATGTTATAGATTGGTTTTTGTGCAACCCACAGTGTGTGGTGATCACCTAACTATACGAATTAAAATAATCCTTAAAACGGATCGCAAATGCCAAAGGAGGAGGATCACACCCCAAATTAGGTGTCGCTGGTTGCATGTAGAGTAAGGCGATCCTGTCCTGACCCTGTTGCATATTTAACAAAGACACTTTTATCTTACGTAAACACGGGCATTTTAGTAATTTTATTTTTAGCTAATATTAGTTCTTCTTTCTTTACCTGTTAAGATCAATATCAAAGTATCAGTATTGATACCACATAGTGCCCCTATTGGTGCATCTTTCACATTTTAGCACACTATAATTAGAAACTCAAAATAAGTTCGTAGTTAAGTCCTTTTTCTTGTGTTGTAGATGGTAATTTTGGGTATTTAATACTTCTTTGTTTGGTCACAAAATATTCATATACAGAAATGTTTATAATTCAACTTTCAAATCATTGTATATACAAAATAAATCTAGGCCTTCATATCTTTCTCAATGCTATCGAACGGCATATGCTTAATGTAAGAGACTATTTATCGATTTATCGTCCATTAAAGCCAGACTGGTTCTTTAGATACCGGATAAATCCTTGACCCAATTTCTAATCGCTGTCACATTTGGCTTGAAAACAATCAACCATGTCCTTTATCTGTTCGATATTCAACTAATTCAGTACGTATCGTTTATGGTAATCCATTTAGGAGTAGTTCTCGGATCCCCCAAGAAGCATACATTTAAAAATCGAGTAATTGTAGCCGCCTTAATCGAAAACAAAGAAAAACCCGTATCTTTATGTGTTAAGTACCTAAAATCAAACCCAGCAGTCTAAACATTTTATGAAAACGTGACATCGTCATCACTGCAATCCTTTCATTAAACCCTATCAGTTCTATTCCCTATCATATTAAACAGTTCCCATTTATACTGAAATATTATTTCTCACGTTATTACGTCGCCCTAATATCACACTTCCTTCTGTATTCTCATTCTCTGTTGTATCTGCCTCTTTGTTTCTCCTTCTCTCTCATTTTGCCGATTTAATGCAGCACAACTTAGCCCTTCCTTACATTTATGTGATAGGAAACGTACTGTTTCGCAAAAGGCGTATATGGATAAAAGTATCGAAAAGTTTTATTTGTTGCATTCACGTGTTCTTTGTTGCATATTATAATTTATTTTTAAAGCTTCTAAAATTTTATTTTTTTAATGTTCTCTCTACCTGATGTTAATCGAAATAAAAATTTGTAAAGATGCTTTGTACAGCTATTTTGAGAAAATAAAATAAGGAAATTGTGTATAGAAAATGACGATAAAGGTTCCATGTAAAAGTAGTTTGGGGTTCCAGGGGTTCCAGGAAAACCTTTAGATCTTGCTGTAGTGAAAATACTGAGCTTAAACGACAAATTTGGTATTTATCTGGCTTTTACTGTTTTGTTTAATGCTACTCCATCACATTCCTCGCATACCTTTGGATTATTGGGGGATCTCAGACCGAGCATTTCTGATGAAACGCGTTCTCAGAATAGTAACTAAGCCCTAAACTATATTACATACTGATGAATAAAAACACTGGTTAACTGGTAACAAACGAGCCTCACTTTGCAGCTCTGAGAAATTGCTCGTAAGTCGCTCGCCAACTACCTTGTAACTGACTTAATATTTATTTTCTGCCGTCTTTTTATAGTCCTCTGTTCTATGGGAGCGGAATTAATGGTGCCATGGTTCAGGTTGGCAGAATGCAGAAGACGAACTTTCTGGAGGAGCAGTCAGTCAATGCATCTTCCAGTGTTTGGGCGACTGTTCCATATGGATTTTCTTTCTGAATCCTCCTGCTCAAAGCTTTCATTGGTGGCTTGAAATAAATCACGCAATTTTGTCCCCAATATCAGTATAAGAAACGGTTCGGTCATGGTGGAATTAAGACTTAGTAGTCAAGAATCATCGGAGATAGAGGACGGTGGAAAAGCCTAGCAAGGGAGATCAGTGCAATGTAGTTAAATGTTTTCATAAACAGGTGACAAAATAAGGGAGATGAAAATATAGGCTTGGGGCAGGTGTGCAAAGAACTATAAACATAAATACCCGATTATAGTGCTAGACTACATTAAATTGACTGAAGAAGTGATTAGGTAAGTAGGTCCCAAAGCAAATAACCGAGCTACTCTATGCACTTTTAATGAAGCATTTTATTGGCATATTTTATTCATATCACACACACCCACACACCCACCCACACACACACCCACACACACACCCCCCCACACACACCCACACACACACACACACACACACACACACACACACACACACACACACACACGCATACACACCGTAGATTGTACATAAAGCAAGCCGCCTGAATAATTACTGAAAAAGCGGGGAATGAGTCTGGCGTGTACTTGTGTAAGGTGAAAATTTCAATATTTAAAAGCTAGGCATCTCCCAGACACGATTATTCGTTTCAGAGAAACACTGGTATCGCAAGATTTATGATTAAAATATCTGCTAAAAAGAAAACCAATTAATCAATTCTCGGATGAAACACTTGTTTTGTAACCACTTGAATTCCTATATAATACCCAGGAATTGACCTCAACTATTGTTGAAACCTATCATGCACAAATTGTAGTTGAATGTGACTCTGTCCCTTATTTTAGGTATGTTATGGCTGAGATAGGTGTTTGAATACCAGTTCCTTGGTATAGTATCACATATCATAATGTTATTAGTTTATTTATTAATTTCATAGAGTTTTGTATAGTTAGGTTTCATTATCTGTGATTTCTTCAAAGAAAATTAATGCTTGCAGTTAAATACTACCGAACAGTATCTACTTATTCGGAATTTTTTGCTTTGATTAATAATCAAAACTCATTTTAAACGGAAAATTAATTGGTAAATGGTTGTAAAAATACATTTTTTATTCTTATGTGAAAATGCTTTAGTAAAGTTTAAAATTGATTAAGTTTGCTTTATTGGCAAGATTTTAATTATTTTCGTGATGTAGGTTTTATTACGTCCTTTTCTAATTAAAATATTGCCTTCGAAACCCTATGCGGTACCAATTTCTAAAAAATAAACACAAAAATAAATATAAAAATCATCCATTTTCATGTGAATGTCTCAAGCTGAAATCTTTCATTTTTGCTTTTTCTGGTACATACTTAAAGTAAGCACAGGAAGTACTGTATTCCTCCCGAAATTTGGGTACCAATATTTTACCGAAAATACGCTTCATCCCCCCCAAAAAAAACCTTTTTAGAAGACATATGCGTGCGCGATTGTGTGTGTCTTAACTCGAGAAAAAAAAAAGTGGTTCAATATCAAACTTGTATTTAAGTTGAGCATCTTCTAAGCATGCGACACTTTACAGATAAAAATAATCGCCCATCCTAAACTGTGCTTTACCGGAAACATGTTCCGCATACTGCGATTTTCTTTGTACCGCTATACATTTAATATATTTTAAAGACAAATGTATTATATCTTGAATATTCTGGAATAGTTACTGAAGTGCTCTGCCTGTGAATAACTTTTACATAACTGATAAACTGTAAGATATAGACATAAGCCTACTGTACAAGACATGTAGATATCGTTACAGCATACAAGTTGTGTAAAATGATATTTTTGAGTTAATTTTCCAGATATTCCTTTTTATTAGTTTGAACTTTCCAAAATTATGCTTCCCTAAAATGTGACGTCATTCCTGTTTTCCTCCTGGTCAAGCAAATGGAACAGAAATTCAGAGGCATCACATAGCGACAAGTTCTTAAAAGATTTGACTATCCTTTCACTATTAATTATTCTCTTATTCCATTGTACCTACAAGAAAATATATAATAATCAATTTCCACAAATGTCCATCTTGATTAACATGAAATAGAAGGATAAGCATTTTAAGAATATTTTGCACAAAAGAGAGTAGAAAAAGCAATGTGAGTGCAACACGAGGTTTTGTGCTTACATGTGTTGCGCATATATAGTAGCTGAAATTTATGGTTTAATTTTTTTTTATTGGTCTAGTTATACTGTAACTGTAGTGGTCACACTGTCGTTCTTTTATACTCTGAACTTTGCACCATGTTGCGATGTCAGTATGGTAATGAATTGAAATACATTGTACATGCTTAGTATAATATTCCCGCAGACACGAAGTATAGGGGAGTGATAATAGCTCAAAATTCCCTAGTAAATATATTTCATGACGATATTAATTGCTTTTTTTAAACTTTGCATCATTGTACATAGCGCTCATATGTCACTTCCCCGCGATTTACTAGCAAGTCACACAGTTACTGTGGAATATGCTGTTTCAATGGCTGAAGGATGCTCTCTTAAGTCGCTCGTTATTCGTAACGAATATGCCGATTTTTTTATTTCAGATAATCTATACCATTGTTCTTACAAGTAAACGAATATCGTTGCATTACTTCTTTTATTTCTAGACTAACTTTCCATGATATATGGAATAATATCTTTATAAATCAATGATCCTATCTGGACTCAGATGGTGTAACTAGTAGACCTCGGAAGTTGTTGACCCAAAAATCAGAGAAAAATCACAAATGAAATAACCTTAAATTTTTGAAGGGTTTTGAAGGTTCGCCGATTGTCTTGAACACTCATATACTTGGAAAAACTCTCAGCTTCAACTGACGTCTTGGGCGCATACTTGAAGTGACCAAGTGAAAAACCTTCTTCAAAACAACTGAAGTGAAAATGTTCACCTTGCAGAATTTCACAATGTTATACGACGAGCTATACCCAAATGTTCTTTTCTAATACATCTTTCATTTCCTCACAAACTTCTTGGTCAATTTTTCCCCACACATTTTTGCACATGTTCCTCCACACCTTCAATGTTTTTGATAACCGCATGTATGCTCTCATCTCTTTTCTAGCCAAGCTATTGTTTCTACAAAATTGAAAAGTTTGCACTGATAAATGCCAAACTTCCCTTAATTTGAGGATCATCCAGCGAGTCTCGAGCAACAGCTATAGATGCAGCATTCTCAGACTCTATGAAGGGCATGCACTATGCATGTTACGTGAAACACTTTAGTGTAAAATTATTTAATTGCGGTTCCCTATTTCGCTATATATTTGACTGCACGTGTAACGAAAAGTAAAACATTTTCATGTTTTATGCCCTATGGCGACAAAAGAAGCGTGCTTTGAACAAATAGTTTGCATATATATATATATATATATATATTGGTGTTTAAGCTTCTAAATTACTTCCGTCGTAAGCAGAAACACTTGTGGATGGGTCAGCTTCTAATGTATAATAAACGCGAATAACATAAAGTACCTTTAAAACCAAAATGAAAAAAAAAACTGAAGAATACGTAACAAAAGTTACAGTATTTTCTAAAAGAAATGGCCAATAGGCATTAAAACCCCAAAAATACAAACAAAAAATGCAAAATAAAAGTAGTCTGTATTGGTTCATTTTTAATAAATATCAATTTATATTCCATTCTGCACTGTCTGTGATGACTAGGGGGTAGATTTATAGGCACTAAAAATGTGTGAAATAGGCAGGCAAAAAGGCACTAAAATGGGCAAAATAGGCACTAAAAATGTGCTAAGTAAACACTTAGAAATACACAATTTTGGTAAAATGGCTCTTAAAATTCACTATAAATGAATTATAACAAAATGATAATCATCGCAACATATACTGCAACAAATTCGCTAAACACATACTCTACACGAAATAGTTCTACATTTATTCCAAATTTCATAAATGGCTCCATAACAAGTTAAAATAACAGATACTGTCGTATAATTAAAATACATATAAATCCACTTCACTAAGTAAGAACCATAATGTGCAGAAAGGTTTGAGGTAATTAACTATGTCAGAAAACAAAAACATGGGCTTTGAGGGGGAGCTTAAGGGTGACAATTGAAATATCTGAACCATTTGTTAGATTTGTTTCAGATTTATACCATTTATTTTTGTGATCGATCAAGAACGGAATAATACCATGTTTCAGCTTTCTAGTTAAAATAGTTTCTGAGGAATTAACAGTTTATATCTAAATTATAGGTGATTTTCAAAATGTCCCAAATATTGCAATTTTAAAATTTAATGCTTGGGGTATAAGTATCTGCACCCATTTTAACCTAATAATGACCCTGCATATGTGAAATATTTGTCTGCACCATATCAACGAAGGGAAAAAGTCATACCTATTTGACAATTTTTATTTTCCTAACCGTTTTCAGTAAAAAGTAAGCATTATAATCCTTTTCAATACAAATAACAAAAGCACAACAAATGTAAATTGGTACACTTAATATACAGTTGCCCTTACAGGCATGTTTAGAATTTCATACAGATTAATAGAAAATTGCATCCTGTGGAGCACTTTGAAGTTAGGAAAAAGTAGAAGATATGAAATCTGAGGTTAAAATTCGGTAATAGCATCTACGATACAAGTGTAGGGTTATTTAAATAGTCATGTGACGTTTTCTGTAGTGCCGCTAGAAAAAGAAAAAGAACTTTGTTATTGAAGTATGTCTATACTAAATTTGGGATTGTTGTAAGTTTTGAACCAATTTTCATATATGTATATCCTTAATAGAAACGACTGTTGCAAAGATAATAAATTCAAAAGTTCATCACAGCAATCTTAATATCACTTAAAATGATGCCACGATGTGTCAGAAAGATACAAAGCACAGAACAAAAATGAATTAAAAGCTAAAGCTACAGAATCCTTGTTATGGAAATAAAAATCCTAAATGCCCCATTGTCGACTAAGAACAAATAATAAAGCACAGTTTTTTAGTAAGCGTTTCCCGTTCATTCAAACAGAATTACAGCAATTACGGCATCGCGAAAAGAATTCTGTTAGCTACTTTTATAAGTGGATTTCTGTAAAATTTTACACAAACCATTAAGATTTATTCGTCTGCAGTTTCATTTACAATGTTGGAAACAACACCGCAAGTGTCCAAGCAATCGATTTCGTGACTCCTTGAGATACATGTAGAAAAACGTAAGCATGAGAAAATTACAATTTTTTTCATATATAATCATAGTCTGTGTAGCCTAGCTAATTATGCGCTGGCCTTACAAGTTTGTTGTAACCTGAACAGAGTCCCAGAGTGGTGATTTAAGATTGGGTAAAGCAACAGCTTCGTGTCAGTGGATTAACACACATGTAAAATAAATCTTACGGGAGTAAATTCCTGCTTACCAGCAGTACTGATTGTGATCTGATATGATTGTTAACAATTGACACCATCAATAATTTAATTAATAATCCCTCCCTCAAGTATTCTATTAGCTCAAGAAATAAGCCTTTACACCAACACAAAAATATCATGCTAATGCATTGAAGCAAATGCAAAAGCTCTTGTCACATATCACAAGCAGAAGAAATTGGATAAAATGGCAGTTTTAGGCACTAATAAGCAGAATAGGCATAAACGTATGAAATAGGTATTTATAGGCACTATATAAAACTAAAAAATTAGGCTAATAATTGTAGGAAACGTGCTTATAACTTAAAAGCCAACGTTTCTGGAATAAAGGAATAACATAGTCAAATAAGGCAAAATCCGCCCCCTAGTGATAACGCATCAAGTTCGGAGCCCTAGTGATTAGCTATTATTAAACGATCGTGTGGCTAAAATATTGTTTGAAACTAGAGCGATGTATGTATAATTATATCGCTCTCTCGTAATTACAGTTCTCGGCTTACCCCTCGGTCTTATACAACACATACGAGCGGTAATGATGGTCATAGCCCAGTAGTTGCCCTGAATAGCAGTTATTCAATTTTAAGAATTTGGTAGAATAATAACTTTCAACCGATTTATGCTATCTTTGGCAGCCTATTGAGTAGATCTCTGCTTTACATATATCTATACGGGCGCCGTCCTTACTTTATGGGGGGATGTAAACAAAAGCACGCTTACGTGTGCGACATCATTGGCTATTTAGCCCTGTAACTCCCTGCAGATGAAAAATATAGTACGTATAGCATTTTTAAATAATTTACAGCTAATGCATAATATATAAACAACTTCACATTATTACAAATGCAACAGTCAACTAGTAATTAATTAGTATTTAATTGGATATAGTACGGGTAATTTGCATGTATTAATCAGGTGCACGCTGCGCTTGCGCAGTTTAAAAGCAAAAGGAAGAGGGAGAATCAGTTGTACAACATGGCTGCTTCCTGGAAATTTGTAAATATCACAGAGGAAAACCGTTAAAAAGTAGTGAAAAACAAATTATATTGAACGTGTTTTGTAAGTTGTGAAAAATACACGACTTTAGCAATGGAGGGCATTAATTTGTCAACAGAATTTACCGGTGTTTCAGCGCCAAGTATCAATGCCCTTTGAAGTGAGGTTGTGAAAACATTCTACTCCAGGAAAACATCCAAAAAGAAAGAAGCCAGCTGCGGAGGATGAATGTAATGAATTTGTTAAAAGTGCTATTTGTTGGAAAGTTCATAGCTTCTTCGAAAGAAATAATCACTACAATTACAAAAGTGCTTCAAGCAGTAAACAATGATCCCGATTGAACGAGCTTTGGAAAAACAGCTTCCACGCAATTCTTCACGAATTAGGTTTTGAATTTGTGAACAGAAAAACATATAATTGTTGAGGGTGAAGATATATTGTTGTGGCGCAGGAATTATCAAAGGAAAAAATGGAAGTGGAAGTTGTTTAAGGAATTCATCCGTTGTCCGATTTCAATTAGGTACGTATTTTTTTTTTTTCAGTTGCATGGCAGTAGAACTTTCAAGTCATTGCCAATGTGACTCCACGGATTTATTTATACTGTTATTCCGCAGAAAGACCTGGACCTTAATTTTTAATTTATAAATGAGGTGGGGTTATGTGAAGAAATCAAATATTTGAGTAGCTGTGGTAAGCATTCAGTCAATTCTTAGTGTACAAAAGGAAAAAAATATATTACACAGTAGACAAACCTTTGCACTTAACCTTAACATAAGTGCTATCGCATAAGCCACTCAAAAACTCGAAAACGGCAAAGCAAAACTTTGCATAGAAGTCCGTTGACAGCGCACATGTTTGCCACATGTTGGATAAATTAGATTAGATTAGATTGATTTGCGTTCAGTAGGTGCACTTGTAGCCAGAAAAGGCTGTGAACATTGAACATGTCTAGAGGTATAAAGTTTAATAGCATATATATGTACAAAAGTTAACATAAGACACATATTATAGTACACAGGCAATATGAACAACAATATGGAAAACAAAGCAGGGATAATTATATATATGATACAAAATGAAACACTTTTTAAACCAGCTTTCACTTGGCTTATGCCAGTACGTCTCAACCTTTTTGCAATGGATACCATTCTTGTTATTTATTAAATACATGCGACTATCCCCTCTAATCACAGTCGTCTACGGATTAATACATTTTCAGCTGTTTACATCGTCCCATAAACCAAGGACGGCGGCGGTATATGCTCTAGATTGGAACGGGTAGAATGAGAAAGATGTGGATCTGTTGCACTCGCATGTTTTCACTACTCACTCTTGTATGTACAAACTATTCTTTAAAATTCGTATTCATCTATCAAATTTTATTAATCGAAATAAACGTCTGTGTAAACGATTTTATTAATTATTTACTTATAGGTACAGCTGGTATATGAGCATACAGAGGTTTCTTAAGCGATGTCCAAACCTTTTAAGATCTGGTTACTACGTGATGACATTGATGTCCTTTTCTGCAGTAAGATTTGTTGTATATTTTACCGTTTACCAGTTATTTAGAAGTCATCCGCAAGAAAAAAAGGGCTTCAGATAATATTTCCAGAAAATTCAAGATCAGCCTTTCATTTGTCATGTAAATACCCGAAACTTACGTATTTTAAACAAAATCGTTAACCGTTGTTTTAGAAAACAAAATGTTTTGAAAAAATTTACATGTAAAGGAAGATTACATTTGTCTTTTGTGGGGGGGGGGGGGATTTTCTTTAAAAAAAACTTCGTGTCCTATTCTGGAAATGAACTGAATTTAAATACTACATTACGTATTTTACGTACTTTTCGTTTTTGAGATACATTGTTCAGAGGAAGAAGTACGCGCATACACACACACAATACACGCACAATACACGCGCTAGAACTTTTTAAATATTTTTTTTATTCAGATCCAAAATATGCATTTCTGGTAAAATAGTTTTTTTTTTTTTTTTTTTTTTTTTTTTTTTTGACGGGATGCAAGCTTCAAGTTCGTAGTAAGAAGTAAAGGGTAATAAAAACATTAAAGAAAAAATACCAGAGATACACAGCAGTAATGACCGAACAAATCATAAAATAAATGGTTTTAAAATCACTTGACATGTTACCTCAACTCGCGAAGAAGATGGTTAAGGTACACCGTGGGACGCTGGATAAAGACTGCCCTGAATATTTAACCATCTTGATTCAACATTTTACATCTACTCTGTCGAAAGAGACTGTGCATCTGAGACCATCGGGTACACACCATCCCATATATCAGTCATATGTACGAGTGAGTACATTAAGTCATAGTTACACTGGCTTCATTCGACGGAAAAGCAGCAGAACAATCTGCACATAAGGTTACGTCATTTTACGTAGGTTATTGAAAGATTGTTGGCAAGGGTATTAACATATTATTATTATTATTATTATTATTATTATTATTATTATTATTATTATTATTATTATTATTATTATTATTATTATTATTATTATTATTATTATTATTATTATTATTATTATTATTATTATTATTATTATTATTATTATTATTATTATTATTATTATTATTATTATTATTATTATTATTATTATTATTATTATTATTATTATTATTATTATTATTATTATTATTATTATTATTATTATTATTATTATTATTATTATTATTATTATTATTATTATTATTATTATTATTATTATTATTATTATTATTATTATTATTATTATTATTATTATTATTATTATTATTATTATTATTATTAAATTTCCAAGTTTATTTTTACTTCAGTATTAAGCCTGTGGAGAGCATCGCAGGAGAATAATGTGTGGTGGCTCTGAAAATATATATTTAATTCCCTATGTTTCATTTTTAAACCGAAATCATAAATCAGAGAGAGTACTAAAGAATTACTAAGCTCTGTAATGAGGATATACTTGATATGTAATTTACTCTTTTGTATCAACTCTGTATGTGAGATTGTAGAAATACCAGTGTGTTTTGTTTTAATATGTTACGCTTTCAGGATTTTTTCCTATCCATTCTTCAACAAACTATTTTTCAAAAGTTTACCCTGCTCTCTACTTCATGTTAATCGTGATAATCATTTGCAAAATTAGTTTTATTGAATGTGGCCGCGCCATGGTTGAGTGGTTACACCGCTTGGCTCTCTCCGAGGCGGCCCAGGTAGGATCCCAGGCGACCGCAAAGTGAGATTTGTCGTGGACAACATGGCGCTGGGACGAGTTTTCTCCGGGTTTCCCGTCAGCATTCCACCAATTGCTCGGTCATCTTTCCTATCATTCATCTCGCCCTCATATCTATGATCCACTTCCTTGACCTTCACACCAGGCATTGGGCTGATCACCTATCCTGGTTCTCAATCGGAGCCCAAGCTTCGGTTACTCAGGATAGACCTTAAAAGGGATAAAGGAATAAGAGTCCCTTAACATTACGATGGTGGTACAACTAGGGAAGTTAGAGAAGAGGAGGTTTTATTGTAGATCTCCTGTAGATACGAGGAGAATAAGGGAATGCAGTAGGCTTAAGGGATTGCCAAATCGTTCAAGAGTGTCTCTGCTGTAATGACTTGGAAATACGTCCTCTTTTCATGATCCGATTTGACAACAATTCTGGAGTTGAAAAAATATGAAGTATTTGACAAACTTATAACAAAAAAATATTTTGGAAATAGAATGCCACAAAGGGGATTTGATATAAACTGACTGCTTTAACTACAATTTTATGCACTAATAGACACTTCACAAAGGTTTGTCAGGTATACAAATATTTTATTGTTCTATTTATAGCCCGCCTTTAACTCCAATGGTCATATCGGCGGCCGTTCTTCTTTGCAACATATCGAAGGTGCTAACTCGTACTCATTGGCTTTTAATCGTTAGATCACGCACACATTCGCACTCTCATTTATACCTCCAGGCTCTGGGGAAGATGAGGAATTATCTTGATCGGAGAAATATCCCCACCACCACCGCCGGGAATCGAACCCGGGACCCCCAAGCACGGTAGGAAGATGCTCTACCGACCCGAGCTGCGGGGCCAGCCTACACTAATCTTATTCACAATGAAGTGATATTTCTAGAAAATTAAACATATATGAATACATTTTGTTCTGCAAGTAATTTAAACATATGGTAATTTAAATTGAAACCGTTAAACACATCTTCGAGAAAATAAAATACAAGTCTAATTTCCTTATATACAGGTTGGTGGAATTTTCTTGAAAATCTCACATAGTTGAAAGCTAATTAGTGGTTTCGTTTACTGTGTTCTCTTGCAGGGAGACAGAAACACATTGACCTGTTTCCCAAAATGGGTTTTTAAAAATTAATTCAGGGAGTATCAGGAAAGTACATTTCCTTGAAATCTCGGTATCGAATTTTTGGGTGGAATGCACTACTTTTTATAGGCAGGTAGCCAGAGAAAGTAGTAAGTATGATTTATAATCATTACATAAACACTCGAAAATTGTGCTGATGTGCACTTGTTTCACACATGCATATTTGCCTACTAATGATCAAACAGGAATGGCATCTTCATTAAAGTTGAACATTATGGTCTTCTTGCTCTGTTTATCCTCCTCTAACCTCCTCGTTTGGAGGACTCGCACAAGCCAGGACTTACAAGTGGGCGCTTGTCTAGGAGCACACAAACTGAGGATGAGAGAGAGCAGCCCAAAGTCTCTGGTAATGAGAGCAAGGAAGAAGTTGTTGGAAATGGTGTGGGAACGGCGATTATGGAGTAGTTGGTAGAATGAATGGCGGGAGAAACCGGAGAAAACTTGCTTAAACGCCGCACTGCCCATCACAAATCCCGATTGAACTAGGGCCGTCTTAGCCCTCGCTTGGTATCAGCTCTGAAAAAACATACGTTTTTTTTTTTCACCCCAAAATGATTCTAACAACTATGTGGCGCTAAAGTGTAAAATATTTCCACAAAAATAATGACTTTATTTTGAGGCCAAAGTATATATTTTAAATTATAACTATATTGTTGTAATATATATGTTATGTACTAGCCCTGTCTGAAATAGGCGTGTGTGTGCGCGTGTGCGTGCGTGTGTGTTTTTGTTGTAATTTACGTCCTCCAACGTGAAGTCATATAGGACGATGAATGGAATGGATGAAATGATGCTCAAATGAGTCCGGGCTCCATGGAGCTTAGAGTTACCCGACATTCGTCTTACAGGATAAGGGAAAACCCCGGAAAAACCTTAACCACGTAACTCACCCTGACCGAGATTCGAACTCGGGACCTCTTGAACGTGAGGCCGACATGCTACCACCACGCTACCAATGCGGGTGTGTGGGGGTGGGGGTGGGGGTGGGGGTGGGGGTGTGGTGTGTGTGTGTGTGTGTGTGTGTGTGTGTGTGTGTGTGTGTGTGTGTGTGTGTGTGTGTGTGTGTGTGTGTGTTTTGAACACAAAATGTTCATTTTCCTCACACTATATAACAATACTGTAATTTTTTTTCTTTTTTTTTTAATCTGCAGTATTACTGTATACAAATCCTGTTATAAAAAAAAACGTCTACTCATTCTCCACTTGAAATGATGAACACTCATTGCAGAACACTTTTACTTTTGTGTGCTCTTTGCAGATAAATTTGTGACACTCCTCACATTGTTCCTACACTTTCTTGTCCTTTGACCTTGGGCAGAAATCACATCTTTTTCATTTCAGATTTGGAACATCTGGAGCGTGGTCTTGTTGGTTGCTATTTAGAATATCCTCGAAGCCAGCTTGAGTTATTGCTGAACGAATGCGTTGTGTTCTGCACTGGGGGTGGGGGGAAAAGAGTTCGTCTCTCAATTCGAGGTCTGACTAGCTCTTTTCCCAGTTCTGAGAGGAATTCTCTTCTAGCATTTTTATCTCTCATATGATGCAAAAATTTACAGTACAGGACGTAAGCATCAGGCATGCTAAGTCAAGTATATCAAGAAATAGAGCAAGTGGCCACCTTCTTGTTCCACGTTTCATTGAATAGTACCTAGCCATCTTATCAACAGTATTAACACCTGACTTTGTAGAGTTGTAGAACATTATCACTGTTATTGTTTTATTTCTTCCCGTCTTTTTTCACAACTTAAGTTCCACGAAACGCAATTGCTAACTGTGTTTGTATTTTATAACAATTTGTTGCAACAGTGTATTTGTATGTATTGTCTATGAATTTGTAACAATAATGGAAATACAAATGAAGGTTCAGAAGTTGCATTGTTGCCAAGTTTTAATTACTCTAATAAATGTTTAATATAACCTGGAAAAGCACTAATTGTATACCCGGGGTATTTTCTGACCCTGTTACAAAAAATTCAAAATTCTGTACTACCGACCGTCATATCACCATAAATATTTTGACCATTTATAATAAAAAGTATCTACACAAAAAGCATATCTGGAAGATGAGAAGTTCTTGTTCACATTAAAACAGTTTCTACGTAGTTAAAGCAGCATTGGGGCCTATAAAGACCCCAGTCACCAAGCAAGGGTTAGTAACCAATCTGCCATGGTGTCACCTAGTGTTACCCTCAGATGTGATAAATACTTCAGTGCAATTTGTTTGGTAACCAGTTAATTTGAGTGTTTTTTTCCTCGACGAAACAGAATTTTAACGTAGATATATCATTCATGAAGGAACTGGCATTCCGTTTTATAAATGTGGACGTAGTTAAATCGAGCATGGACTAATAAACCTCTTGTATTTTAAAACAAGTCTACACGTAATCTTGTATTCGAGTGTTTTATTTTTGCGTCAGTATCACCGCCAGAAGCATCGTTGTAATTAATCAACATCAAATCTTCTGCTACCCCTTCTGTGCTTACTTTTCCCTCTCTGCCTGTTCCTGTCAACAAGAGCTATATTTCACGTTACATTTTTCTGATTTACTCCAGCGCTGCCCTTCCAACTTCCAATGAAATGAGCTTGTATTTAATAAGTTACGGACAAAGCCAATTAAGTCTTCTATCAGAAGATGAATTTATATTTGTTTACCACGGTTTGCCGTGTAATATCAGGCTAATGTTCTCTTCATATTTGGCTCGGAGTGATAAGAGAAAGCGTTGTATTGGGCATTGGCCGTAGTGATTAATTGATTAGATGTTGCATAGATATATATGAACTCCTTCATGGCCACTGAGCTAACATTAAATAACAGTTAACTAGCCCTTATTTTAAAAACGTAAAAATAAATGCAAATAAAACTTCCATTTGAAATTTCCCAACTTGTTTGTGGTGAACCATCGAAAGTTCCACATTGTAAACCGAGCTGGATGGCCCGCGTTTGGGAGCCTGGGTTCGATTCCCGTGGCCACCCTACTTGACCCATGAGTTTTTCCGTGGGTTTCCCCTGGTCGCTAGACGAATTTTTTTATGTTTTGTATGTTACGTCCTCCAACGTAAAGTCGATCGGACGATGAATGGGATGGGTGAAATGATACTCAAATGAGCCCGGGGTCCCTGGAGCTTAGAGTTACGCGACATTCGTCCTTCAGGATAAGGGAAAACCCCGGAAAAACCCGTATCCAGGTAACTCACGCTGACCGAGATTTGAACTCGGGAACTCTTGAACGTGAGGCAGACATGCTACCACCACGCTACCGAGGCGGGCCTGCTAGACGAATGCTGGGTAGGTTGATTACATACCCAGAATTTGCTATCCCTCTGTGATTTCATATCTCTCATCTGGTGGTTTCTCTCAGGGTAGCAGTGTCGGTGGGTTTCTCGGCGCTGCATGGCAGGATGATATGCTCTGAGTGAACACTTTTTCCTCCGGCTGGACTCTGGTCTCCAAGCCGGTCTAGTGCGTCGATTCAGGAACGCGGCTGGCAGAATGCCGGCTGTGCAAGTCTGCATGGAGTCTTCCTTTCTCTGGAGTGGGGGGGGGGGGGCGGCTACCGGTCTCAGAACTGGCCTCGTGACTGTTTCGGGGCCACGATAGCTGGAATGACTACTGTCCTGGACCGCCGGGGAATTCCTATCTAGTGAAGTGTAGGGACTCTGTCCTCAGAGGCCGCGCCGTGGCTCAGTGGTTAGACCGCTTGGGTCTCACCAAGGCGGCCCGGGTTCGATTTCAGGTGACCGCAAAGTGAGATTTGTGATGGACAACACGGTGCTGGGGCGGGTTTTCTCCGGGATCTGCGGTTTCCAGTGTCATCGCCTGCGGTGCCCTATGTAGTAAAACCGGGCGTTAAACACTACACACATTTCCGTCCTCAGTACTGTAGTGACTCCTTCGGGCCGGCCGCCCTCTGTTTCCTCTCACCTCATCTTCCCTCGCAGGGATGCCCCATTTGGACAAAAGACCAAGCAGAAATGTGAGGATGAAATTATTATTTCCATCAAGTTACCTAAAAAAACAGTGGATTAACGATGATGTGTGGAATTAAAGTTCTTACAGAATAGTAAATCGCCACAAAAGGTGCGCGTCTCATAGCATATGGAAACCCCTAGTGGTCTATGGGGAAACACGAGTCAGTTGGAGAATTTAATGTCGTTTCGGCATAGTAGCTCAGCTGGTTAGAGCAACCGCACGGAGAACGGGAGATCCGTGGTTCAAATCCCGGCTATGTCATTGAATTTTTCATTCTGACTCTACTCATCCAAACGTATATTCCAGTATTTGAAATACAAGCCATTATTTATATTTCGAGTTTTTAAATAAGGTTAGATAGAGAACATTTAAAGAAATATGGCGATTCGTCATGAATTCGCCGTTCATCGAGCCGATGAGTGTCTCATAGGATCTAGGTCCGTATGAGTGCAGTCGGATAGCAGAGCGGGACAACTTGCAGATCAATTTGGTTCACAATAACCCGAGAACGGAAATAGAACGGGAATACATATCGATAACAGTGTGGACAGTCAGTTCTGCGAAGGTCCTTTGTAACCGGTCCGTGATGTGTTTGCTCCAGCTTCCTACATAATACAGTTTAGCCGACCGATAACTATCGATAATTCGATAGTGTGAATATTTTCTAAGATCAGAGTCATTAATATTTAATATTTGAGATTATTTTAGTGAACGTGTCTTACAAGAGTAATTCCTTTATTCATAATGCACTTTAAAGTTATTTGTTTTTCCCCAATGCCCAATAAATAGAAGTAGTCAGGTTGTCATTTGCCGAAATTTCTTTCGGTTCCATTTTCCCAACCTGCAACTAGAGTGACTGTAGCGCTGTTTTAGTTCACGGGATGTTTAATTAATTTCTACACTGAACTGCCTAATAGGCGCATTATGTATCTAATAGCTATACCGTTGCAAGAAACAGGAACGGGAGCGAATAATTTAAAACGACCAAACTCCCGTTAATTGTGAACTTGTAACACAACAATAGATGTCTTTTTCGTTCGGGTTTCCGCCCCCAGTTTCTGTTATTCACACTCAGCCCACCCTAGAAAGTGGTCAACTCTTTCGTTAGCTGTAAAGCTCCATTACCCAGCTGGGTAGGTATAGTCTATTTTATAATTAGACTAACATAGCAACTAAGGTGTTCTTTTTTTTTCTCCCCTTTCCTTTCCTTGTTACCTGCTGCTTTGTTATATTTTCCTGTTGTCATATCTTGGGTTTACACATATACAGAGTGAAAGGTATGGAACAATGCCTGTAACCCCGCTCTTGCAACTCCATGAAGTGATGTTCTTTTTTTCTGGCGGGGGGGGGGGCTGCAATGTCCTTATGATTACAAATAAAGGATATGAGATTTTTGTTTTTTCTTAAATGGTAACATTTCTTTTTTCCGCATTCCTCCAGTCCTATACCCATGCTCGAAGCGAGACTCGAACCTACAACCCTCTTCGCGGTGAAACGCCGAAGACCTACACTCTAGTGATCAGCTTACGAGGGCCTGAAACTAAGCTGTTCATATCATTAAAGCGAAACTATCTCGTATCATGTAAATTTACACCACACGAGGAAGATTTTCTGGTGCTTCTGATTGCCTTAAGTTAGAAATGAATCGATTCCTACTGGATGGAAGCGAGTTGACTGCGGTCGCATCCTTCATTGGCTGGAGTAAAATTTGTAGATACCCCGCTTTCACCGAGAGAATCTATTCATATATAACTTAACCGACTCGGAGGCTTCAGAATATTTTCCCCACCTGCAGTAAATCATATGATAAAGATCTGGTCTCGCTTTACTGCAGTGATCACCATAGTTGCGATGCAAGTTTAATTATTAAATGAACTGTAACTGTCAGGGTGCCGTCCGTAGGCCAGGAGGTTAGACTGCACAAAACGCAATGATGGCTGCCTAGAAGAAGGATACCTACAAAATTAAAACCCAAGTTGCAAAAGGCTGATATTGAATGGAAAGACAAACTGCGTCGCTCAGAAACATCAGCCCCGAAGACAAAGCTAGTCATTTCCACAAAAATTAGTTTTTCAGGAAAGAAAAGTAAATGCTCGGAATATGACATGTTTTAAGGTCAAACAAAAGGTTATCCTATGCTCTGGACAGGCAGGTGACTTAATTGTTGCCTGATAGTGTGCATTTTCTGTTAGTGTAATTAGAAAACCCTGTTTAAATGTTGAAAGAGAAACAAATGAAAAGATAAGGCAGAAACTATTGATTTCTAGATATCATTATTTCACATTCAAGGTTCGCCTTGTTTACTTTTTGCGAGCCTTTACAATTTTTAAAGGTAGAGCATAGGTACAACATTCGTTGTACATTGCTGTTTCTTAAAATGCACATTCTCAAATGTTTACTTTGACGGTGTGCTATCAATTATTGTGGTGTTTGGCAATTAACTGGTTTTATAGCACAAAATATAGTTGGATCCTAGAAATATTTGCCTGTTCTTACTTTGGAAGAAAGTTTCGCTGTTAAAAATAAGTAGTCATTGTTTCTTTTACTTTAGTTTCACACAGTTTTTATTAGATTTCTGTTCGTTTAGGAAGGCCAAAATCCACATGTTCATTTACTTTAATTCATTTTGCATTGATAAAGTGAAAACGTAAGTAACTTCTGAGCCCAGAAGCACTAATTCACCATTTTATAGTAAAGAAAAATCGAAACTAATGAGTTAAATGAATAATTTATAAACGATTATTTTAACTTCAGTAAAGAAATAAAACTTAAGCTGTAGTTTTGTGTAGTTTTTAGCTTCTTTGAAATGTCCTGTATTTTTGATGTGTTATAAAAACATACTCTATCTTCTTTGCAGGTAAGCTTGACTGCGAATGTCGAGAGTACGCTTTCCATAAGTGTGAGTAAATAAAATTAAGAAATAATAAAGTATGATTAGAGAATGGAACCGCATAACACAAAAGTGAACCAACGCTGGAAATAGGATATAATTTATGAACATGAAGGTGTGCTATTACGCAGTAGCATTCGTATCTTCTTGGCTCCTGTGTTTTTTTTTTTTTTTTTGCTGTTTAATTCTAGTATTGTTCACTTCTACTGATATAATGGAGCCTACATCCGCTCTTTAATCATGTACTTTCTGAACAAAATTGTGTTTTGATACGTATAAATAGGCTGTGAAGTTTAACACCGTCAAAACCATGGGGTGAGGAGCCAACAAAATCTCGTTGTTCGATCGGTGGAGCACTTTGGGCCCCGGGTTCGATTTCCCGCGGACGAGGTGGCCATTTTTCTCCAGCTTACATTATACCCTATTCTCCACAAGTCTAGAGGTGTGAATGAGGGTGTGAAGTGTGTGTGTGTGTGTGTGTGTGTGTGCGTGTGCGTGTGCGTGTGCGTGTGCGTGTGCGTGTGCGTGTGTGTGTGCGTTTTGTACCAAACTAAAAGAAAAGGAAGAAGGGGTTAGGGAACAAACACATTGTATGCGAGTTAACACTTTGCTGACATAAAATGCCACTATATGGACATTTTAGTTAAAGAGGGGATGTAAATGGAACATAAAAACAAATCTGTTTCTTGATAGAAAAACTATGTGGAAAAATGCACACCACAAACAGGTACTCTATAGTTCATCCCATACTGAAGCCGGCGAAGTCATTTTTAAGTTTGATTTTTTTATAAAAGGGCTCAAAACATGGAATAGGTATAATGTTGAATAAGTAATTAAAATATGTATTAATTAAAAACGCAAGCCAATAAATTTTAAGGCTTCAATGAATATGACATCTTAAAATAAGGTATATTTTTAAATGAGCCCATGGATGAACTTCTAGGATATGTTATTGACGTAACAATTAAAAGCATCTTTCATAGTTGATTTTTATATGTTCAAATAGCATCATGCATTTCACACTTAAGCAATTCTAGTTTTGTAAACAAATTAATATGCATTCAAGGCGTTTCAAGAAAGTGCAGATTTGGGAACGGCAGGTTCAATAATTATGAAAACTGATTCAGTATAACATCGCTATTGGAGAAAAAGATGTGTAAATAAAACATGGCCTTCAAAATCAATACTTACTCAGCTAATTAAGTTTACAATATTGCTCTAAATGTTAATTTTTTAAAAAAAAAACATTTTTATATATTTTGTGAAATACGTTAGTATCAAACTTCAGGAAACACTAAAATGAGGTAGAGAACTTAGGTTTAAAATTGACACACCTGTCGTCAAGAAATTAGCGTCCTGCTTTTTAACTCAGAAGGCGCGGATTTGATTGCAATAAAGGACCGGGAGAAATGTAACCTATTAAAAATTCTATCTGAACCTGATCTCAAATGGACGCAGGTTCACTCCGGAAAGATGAGTGACGTATCTCGTACACTTCTTAATCAAGCTACTCTCGCATCAAGATTCAAACTCGAGCTTCTGTAACCCAGGAGGCACACCACCTAAGACAGTTATCCTTGATATCTGAAATAAACCAGTTTTAAATGCAGTGTCCATTAGCTATAAGCATTATGGACTTATTTTTACACAACTTTCGAAAACAGCATTCGGGTGTTTGTACCAAAGTCTGTTTATGCAGTATTAGATTATGCACGTAAGGGGATACCTTATACACTGTGATATACATAAATCCATCATTAGCTCTAGTACCATTACTAGAACTGTCTAGAAAGACTAATGAATGACCCGTGGAACCAGCAGCCCTCTAATGTAATTTGAGCAAACCATTGTACGTCACCACCATGCGCCACGAAACCTAGAAGCAGACTTGAAACATGAAGAAAATGAATGTCTTTCCTTTTCATTTTTGATGATCAGGGGAACCCAAGGTCAGAGTAAACAGTTGACGGGAATCGAACTTGGGAACTCAGATTCGAGCCTCTCACGTTATCTCGGAGCCATCTCGCTCGGTTACCTATTGTAAGCAGAGTAACTATTGATCTCGCCTCTGTGGTGTGGGAGTAGCGTGTCTCCTCACATTCTAGAACCCTCAAGTTTGAATCTCACCTAATGGGTTACCCGGATAAGCTTTCCTTTTTCGATTTTTCCCGTATCCTGAGAAGACGAATGTCGGGTAACCTTGCACTGTAGGGGCCAGAGTCTAATTTGGGTATAAATTCACCCATGTTATCCATTGATCATCTTACCAAGTTAAGCTTCAAGCCCAATGATATCATTTTCGAGATGTTCATTGTTATTTGTTTGAAGTTTTCAATACTTTACTTCATTCACACGGGAAGTTATTCATTTTTTATGTCCGGGCATGTAAAGAGAATGGAATGTCAAGTCACCGCATAGCGATCGGCTCTTAAAATATTTGACTGTCGCTTAAGTCTACTTACATTCTCCTCTTAGTGTCCCTACAAAGAAATTTTCCTTAAAACCACATCTATATACTTTTGTCTGGATAATCATCAAGTACAAATAGGTATACGCGCTTTTAAGATTGAGTAGAGAACGTCATGTGTGTGCACACATAAGTGGTTTTTAGTTATGAGCTTATGTGAAGGAAAAAAAAAAACATTCCATCTGTCCGCACCGTGGCTGAGTGGTTAGACCACTCGACTCTCATCAAGGCTGGGTTCATCCCAGGCGACCGCAAAGTGAGATTTGTGGAGGACAACATAGCGCTGGGGTGGGTTTTCTTTTCAGCGATCTCCGTTTTCCCGCCATCTCATTCCATCGGTGCTCTATCTCCATTTCATGTATCGTCAGTGTCACCGCCTGCGGTGCCGTTTGTAGTAAAAGAGGGCGTTAAACCCTACACATTTCACATCCCAACGTTTGCGCCGTAGCAATCTTCTAACACTGGTGATACTTAAATATACAATAATACACATTTTATAAATGCCTTAGGCCCCTTAAGTTATTCGACAGAAATTGCATATATTAACAAGTTTTTAGAAAAAAATTCACTTATCTTTAAAGCGTTCCCAGACACTTTAATAAGACTGAAACGGAATTCACCAATCTATTTTTAGGGTTCATTTTACGATGGCGTTTTAGCCTCTACTGAGAAAACACATAATCACATTTCTTGAGTGAAATGTTTTACTGTTTATTCCACTTTGATTTATGATTAGAACCTGCATTTTATGTAGTTACTAATTACATATTTTGCTCCTGTATAGGTAGTTAAAATTAAAATTTTGATGAATTACACTGAAACTGTCACAATTTCAAAGTTTTAAAAGACATATTTTTATATTTGAGGTATAATATATATTTCAGACCGTACTACATAATTTTGCGTATTTTAATATATTGTGTGGTTGTATTACATTTTGGTCAATCCCATACATTTTCGATACAAAGGAATAAGGAAAAACAGTTGATGCGACAATCACTCGTTTAAAGTTTTGTTTTCATTCTAAACTTGTTCTCAAACCCATCAGAATTTGTAAGGCATATGTTAACCGTGGTAACGGTTGTCATAAAATTGAAAATATTGATTTATATTGTTATATAGTCTTTCCCAAATTTTAATATTAATGTCTCTAGTGTAATCTTACAGGAGGCTTTCTTTTAAAAGCCTACATGCAAAGAAAAAGAATGAAATAAAGGTTAATATGCCTAAATCTACACTATAAATTAAAGTATGCTAATCAGCTACATAAATATGTAACTTACATAGATTATACTCGGATCACAAAGTTGTAAATTATTTCGTAAGTTCTGTTGTATATACACAACCTACACTCTATGTGCAGCACAATCCTCTCGTCTCAATTATGTCACTGCTAAACCATAGTAACCTACTCGATCAGCTCTAGCTCGCTTTAGTTATAATATAGGGTCATTATTTTATATGTGGTAACCCATCCAGGGCTCTCTCCCCTCAGCGGAACAAGCGTGAGTCACTGAGGAAATGGTGTCAGCAGAAACGCACGGAATACTGGCCTATTCTCAAACAGGCATCATATCTCGTAAACTGTTCTTGTTCACTCGTCTTAACTCAGCAGCAGGAAATCTTGTGATTTATGATATGATTTTATCATTATTAGGGCCCGGATCCTTAGATTTTTAACCTGATTTCACCTAAAACAAACTAAATGAGGGTTGGACATCTAAAATAACCTAAATAGCTTTTTCCCTTTTTGAAGCGAAGAATGTATTTTCCGATGTTCGGGATTAATTTAGATGGTGATATTCGAGATTTAATTAATAAAACAGAAATACACCCTTAAATGACGTTCATCTCAATAAGGAGAAGATGTGCGGGTAAATCAGTACTACCGAGCTTCGAATTCTGCTCCTCCGGAGCTCTTCGGTCAAGAAGGTTTTCTTAAAAGCTCTAACAAGTATACATTTGTTCAAAGAGAAAGTACTGCCAACCCCTCTTTCACCTAAGCCGATACTTACTCGCTTTGGACCTTGGCTGTCTGCACCCGTTTACTACACCGAGTAGTTGAAGGACATTAAAAAGATCGTCAATGAATTACGTGAAACAGAAGTTTCCTCCATTGCCAAGAGTAAGAGATCACACTCTTGCAGCTTTCCTTGCCTGTATTAACACGCATTTTGGTTTAATACCAAAAGCTATTTTCCGGTTGGAAAGTAAAACTTCTGCCTCTGAAAGATGTTCTAGATTATCATTGACAATGTTTCAAGAAAACAAATAACTGGACCATTGGGAGGTCCATGTTCTAGAAGATTATTCAACGAAATCCTGATTTTGAAGAATGAAAATCCTAAAATTAGTATTGCAAAGAGAAAAGTATACAAGAAAGTTACCCCTAGAACCTACTGCACTGGCATCAATGGTTTACGCTCCTATGACGTCATGTTCTGTTGAAAGAACGTTTTCGCCATACAAGAATGTGTTCTGACAACAGGAAATCGTTTACCCCAGAAAATTTCGGTATGTATGAAACTATCTACTGCAATGCACAAAAATAACCTAGAAAGCAAACAGTAAACTATATGTACGTTTTTTGATATCTGCGACTGTGTATACGTTTGTGAAATAAGTTCCTGAATAAATCTTAAAAATAAGTAGCAGAAAAGGAAAATTATAAGCACATGTACTGATAAACAAAACATTTTTACAACATCCTATTTTAATCAAGAAAAGCATCTTTAAAACATACAAGAAACCTAAAATGAAAAAAAATTTCTACGTAAAAGCGGGGCCCTGGTCATTATGGTCGTGTAGCTTATGAGGGTTAGAATGGTACATTGTCTTTTTAAAGCGCCCCCCTCCTCCCTCTCATAAGTAAAAATTGCAACCAGTAGTGTTGGGGAAAGGAGGAATCACAAATCAACACTTACAATTCTATCACGAAACATCTCTTATCCATTCAATGATTTGTGAGCTCTATATGCTGTTGCAGAATCTCGTTGGAGCCAGCAGTAAGATTTCTCTTCCGTCAAGTGGTCAAAAAATGGCCCTAAAAGTAATCTATGATATCGCCTTGCATTAATTGTTTCATTAAACAGGACATTTTTAGGTCATATTGAAGCATTTCAACCAATGGCGCAGGTTTTTCTAAAACCCATTAACTTATGAATGTTTACACGTCCATTCGGATGAAACTTTTTTTTTAATTTACGTCCTCCAACATTAAGTCATATCGGACGATGACTAGAATGGGTGAAATGGTGCTCAATGAGCCCATGGTCCATGGAGCTTAGAATTACCCGACATTCGTCTTTCAGGCTAAGGGAAAACTCCGGAAAAACCGTATCTAGGTAACTCACCCTGACTGAGATTGGAACTCGGGACCTCTTGAACGTGAACCAGACATGCTACCACCACGCTAACGAGGCGGACAGATGAAACCATGATTAACCACTGAACATCAAATGCATGGATCAATGAGACCACATTTTACGCCCCGGAAAACCCAATTGCAGCAATTTACTCACTGGAATAACTTTTGTTTCAACGTTTGCGCTCTTATTTAGCGATAGGGTTTCAGTTTTAATAATTGTGTAACAATTTTCGCAGAAAACGGAGATACCTGTGTTTGATAAGCTAATTGGTTCAGCAATTTTTGAGTCGATCGCTCTAAACGTACATGGGTTTTATCATTTTTATTTTTTATAAAAACTGATTTTCTTCCAACTTATTCTTGTATAACACCCTCCCATCTTCAAATTTATTCACGATTGGATGTGTAAGTTCATTTTGCAGGTGGTGCAGAATTTGGAAACCTTTCAAGGAACTCGGTATACACGGTGAGTTGGTCCGTGTTTAGAGTCAACTTTTGGAATAAAAACACGTTCTTCCACAGATAAATGACGCAACATGTTCACTGTAGCGGCAGAGGCATCTGATTGCACTTGAAATGGCAATAACAGTGGCGCCAATACCATTTCAATTTGGGAATGGGAACTGATGCTCTGAAATTCCGCTAGACGATGAGGGAAAAGCAGGGAGAAAAAGGTCGCATGAGGGATATCGTATAAGTTGATGACCGTTATACTTCCTGTACCTACTGTTAGGGAAACAATAGCTTGGGTGGGAGAAAGAATAATACTGACAATAATTGTAAGGTTGTGCGGAACACAAGATATTTTCAATTTCTCTACTACGTTGTAGAACATAACACGATATTACCAAAAACTCCATGTGTGCGTATCGAAGCATTGTGAGGAGAATCGAGTAAAGTGTATATTTTTATTCAAGAAATTAAGTAGATTGCAATAAACCAGATTCTTTATTCTGTTTAACCAAACTACGTTAATTTAAACATTTAGTAAAAACAGGACAATGTTGATACGACCAAATCCTTTAAAAATCAAATTTTACGTGATATTTTCTGACTGGATGCTTGGATAAGCACATGGATTTTGGATATCGCACTGCTTGGTTATTACATTAAGGATGTAATAAATAAACACACACATTTATTTCATTTTATGTTTTATTTGTTATGATATACCGAACACATTAAAGTGGATGGGACATTGACAGTGTGTGAGGCGTGTGTATGCGGGCGTATGTAAATGTAATTATAAAGAAAGAAATATCCTCTTATATTAGTAGGACACTGTCTAATTCAGCTTAAATATTTGTGCAAAACAGAGATGTTAAATCGTGGCGAAATTATGTGCTTAAGGAAGAAAGTGAAGGAGGGAGCGGGAGAAAATTCTTATTATAAAATATTTCCAAGATATTTAATTCAGTGACCTTTTAATATTCATCTCACCCAATTTTAATCTTAATTCGTTGAATAATGAATATCAGAGGACATTTTTGGAATTTTTATTACAAAAATGGCTAAAACTCTTTAAATTGACTTCCATTCTAAAGGTGTGTGGAGAAGTTTAAAGTCGGTCAAATCTGAATTAGAGGAGAGGTTAGGGAAATTTCATATTTTCTTCATATCACCGAATTTATCTTTGATCTGGCCGTTTTTTCGAAGCACTTTTGGTTTGCTTTAGATAAAACGTGGCAAAGCTGTTTTAAAATATGACAGAAGTTGTAATCTGCCCTACAAGGTTCAAAAAAATACTTTTACTCTTGTTCTCAACCCGTGATACAGGACTTACATAATGAAATCTTTTTGTACTTATAAAAGTTTATTTGGGCCGCGCCGTGACTGAGTGGTTAGACTGCTTGGCTCTTACAAAGGCGACCCGGGTTCGATCCCAGGTGACCGCAAAGTGAGATTTGTGGTGGACAGCACGGCACTGTGCGGGTTTTCTCCAGATCCTCCGGGTTTCCCCGCCAGCATTCCACCAATTGCTGCATCTTTTCTATCATTCATCTCGCCCTCTTACTATCATGTACTTCCTTCACCCATCCAGGTTCTCTGCCGGATCCAAAGCTTCGGTTCCTAGACCCAACCTTAAGGGATAGAGGCACAAAAATCCCATAACACCACTGTAAGTTGTACTATTAGGGATAAAGTAAAGAAGAAGAATAAGAAGAAAGTTGTTTGTTTGTTAAAGACGCTATCAGTTGCTAGAGACTTATCAGCATCGCCAGTGGGCTGAAATTTCGTCCGTCAAAAGATTTTACATGTCAGTAAATCTGTCATGTGGTTGTCGCTTTTAAGCTTACGGTAAAGCCATCGGTCTGGTTCAAATTTAAATCTTGTACCTTGGGATCAGTAATACTTGTGAAGGATAGACAAAGGAAGGGGATACCCCCACGCAGATCCATTGTGGGTAACGTCCCCAAGAGGAATGATTGAGCTACAGTAGGCTACAGGCTACAGGTAGGAATGCCACTGAGACGCGCGGAGGTTCCTAACAATTCAAGCGTAATGAGTCGTCATTGATGGCCGGTCTCACTGCCGGGGCCGCCAGAGAGTGCGAACAAGTAACCTGGCAGCCCTCTACTACCCATGGAGAGTACGTATTCTTTACCTTGCGCATGCATACGCGCCGTCTGTCCCGCACCGCCATATACCTCGAGTCTAGAAGCATATCTAAAAAATTGGAAGGAAATGAAACGAAGGAGAAATGATGTAGTGCCAAGGGGAAATCATAGAGGGGTATACGTTAGAGTACGTGGTAGATGGATCGAATGCGTGACCTTCCGAACAATTTGCCGTGACATATTGCTCGGTTTTTATACTTGCGCTATAAGACCCAAAAACGTTCATGCTAAGCTGCCTTCATAGCTTGCAACTTGCGAAGGCTACCTAACTCTTACTTTCAATCATATAAGATGTTCAAATGTCTAATAAAGAAATTCTTACCAACTACCTTGTCACTTTGTTTCCTCAGATCCTTACAGAATGCACGCATGCAACGCTGCTAAGACCATTTTTTTTAGTGATAAACCACATCAGATAGACAAAACCACATTTTAAAAACCATGTAGAACTCATAAGCTCATTAAAATATGTTCAACTTGTATCAAATCACCTGTCAGACATACGCTTTGTCAGATTAGTCCTCATGCGATACGTTTAAAAAAACACACACCATATAAAATACGTATACGGGATGCTCACTACTTTCTCTACCAGGTCTAGTTACGGTATGTAGAAATGAAATGAAATGTGTAGTGTTTAACGCCCGCTTTTACTACATACGGCACCGCAGGCGATGTTACTGATGATACATGAAATAAAGATTGAGCACCGGTGGAATGAGATGGCGGAGGAAACCGGAGATCCCGGAGAAAACCCGCCCCAGTGCCATGTTGTCCATCACAAATCTCACTTTGCGGTCGCCTGGGATCGAACCCGGGCCGCCTTGGTGAGAGTGAAGCGGTCTAACCACTGAGTCACGGCGCGGCCACACGGTATGTAGAGGAAGTACTGTATTGAAACCAAAAATTAAAAGTTCTATGGCGAGATTACATCGAAAATATATCTTTTAACGCTTTTTCTTCATAATGAATTATGAAGCCTGGTTCCATCTGACAGAACATGTGAACACCACATCCTGGCCAACAAACAATCCGTATACGATTATTATTGGGTGTGTGATTGCCGTGTCAAGTCGGATTGTGGGTCACATAGTTTTTTAAAAATAAACCCTCGTGTGTATATGCGAATCTTTGAGGCGCTTTATGAGCAGTTGCCCCGGAACATATGAACCTGTCTTAAAACAGGATGGGGCGACCCGTCACACTTCACACACTAGCCAGTTTCACAAATTCATGAGAGATTCACAGAAGAATGGACTGTCGAGCGTTCACCGAACCTATCCACTTGGGGATTTTATCTTTGGGACACACTATAAGGAAGATGTATGCCAATAACTTTAGAAGGCTTTAAAGGCAATATTGGTAAATAAATTTTGAGAATTAATGCTTGTATAACATCTTAGGGTACGCAAGCACCTTAAGTGTAATGAAATGTAAAGGACAAGAGCAATTCAGTAAATAAGAGACCTTTGCATTCGTTTATTTCTTTTTTATATAAATTATTACATGTTTATCTGTTTGTATCTGCCCGTGGCGGTCAGCAGTTCTCCCGTAATTGGCGGGCGAGCAGTCTGTACTAGGGGCCAGTTTTTCGCGCACCACCTGCTTTTCTCGACTAACAGGAAGTAGAACCTAAACATAAACTTCAGTAAGAATAGTTTGTACAAGTAGAGTCAGACTGAAATATGCAATGCCATAGCCGGGATTTGAACCACAGATCTCCCGCTTAAATATCACGCCGGCACGTTGGCCATAGAAGCTCAGAAGTTTAGAGCAACCGCACGGAGAGCGGAAGATCCGTGGTTCAAATCCCGGCTATGGCATTGCATATTTCAGTCTGACACTACTTATACAAACCACAGCCTACACACGGCTAGTGTGGAAGAAATGATTATTTCCTTCAGTAACAATAGTTTGTATATAAATGCTATAGGTATAATTTAAGGTTGTCATCTGTTCCAATTTTGTAAGGATCTTCTTTACTTTTCCAAGATTGCCCCGTGTTTCTACAAGAGTGCGGCGAGTCTTCTTCAGGTCCCTACGTTTTTTTGTTTACTTTTACAGTTTTACTTGTTTTTATACATATTGTATGATTTTTAACTTCATATTACTGAGTTAGCACCCTAATCTTGTTAGCCAAGGTTAACAATGTAGAATATACGAGAGAGCAGCAAAACAGTGGGTTTAAAACTGTTAAGTCAATAATGACGATGATACCATGTGTTGCAACAGGATTTCGTTTAGTAATCTACCGCGATCGCATATTTTATTGCTACATAAACGTTAAAATTTGATAATAATCAGAAAGGACAATTTGCATATCTTTATGACGTTTTAGAATTCTTTATTGAATCTAGATTGAGATTTTCTAAATGTAAACCAAATTTTGAAGAGATTGAGCAAATCAGACCAGGATACATGCATGAAAGATGCTGCTAAGGATTATCTGAGAAATCTAAACTATGTAAACACATGGTTTAATTTCTAAACACTGCCTTTTAAAAAATTAAAGTTTCAAGTATGGTATTTGTAGGTTAATTTTAGTGTAAGGATAAAAAGTGAATAAGGTTAGTAAGAATTGCACATTCAATATAGTAAGTTCTACTCTTATTATATTAAATATAAAGCATATTCGGAAGAAAAAGTAAGATGAGTGTAATTATTTTTCACGTTTTTCAATGTTATATCGACACCCTAAAGAAAAGCGCGCCGTATGCAAAAACAGTATTCATTAATAAGTGACGGAATGTTTGGCTACTTGAGCGAACACGCTGTTATTCTCACGTGATTAAGATTAGAAACAAAACGCATGCCTGGCGCTCTCCGTAGGTGGCGCGGTGTGGCCAACAGGTAGCACTAAAACCGTCCGTCGCTTGTCTCTTGAGTGATCAGTTCAGTATCAATCCAGCTTCGCGGCGAAACGTAACGTCTGTTTAAGTGATTCAATTTGTCTCAGTGTATTGTCAGCATCATGTTGCTCGCATCACCTTTTCCCATGATCAATTCACGGACCCGCATTCTCCATCCTGGAGGCACTGTTATTCTTAAGGTATTTTCATATGCTTTTACACTTTACCTGTAGCTACACATGACTATGAGTGAATCGAACTCTGAACTTAAGTTTGCTTATTCATACTTTATCTTCATTACACGTTCCAACGAAAATCTCATACAGCGGAAATACACGTTTTGCGACTCCTAGAAAAAAGTTTGTGTGTCTGTCTTAAAGTATCATAGTTCAAAACCGAAAATTTGTTTAAATACCAAATGGTATCTCAAGTTCAGTAGCTTCAAAAAATGCGATACGAAGATTTTCATTCCAAACTACATATTCTATGGACAAAGTTAAATTTTTCTCTCTCAAAATTTGCCGTAAACTTTCTGATTAAAATATGGCAAATAAAATGTATTTTCTGAGAATAGCCTGTGAAATCATCTGTGTAGCTTTTGTGTATTTGGTAAAATAAGACAGACAAAGGCTTACTACACAAAACATGTAGGTCTCGTTAAAGCACACAATTTGCCAAATAAAGTTTCTTGTGGAGTTAGCCCTTTTCTTGTTATTGGTTAGGGTTTTCGAGTATTCATACTATTTTTCCCGGACAATGCAAAAAGCATGGAATTGCTTTAACAACCCACTATCGCTTTATCTACTGTATCATGTAACAAAATGTATGAGTTTGAATTGAGTGTTTTTTTTTTCTGGGTCGACAACAAGTAACTAGGGTAATCAGTCTTTTGTAAGCATTGTGTGTAAATAGTGAGTAAAGAAAGTCGTGTGAATGCAGTAGATTTCCTTTCTATATGCTGGATTTCATAAATGCAAAAATCGAAAATGATTTAATGTGACTATTTTAACTACCTTTTTATGAGAAACGATTTAAAATAACTATGTGATTAAAGATGATAAAATATGCACATTTTTATAACTCCCCACGAGGTCATGTTGGCTCTACATGCAGTAAGCCTCAATTAGAATCGACTGGTCAAAGCTTTTACACAATTCCCTCATACTTTGGGGTGAACATTGGGAGCTGTAATGTTTCATGTGCCCCAAATTTCTTTGTGCATTTAAATTCATCCTTGTTCACCTTACGATATTATAGTCCATTTTATAATTACAGTGACATCACAACTAAGGTGTTCCGAACTATAAAGCGTAACCAGATCTTATCAGGTGAATTACTCCATTATATATTGCATTTGTGCGTGTGGCATAATGTGGCTTACGTAAATTAACACATTACTGTACGCTTCGAATGTACTACCTAAGTACCTATGTATTGACAGTTCACAGACGCCAATGACTTTCACAAAAGCCAGCATTCTACTGCTTTTTACGCGTGTATCCAAAAACGTTTCTATCAAAATGTTTCTTTGAGCGGAAACGTCAAACTTGTAAGTGATAACATTTTTAAAATGCATTTTCTGCTCTCTATTTTGTTTGCAATTCTATAATTTTTCTATGGGTTCAGCAGAAAGACCTGTAACCAAGCTGTGTTTACTCTCCCCATAGAATTAAAAGAGCTATGGGAACTTTCCCTACAACCAAAGAATTTCTAAGATAGGACAGATATGAGAATTGGAAGTTAATAATGTAGTTTCTTCAGGAATAGGAGAAACTATATCTAGTTTGCCCTAAAATCTTCAACTTCTTTGCTAAACATTGAATATGACATAAAGCCTCCAAATGTTTCATTAATTTCCTCCTTAATGCAGCTTTTGGCATGAAACACCACTGGTCAGTGCTCCAATATTAAATGCCTTCTGGATTAAGTCAAGATTTACTTAAGCATATACAAAGAAAACATAAAATAAAGAGCAAGAACAAAAAGCGAAGCTCTTCATCTCGTTTAAAAATTTCTGTAAAACTAATATTTTCCTCCTTTTTTTCTGTTTTGTAAATGTCCATTTTGTAATTAAATTAAGTTCACGCAATTAAATTTTTGTTTCAATTCTGCATGAACCGTAAGTATTGTTTCCTTAGAAGCACTATCTGCTGTAGTTTAAACAGTTATAACAGCTAGGTACTTTTTATTTGGTGATGTGACTGGAACAGAGGTCGTTTTTGGCGTACCTAATATGTACCTAGTTAGATTACACGAGTGAGAAGCTAGAATGTAGGTAGTAAAAGTTGCTTCATGCTTAGAACTGGTGCTCTCATGAAGTTCTCGCACATTTGACTTCTTACGTTTAGTTTCAATACAGCAAACATTTCTCTCAGACACATTGGATGTTTACTTTGCCCCTGTTGATATACTTCAGGAGAGATTAAATGGCAGAAATTGTAGTCTGTCGCTGTAACCACAATATTCATGTTTTAAATATAAATTTAAAATGGCGTTACATCTTTCGTGTTATGTTGTGAATTCTTGACAGCTTCACAGAGAAAACCAAAACTCCTACACTTTGGTCTAGATAATTAAACGTGACCCATCATTTAGGTAAGTTTTCCTCTATTAATTGGTGCTATGTTAAATATGGCAAGCTGTGTGTTTCCTTCTTCGTATAGACATGTTCTATGACGGATAATAAAGTAAATTTGCATTTTCATTTCATACATTGTCAACAAAAATTACACGCTTGGTATACCCTTTTTGTGCTCATATGACAACCGGGAATCATTAGTTCAAAGTGTAGCCAATTTAATATTTACGGCCGTTGTGTTCGTGTCAGGGATATCAAATCTGACGAAATGAGCTTTTCTATTCGAGCTTCAAAACTGTCATTTCCAAGCCTAATTGTAAGTTACACCATCAAAAGCAATAAAAATGAATAATTTTACAATGAAAAGAGGTGGCGAATAGTACAATTTTCCCTAGTTGAGATCAATTAGAAGTTTTGCATTATAAATCATAACTGAAACCGAATAAAAACAAAGGCTGATAAGGTTTATCAAAACTTTTGTTTTAGAAAATAAATAGTAGGTAGCTGTAACTAAATTTTTATAAAAATGTCTTACTGGAATTATAATTTTCCAAAATGAATACTGATTAAACATTAAAAAGCAACAGTTATCCGTACCATTTACGAGTATCGTAACAATCAATGTTTCCTGCTGCTTTGAGAATATTTATTATGTCTCTGCATTTATTAAATTTACGCAAACAACATTAAACGAGAAATCAATAGTAGTTAAATTGTGCTTTTAATTAATTTAATGCAGTAATACTGGCACATACTTAAAATTATACTATTTACGCCGTTCGGATAACTCAGTTTCATGCTAATATGACAGTCGTCTAATGTAACATCATTTGATGTAAACTCTAGAAGGAGAGCCTGTAGATACAAAATAAAGGTTCTTCATTTAAAACCTAATGAGCGCACATTTCGCCTGTGTGCGATTGGGTGTGCCACAGCCGGCTTAGACCCCTACATAAACTCCGCGCGTAAAGCTAAACAAGCAATTATGTCGGGAGAACATATTCTGATTCACACGATTAATTAGAGCCGCTGTAATGTTTCCGATCTCATTTCTAATATTTTGTTTTAGTTCTTTCAATGTATGAGGATTAGTCTCGTAAAGCTTGTATTTCGGGTTACACCAGAAGTAAAAATCACAGACTGTTAGATCGGGGGAGTGAGAGGGCCATACACCAGCACTAATCACTCCATGGACTCCTGTCTGTGTAGCCAGTAGCAGAAACTTGTTGAAACCGTCCACATGATTTCTTCTGACAGTTCATGATAAAATTGGCTCAAAATTTTGGTACCACTCAGCTTAGAATATTGAACCGATTGTGCGTCTAGCGCTAACAGCACAGCAAACTCCAATTCTTGGATCATAATGAGGGATTTCTTGAACGCGATGTGGATTATCAGAGGTGCCGTATCGACTGTTATGAGTGCTAGTGAGGTGGAACCACGCCTCATGGGAAAAGAACAGAAGCTGTGCATCAATTAAACCGTCATTCACTGATTAAAGAAGTCATTCGTGATACTGAGTCACCCTATTTTAGAGCATGGATACTTGAATACTTATACGGTTTTAATTTTAATAATTTAGTGCAGAAGACTCTGAACTTCCCACCTGTTGTGCTCATTTTGGAATGGATTTGTTTGGTGAACGTTCAAAATATGCCCCTCTGTTAACGAAGCACGTTTAAGGGTGTTTTTTTTTTTTAAAGCAACAGAACTATCACCCTGTCGTTCTCATCCTGTCATTGGAGGTAATGGGCACCGCCGTCTGGGTACCTCCACGTGAGAAATGGGTCCGGTCATAATGTGGTGGGGCGAGGTTACCCCGAAGGCCGTAGTTGCCGTATGGGGAGTGCTGGTATATACACATACATATTTCCTTGTACCTTCATCTTTTAATGTCTTGGCCAAACAATGAGAGTGGAGTATCAGTCATCAACTAGCAGCCAGTTCTTTAAAACATTTGACTATCACTTAAAGCCTACTGTATTTCCATATTCCTACAAGAAAATTAGCAATAAGATAATGTTTACCTTGAAGTAAATAGAGGAATAAATGTTTGTAACATTAGTTGGTACAACATCACACAAGACTGAGTTCTGTACATCACAGTTTTGTGAAGCTAAGTTTTCTCTTTGTTGAAGTGTTGCATCATATATTCCTTACAATAAAATATAATCGCCTTTTATCTGTGGCGTAACAACTATTTCCTACTCCTTCACAGGCATGTTCTTTTAGGTTTTCAGTGTGTTCGTATTCAACCAAAGGACCTTTAACTACTTCTGAAGCGTAGTCTTGCATGCATCTAAATCGTTATTATTTTGCTTCATTACCTGTTGCTCAGTTCCAATCTTATAAACTAATTTTAGGATTAGCTGGAGACTTCAGACTGTGAACATAGCCTCATGTGTAGTGTTTAACGCCCGCTTTTACTACATACGGCATCGCAGGCGATGACACTGATGATACATGAGATGAAGATGGAGCACCGGTGGAATGAGATGGCGGGGGAAACCGGAGATCCCGGAGAAAACCCGCCCCAGCGCCTTGTTTTCCACCACAAATCTCACTTTGCGGTCGCCTGGGATCGAACCCGGGCCGCCTTGGTGAGAGCCAAGCGGTGTAACCACTGAACCACGGCGCGGCCGAAACATAGCCTCAAAACTGAGTGACAATAAAATATTAACTCGGTTTAAAGACACCTCCCTCTCTAAATTACGCTTTATATGGGAAAACGTTGAAAATGTTTGATGCTCCCAATGAAGCACAAATAATTTCGACTGAAATAACACATATTTAAGAAACTCTTTTCACAAATGACATGCATCTCTTAAAAAGCCAAAGCTTTTAGCATAATGGTATCTTTATCTTCCTGTCATGTTTCGACGGTAATTATTGTAAATTTGTTTTTTATGAGGGAATCAATCATTATTTCAGGCATTGTTGATTAACATACAATAAAAAACTGATATGACGCACTCACATGACTTTCTCTAGTCTTGTGCAAACCGTTATTGTTCTATCTACTTCAAGATAAGCACTATTTTACTGTAGGTACAAGAGAATATGGGAATACAATAGACTTTAAGTGATAGTCAAACGCTTTAAACCTGTTTGTTAGGTGATGACATTCCTTTCTCTTATTGCCAATTTTCTTGTAGGTGCAAGCTGCTCTAAGTGATAGTCAAATGTTTTAAAACTGGTCGCTAGGTGACGACCTTGGAATGGTGTATCCATTGTGCGTCCAAGAGATTTAACAAAGAGTAATATCTTCCCATTTGAGAAAATAATGAATATTACTAAATTCAGAGAAATAATAAGGCATATTTCCGAAATTGTTCACTCCATAAAAAACACATTTTTGTGTTCTTCTGGGATCTACATCCACTTTGTCTATCTCTTAGGGTTTACCAGTTATGCAAACGTCATCAAGAATGAAGAGGACTTCTGAGAAAATTTCCAAAACATTCAAGGTATAAAATTTATTTGTTGTGAAAATATATTAAATATATATTAAAATTGTTAGATATATTTGACAAAATGAAAATGTTCGCAATTTTTTATTCCGGATAAAGGGTAGCTTCAGACAGGAAATTCCTTTAATTTTCCCTTTGTTTATAAGTTTGATATTTAAGGGAGTTTTCGTTTTGAGTTATGCTGTTCGCATACACACACACACATACACACACAACAGACACGCAAGAACATTCTTTTAAATATTTAGATTTAGAGGACCTCAAAACGCATTTCCAGTGAACTCTCAGTTTCGGGTAGTATATAATACAGGCTTCTTTCAAAATTCTTTTAAAACCTAACGAGTGCATGACATTTCGCCTGTGCGCGATTGGGTGTACCACAGCCGGCTGAGCTACTACATAAACTCCACGTGTAAAGCACGTATAACACTCAATAGAAGATACTGTAAATGCCTTCCATCTTGGGCTAAAAAAGCAATTGTGTCTGGAGAACACATTTTGATTCACGCGATTAAGTGGGGCTACTGTAATGTTTCCGATTTCATTTCTAATATTTTGTTTTTGTTCTTTCAATATATGAGGATTAGTCTCGTCAAGCTTGTATTTCGGGTTACACCAGAAGTAAACATCACAGACTGTTAGATCGGGGGAATGAGAGGGCCATACAGCAGCACTAATCACTCCATGGACTCCTGTCTGTATAGCCAGTAGCAGAAACTTGTTGAAACCGTCCACATGATCTCTTCTATCAGTTCATGATAAAATTGGGTCAAAATTTCGGTACCACTCTGCTTTGAATATTGAACCGATTATGCGTCCAGCGCTAACAGCATTCCAAACTCCAATTCTCGGATCATAATGAGGGATTTCTTGAACGCGATGTGGATTATCAGAGGCGCCGTATCGACTGTTATGAGTGCTGACACTACCAGTGAGGTGGAACCACGCCTCATGGGAAAAGAACAGAAACTGTGCATCAATTAAACCGTCATTCACTGATGAAAGAAACGTTTCTTAATAATGCATTCGTGATGCTAGGTCACCTTGTTTAAAGTATGTATAAACAATTGTACAATTATCTGGATTTAGCTTTTATAATTTAGTTTCCCTATGTGCAGAAGACTCTGAAATTCCCACCTGTTATCCTAATTTTGGGATGGATTTGTTTGGTGAACGTTCAAAACATGCGCATGTCTTCTAACGTTTCTTCTGTTAACACTGTACGTTTACACTTCGTTTTTTGTTTGCTACAGAACCAGTGGTTTCGATTTTCTTCACAACCTCGTGAATTGTAAATTCGAAGGAGACACTTCACCAGGGAAAATTTGAATATACTCTGTTCGAACACGGCTTGGTGATTCCTATTTATAATTTCTTCTACACACAACCATATGTTTGTCTAGAGTTAAGCGCCTGTTCATATTGGCTGCTACAGTACTTCCTAATGAAGTGCATACCGCTAGCCCACGCGCACAACGGCAGCTGGTAGGAGGGAATCCAACAAGGCGCGGGAGAGGCGAAACGCTGTGTACTACGTTAGGTTTTAAATGAAGAACCCTGTATATCATCTTTATCCCGTTGGCCCTCTATAACAATAGAGCCTTTCCTCTTGCCTGTTCATGCCCTTCTCAGAGCCGTGAGCAAGAAGTCTGTGACGTCACAAAGCATTCAGCTGGTGGACTCTGCTCTGCACTAACCATTCTTGTGTTTATTAATTATTCCTCAGCAAACCTGAGGGAAACTCTGTTGCTTTGTCCGTCATTTATTTTAATGGCAGTGTATGTTACAGCAAATACAGGCTTTAACGCATCTAAACTTGTCTTAGTAAATTAATTTTTCTTAAAGCGACATAAATGCAGCTACTGTCGAGATATCCTCACTGACGTACTGTTGCTGTTAGTGTTGCAACATTTGATAACGTTTATCTCTAAATTATCACAGCATAAGTATGCCAAAAATATAACACCGGACATTAATACTCCGTATAAAGATAATTATTTCTCGCTAAGTACTCGTATATAGGAATTTCCTCCTTATCATACGAAGTATTAAATATAAAGTTCTAAATGCCAACAATACTGAAAAATATTGTGTTACGCTTATCTTTTATCTACTTCGTGTTACTGGAGATATAATTAAAGTCTTCCAACGTAGTCATATCGGAGGACGAATGAAATGATGCTCAAATGAGAACAAGGTCCGGAGAGCTTAGAATTACCTGACGTTACGGTAAGAGGAAACCCCAGAAAAAATATGCAAAGGTTTATTTCGATTAAAATTGAGTAGTATAAACGATAAATATAGGAGAGTCGTGTGAATGTAATACATATTCACTTCCACGAATTTATTTCACTTTCATTATATACAACCTTTAACTCTTTACATCTCGTTCCTATTACAATTAATACAGTAGCTAAGCTTCCTTTCTGATATACAATCTAAATAGACTTAAGCTCCACCTGGTGCAAATATAAATAAACATGATTATTAATACATTATACACAAGATTCACATCTACCTATTTTTAATATTCTCTTGTAATTAAATATACCATTTTTTCTGATTGGCATTCTTACGAATAAACAATTTTATAATTTTAAAGTGATTCTCTTGTATTTTCTTTAGTATTTACTAATAATTCACTCAACTTCCTAATCTCTTCTGTGTTGTTAGCTTTCCTAGTTCTCATTTTAATTATTCCTCGCGGTTACTTCAGCCCCCTAACTGGTACCGATTGTTCTCTCCATAATTTTGTCTATTTACAGTCAAAATAAAATGTAACTCATTTTCCATTTGCTCAAATAATGGGCACTTCTGTGGGTCCATTCCCCTTCATTTAATTACATCAGACCTAAATCATGCCCACCCTTCCCTTTCCAATTTACTACACACTTAGATAGATTTTTCTCTGCCAAAAACTTCTTTGATTTGCCTGTGCAATATCAAGGTTCTCTTGCCCCTAGTACTGCTAAATATTTCTTGTATGCTGATACCCTCAATTCTCTGTGTGGTCACTTTCCAAAACTTTCCTTCTAAAATTTGTCTGTCCTTCCACACATTCCCCATTCCTATTTGTGCTGTAATCTTTTTCATTAACCATATATTATAATAAAGTGTAGAACAGCAGTTCACAAGAAGGCCACCAACGCAGGCACTAAATTATATAGCGGATGCTGCCCCTCTTTGTGCTTCAGTGTTTCCACAACGCCTTAGCTTTTTCTTCGCCTCTGGGAAGAACACTCATTTCACATGCTTCAGTAGTTTTGAAGGGTGTAATTAAATTTAGTTATTGCCTTAGTGTCAAAGAAAGCCTTAGGCTTGGTTAGCTTCCATGTAATAATACATGACTGCCTCCCCTTCTGAGCTGTCCTTTATTTTGTTTAGTCTTCTAAAAGTAATTCCTCTCTCGGCGTTGAAAAGAACACAACACCAGATATAGGATTCCGTGTAAATATATTTCTTTCAAAGTTTTCTATTTGCGAAATAAAACAAGAATTCTCCTCCAACCAAGATGATTCCCCAGCTGTCCCAGAATCTGGAAGTATTAATGAGAGTGCGAGTGTGTGTATGTGTGTGTGTGTGTGTGTGTGTGTGTGTGTGTGTGTGTGTGTGTGTGTGTGCGTGTGTTACTGATTAAAAAAAAACAACGTATACGAGTTAACACCTTCGATATGTTCCAAAGGAGAACGGCCGTCGATGTGACAGAGTTAAAGGCATGGTATAAATGGAACTACAACAAAAGAAGAATTCTCCTTTTGATTCTGGCTTCAAGCCTTCGAAATCATTATTTGGCCATATTTGATTGAGGATTGAATGTAAAGGCTACTTCAGGATCAAACTGTAGCAATGGTTTGTGTAGCCGTTCGTAGCAACTCAAATCGCAACTTGAATTAAAACGTTTTAATTGCTACAATGTGTTTGATTTCTGAAACTACACCAACTAATACTAATTAAGACGTTTTAAGGAGCTATGAATTCACTGTATTCTAAAGGAAATATATCTAGGGGAAAAAATCCCTCTTTTCCGTGAACATTTCAATTTAAATCTGCCTGGAAGACTACACTGGTGCCGTCATATTCCCATTCATCGATAAATGTGCATATTAATTAAAATAATTGCTCTGATTTACATTTTAGCACCGGATGAAACATTGTGTGCTACATGAGAAACTTACAGGGGTATTTAAAATTGAATAAAAAGTACTTCTTGCAAAACTCGGTCTTTAAATTTTCATTAAACATTAAGATATTATTTTAATCTTTTGTCATAAACAGTAAAATACTATTAACCGAGAACATTAGGCTAGGACATTTTCTGTGTAAGTTTAAAGTTGTTGGTAATATAATTAATATATTTTACAAGTAACTTTATGAACCCAAATCCTTCACTTCTAAATACTGAATATATATTTCTCGTGACAGACTTAAGGAGTTTCGCCGCAATGTATCATTTGGTAGTTTGCACAACTATTGTGATAAGTTGCTTTAACTAACTTAAATCATTAGAAAGTGTAAAAGGGAGGTCCCTAGGATAACACGTCTTAAGGTGTGATTCGCGGCTGTTGCATGAACAGTTCAGCTGTAATTGTTTCACATTGGCGAGTTCTGACATTTCGGTACAAGTAAAGTGGAGCTTTATCCTGTTGGACCCCCCCCCCCCCCCCCCGCCCAGAAGTTTTAACGGTTCAATGTAAGTGTGTTCACGTGGCTTGTAGTTTTTGTTTTACAATTACGTGTGGTTTTTGTATGCTAGCGTTGTAAACACGTTCCTTATAACCTTTAAATAACTTACATAGAATTGTTTTTTTCTGCAGAGTGGCTCAGGAAAAACTGGCCCCACGACTGCTCAATTATCGATTTTTGCGAAGGTGTTGCGACTACGTTCTGTATTTTCAGTGCGAAAGCCATTGGGAGTTCGGTGAAGATGAGCGAAGTAAATAAGTATCTCAGTGAGGTGTATCCTCTTCAAGAATGAATTGCAATAGTGGAGGCGCATGTGTCTACCGGTTTATTTAAGGAATCGTGGAACATTTCTGCACGCCATTTCCTGGCGTTTCCATACCAGCAAAGAGCAATGTAGAGGATTTGGTGATAAAGTATCATTCTATAAGCTCAGTTGCAAACGTAAAAAGAATCAAGCCCCGTCCGTTCGAGGAAAAAAGGTTCGACTTAGATGAAGTCGGCACGTAAATTGTCGCAACAAATGAACGTTTCACGTAGGTTTTGTCAGTGTTTTACAACAATTAAAGAATAAACCCTGCGAAATGACATGTGTTTAAGAACTGAAGGAAGAAAATAGGCAAAACATATGAATTACTGTCAAACAATTGAGAGTGGGATGTTGGATAATCATGAGTGATGAAGCCTGGTTCCATCTAACAGGACATGTGAGCTCCCAGAAGACGAGATATTGTGGTCAACAAGCAGTCCCAGTACGATTAATGAGGAACCTCTTCATGGTGAAAAATCGAAGTGTGGTGTGTTTTGTCATCAAGACGGATTATGGATCTCATGTTTTTTAAACAACAATAAACAATGATGTATATATGCGAATCTCTTGAGGAATTTTACACGCAGATGAGTCTTCATGAACGTACACTTTCAATAGGATGGGTGACTTGTCACATTTCACGTGAGTCAATCTCTTGAATTCAGGAAGAATTCTCAGAAGAATGGCCTGTCAGCAAACAATTGTGCTGCCACGTTCGCCGGTTCTGACCGCTTAGGAATTTTATATATAGGTCAGTCTAAAGCGAAAATTACACGCAAATACTCAAGCGTTAGAATACCTGAAGATCAATACTCGTAATGAAATTTTGAGAATTGATGTGGCAGAGTTATTAATGGTTGGAATTGTACTTCCATTCTTTTAAAGTCCTGTCATTAATCGGTTGGTTCTCATGATTACATTAAAGGAGTATGGTATTTTAGGGCAGTAAACGCGCCAGTTCTTAAATATTTGACTATAGCTATTCCTCTTATTATCCAGACTAAATCTTTAACACAGATATTTCTACAAAGATTTACCTAACGTAGAAAGGAGCAGAAATGAATATTCGTAAGCATACATGCTGTTAAACAATAGAGTAGAGAAATTTGTTGAATATAACATGGTTTAAACTATAGCACTCGGACACATTTTGATCTCGAATCTTTATTTTCCTCTCCTTTCTTCTTATTTTCTCTTCTACGTAGGTACTTCCAGTAAATGGAGAAAGCATCGTATTTCACTAAAGCATTCGATACCAAAAAAGTATACAGTTCGTCATATATTTTTTGTAGCGTTAACCATTACATGGGTGTTCTTGGAATGTTATTTGAATTTTAAAGTACCTACACTTTTCTGAAGAGTAAATCGCGTTTTTCCCCTGTGCAAAGAGAACGGAATTTCAAAGCCAGTGAGATTTGACTACTTAAAGCCTACAATTTTCTCTCCTCTCCTTGTGTTTAAAGAAAATATCTAACAAGACAGTTCTCGATTTACATGACGCAGATAGAGGCTTATGTAATAAGTTGGTTGATGAAAGGGTAGCAAACGTCACATGAATGTAGGCAGATAGGGGTTAAATTGCATGCTCATTTTGGCTTATATAACCTTATGTAAGCTAGCGGTAGGGAGAGACGTCAATATTAAACGCCTGGAGTCCCACTGCTGCAGATAGTAGAATAACGTTTTGTTCGTCTTTAGTGACATTTCTATCGCACATTAACCACGTGTTGTAGCTACCTGAATTCTGAGGCACAATGCTTGACGAGGGAATAAACTCAAGTACTTGATCCTAAGTCGCCACTAGCTTATTCTGAAGGATATCTCGCTTTAGGAATGCAATGTTCCATCAGCCAACATTCAGTACCTACCCATTGTTTTGTGAAAGTGTGTCTAATGTGATGCGTGGTCCCGACCAGCGCGACACTGTTAATTAATTTTATTCACCATGAAGAGGCCGATTGCTATAAGCATATTCACAGCTCAGTGCCATTCTGTTTCTGTGCTTCAAACGTGTAAATAGCGGGGTGCGCAGAGAATATAGTTAATATGTTATCGGAATGCATAGATTAATTTCTAAATCTTTACAGTTTCCTCCTTCAAAATGTTACTCTAAGATATTGTACTAGTTAACGCTTGATAGTTTGGTTTGCTGTGCTTCATATGTAAGGGATGAAGTTCAATTTCTTTTGAACACTTAGCGTCAGACTGAAAAATTCAATGCCATGGCCGAGATATGAACCACGGATCCCCTAGTTTCCGTCCAGTCGCTCTTAACCATTGAGCTACCATGGCCAACGTGACGTCATGACACTAAATTATCCAACTGACTCATGTTTCCCGGTAAACTACTAGGGATTCCCATATACATTGAAATATGCACCTATTGTGGCGACTTACTAACTCTCTAAGTATTTAAGTCCCAGTTATAGTCACCATTACTAGGTTATTTACTGGAAGTCTAATCATTCTTCCACGCTGGCTAAATTTCCAAATATTGTGCTGCTAGAATGGTTGCCCTAGCTATTATCTTTGTTAATAGAAACCTCTCAGATAACGACTGATTACTCCAAGTAGACATAATATTTATGTCACTTGTTGATTCTTGCGCATTCTATTGGCGGAAGCAGTTGGTTCATTGGTGCTTCGTACAGGTACGAGAAGCGCGCCAGTTCCCATCTCACTCTTTTGAGAATAATCAGTGCGTCATCTGAAAGGTTTCTATTAACAAAGATAAAGCCACGTTTTGAGCAACAGGATAGTAATAATAACCTTAATTATTAAATTTATGATTAATTAATGGTTAAATTTACAATGAATAACCTAATAGTAGTAACTATACTACTATTGTGGCAGTCGCCATAAAAAGTGCGTATCTCATTGTATATGGAAACCCCTAGTGGTTTACCGGGAACATGAGTCAGTTGGAGAATTTAGTATCATCAAGGCATGTTGGCCATGGTAGCTCAATAGCTAAGAGCGACCTGAAGGTAATGGGAAGATCCGTGGCTTAAATCCCGGCCATGGCATTTAATTGTTCAGTCTATCTATTCAAATCTTAACCTCACACGGCTAGTGTGGAAGAATGATTAAATTTCCAAGGTTCAGTTTCTTGTTAGAGTAATAATTAATGTTCATTATTTAGTGAAATAACCGAAAAGAAATCTTTAATTTTGTATACGCCGATGAAGGACTCGTGGGGAGGGGAAAATACATTGACGTAACAAATAAAGAGGAGCGAGAAGGCATGCATCGGTGGGAACACAAGTATGGAGGATAGCAGATTTTTGGAAGGGCATTCCACAGGAATAAAGCCATATATATATATATATATATATATATATATATATATATATATATATATATATATAATGGATATGAAGAGTGGAACGTATTTAAATGTAAAGGAAGTGAAATTTAGAGAAAAGAGTATTAATATGGAATGGTTTAAGATAGAAATATAGCTGTGGTTTAAATGTTTTCAAGTGAAAGTGGGAAAATTGGGCAGTTTTAAATAAAGGTAAAACATAAATGAATATGGACAATAAACGGAGTCAAATAACAAAGCACAAATGTTACAGTTAAATAGAACTGAGGAATTGTAAAATTTGGCTATGTCTGGCAAAGAGCCAGGGCTGAACACCGGTCATACTTAAAGTATCTAGCTTAACACAGATAAATAAAAAGCTAATGTTCCACATGATACAGAAAAGAACATGTTTATAATTTAACACTAATGTTTATTTAACAGTAACAAAACATCACCAATCAAACATTTAAGTTTTTTTTTATCCAGAAAGCGGTCCTTAATCCTCAATCTCTTTTTACACCTGTTAGATAGAATTGCAGATATCTGTAGTCACATAAAACCGAATTAAACATATAATTCAGTTTCTGTATTTGTGAAATTTGCTGGAAAAGTTGATCTAAACCGAATAATAACTTCAGCTTGTGGGAAAAAAATACAGTAAAATGCGAGAAAAACGTCTTGAAATGTTGCTGATGCATACTGTCACCGATCGCATTATTTCGTTGAAGCGGCGCAAAGCCGGAGCTACGCGTGAGGAGAGACAGATAGCACGCAGCGCTAAACGCTTGCCGAGAGAGAGAGAGCAACAGAGGGAGAAAGAGACAGAGATATCCGGACAGTTCTCTCCTTGTCTCTCTGCGCCGCGAAAGGCCTTGATAGGTCGACAAGTTTCTGGAAATAATGGTAGAGGTATAAAAGCCGCGGTGTGAGAGTTGCCGGACAGTTGCAGTTTTGCAGTGTGTGTGAGTCGTTAATGGAATTGCGAGTTGAGAAGTGTTAGTAGTGTGTGCGGCTGTTTGAAGTGTAGCCCAAGTGAATTCTTTTGTTTGCGTGCGGTGAAGCAACGAGAGACTGCGCTGGTGTATGTTGCGTCATTTTAGAGCCTATAAAAGGTGTACAAAGTGTCTTTTCTACTGAATAAGGAGCAGTTTGAATGTCTGCAAACTAGACCTTTAATTCTACAAACCCACAAAGTCACAATTTGCTATTGATGTAAGCAAAAGTTTAGAAGACGATGTTATAATTAACTTATCATATGAAGAATTACACGGATGACAGTAGAAGTTAAAAAGAAAGTTTTAATCTTTAAAACACTCTGAAGATATACTAACACATATTTCGCCTGCATTTCACGATTGTATTCCCGTAAGAGCTACAATTGTGAAAAATGTTGTTCTTTTGCTGAACTTTGGTGCAGTTTACGTCACAATGTTTCCGGTGAGATTTGTCTGTTATATAATCGAGTCCTTTTGGAATACTGAAAACCTTAAGCTCTCTATTTAAATAAGAAGTAGAAAGACATGAACCAGTAGCTGTTTTATAACCTTCAAGATAGTCGCGTTTATTATTTTTGATGGCTTGTGGTAACCGAAGACCCACTAAAAAGCCTCTTCAAGCCATATCACGAGAGAGCATCAGGCTTCGTTTAGTCGCTGATTAAACAATCGACAAGTGAAACGTTTTAGCTTGGATTTAAACCATCTCATGTTTCGAGCCAGGAGAATTCCGAAATGGTGCACAAGGATCAAGTGACGGGTCATACCAGTTCATTGCTGTATAAGTGCTTCTCTCATTCACACCCGTTACTCTTGAGTCTTTCAAATGAAATAGTTCCTTAACATGACATACAGAGTGTTAATGAACTACATCGAAATAATTTCAGATTGTAGAAGCAAGTTAGGTTAGGCAATGCACGGTCTGCGGCTAGATATAAAGCAGTTACTTGTGTTAAACCTAATTGGCATCAGATGCTGATAAGTTGGTAATTAAACAAGATGGGTGCAATTATTGGATCAGAATGTCTTTAAAGCTCCTTCCCGAGTATAGAAATATCGATTCTTAATAGCTCGTTATTGGCGTACTCAAGATTTAAAGCCTCAAAGATCTTTCAAAGCTCGAAGTAATCACCTGCCAGCGCGACACTGAACAGAGATTAACTGCCTTCTCGTATCATATAGTTTTGTGGGGATTTTCGTAAGTACTCTGGTGGCGCAATCCGTAAAGCAAAAAACTGGTATTCTAAAGGTCATTGGTTTGGTTCCTCTCGCATAGTTTTTTTCTCGTGTTTTTAATACGCAAATACTAAGAGGAGGAAATAGCGTGATTCGTAACTAAGAACATGAATATATAGAATATGAGTAGTTGTCAAGAAGATGAAGCTCATTGACCAGTGCAATAACACTACTGTGATTTAAACCATGATGCTGTCTGATGAAATGGACATGTACCTTGGCCAGGACGCTCTCCCGACCTGAAACTATACTGGTCGCCAAACTAGAATGTGATTGACAGTAAGCACATGGAAAAACGCTGTAAATAAACGGGAGAGGACGATTACGTCATAACGGTTGTCATAGTAACCATTAAAAGGACCGATTAGAGTCGAGATTTTTCCATGGCAATGTTAGACGCTAAACCTTGGTTGCCGATATTCTAACACGTGCTCGGCATGACCTGCGGGCGAGCGAGTTACGCTGCAGTAAACACAATATCTTGGTTTTTGTTTCTCTTCTGATAACGTTGCGTAAACAGAATTCCTTCACGTATATGTTACTGTTATTTTATATAAGGTTACAACAGAGATCCTGTACTGGCAACTTCCTTTGCATTTTTTGACAATTTCCCTTGGTTTACGTGTGTGTGAGTTCGTGTATCTGTGCGTGTGTTGTGATCATTTGCAACTGTGTTTTAATGAATGATTAATTATGTCTAAAAATAGTGACAAGCGAAAACCTGAACGTGCTCGGGAACCAAATAAAACTATATTTGGTAAAGGTATTTCAATTAAGGCACAAACACGGTAAATAATATGCTCTGTGGGAGAAATTGAAAGGAGAGCCTATTATTCTATTCCCTAAGGTGCCTGATAGGACTTCACGTGCTGTAGTTACCAGTAAGAACACTGTGGTTAAGATTCGGAAAGAAAAGTATTTTAAAGAAGAAAATCAGGTATCGTACTCTAAATTAGAAACTCCCGCAAAAAAAAAAAAAAAAGTATGTAGGCGGCATTTTCCAACTTCAATAAGCATCAAAATGTCACAGGTATGCCTCTTTTGTTACGATTATATTTATATTGATGTGTTCTTGTATGTTCTAGCGTTTGCATGTAAATCCACGACTTTTCTATTGTCTTTGTGTACAGTATTATAAATAATAATTAATACTAATAATCATCATAATAAATACCCATTGGAGTCGCAACTGAATCACCTTCGCACGCGTAATCATATCGCGCTCTCCACGTGGCAGCAATAAACGGCAACGTCGCCTCTCTCTCCATACGAAATGTCAATCACTTTCTAGATTGGCGACCATTATAATTGATTTCTTTTTCTGGGGTAACCTTAAGTTTCTGATGTACGAAACACCTATTACCTCAGAAGACGACCTAACTGTCCAAATAGCAGCATATGAGGTTATTCGACACACACACACGCGCGCGCGCACACACGCACACACACAGACACACACAGACAGACACGCGCGCGCGCACACACACACACACACACACACACACACACACACACTTTTGGACAGAGTATGACAGTCGTTCCTTCGCCGCTTGTATTGACAATGCAGGCCGCCATTTCGAGCAGTTCCTATAAACTTGACGTAAAGATTTGTATTTCCGTTTTGTTTTATGTAAGTTCGTTCATCTTTTAAACCACCTCCCATTTAGACGTACATACAGCGTGTGAAAGTATTAAGCAGGATTCAGCCTCTGTTAGAAAGAATTTTAATTAATTGCACTGACAAGGTAAAATTACTCCATAAAATGCATACATTTATACAAAAATTAAAATCTTAGACAAAATATTAAAAAAACAACCAAACAAAAATTAAAACAAGACAGAAAGGTGAAGGAGACTGGAACACGTTTATCTTTCACTTGACAGCTACTGTCATGTCATAACCATTGAACCTGCCTCGGTAGTGTAGATGGTAGCATGTCTGCCTCACTGTACTTGAGAGGTCCCGAGTTCGAATCTCGGTCAGGGTGAGTTACCTGGATAAGGTTTTTCTGGGGGTTTTCCTTACCATGAAAGACAAATTTCGGGTAACTCTAAGCTCTATGAACCTTGGGCTCATTTGAGCATCATTTCATCCATTCCATTCATCATCCGATCTATATAAAATATATATTGCATTTTACGTCCTCCAACGTTAAGTCATAGTGGACGATGAATGAAATGGGTGGAATGATGCTCAAATGAGCCCAGGGTTGATAGGGCTTAGAGTTACCCGACATTCGTCTTTCAGGATAAGGTAAAAAACACCGGAAGAAAAACTTATCCAGGTAATTCACCCTGACCGAGGTTCGAACTCGGGACCTTGAGCGTGACGCAGACATGCTACCACCACGCTACCGAGGTGGGCCATCGACCGATATGAAGATGTAAATTAAAAAGAAAAAAAAAACCACTTAGCCAGAATGCTCCGACACGTCTCTTCATTTTCATGTGTTGTGCATTCAAATGGTATCTCCATTAGCAGTGGCGTACTGGTACTTAAACTTATAGCCGTAAATTTCACATTTGAACTAACGGGTCATAAGCTCCTATCTCAAGTTATTTGTTAAAGAAATCTCCTGTTGGTCTGAAGTTCATAAACATCCTGTATTTGTAGGTGTTAATCATAAGCGAACTCCGCCCGCCTCGGTAGTGTGGTGGTAGCGTGTCTGTCTTTTCGAGCATAACAAATCGTCCCAGTTCCAGAATAGGCCCGTCCAACAAGCGACACCAACACTCCCTCCGGGATCTCATACCTATTTCCTAACCTGTCACAGCACAATCAACAACCATTTTTTCCCCTTCAATCCATCGCAAAGTTTGATATAGATCAGGTGAAAATGACTTTCTGGGTACTTACAAAGTAACCTTTTTTCCCGAGGTTCCATCACTTCCCCTTGTTGCGAACAATCTGTACCAACCTCAAAACTACATGTGAAGAAACATGATTGTCTTAAATGTATCCAATTACGCCAACATCAGAATAAAAGACGCCGAAGTTAAAACACAACCCAAAACAATACGTCACAATGCCATAATTGGTCAAGCTACGCCAAGGTAGAATGAAAGAGGCAGAACTACAAAGTTGAAAAGTGGCCCTATTACAGCACTTAGTTTATGAGCATTTATTTTCTTGAATGAATTTCAGCAAATGTAATCCGAGATCCTGTTTGTCAGACTTACGCTTGAAGCTGTTTTTTGAGTAATCATTCATCGTTTATTGGCGCATTAAACGTAGAATAATGGAATGCGCCCAAACAGTGTCAGAAGTAGCAGTAGACTTTTAATTCTTAATACAAGATAATATAAAATGAACCGTCATCGAAATTATATTAGTCAAAATTTGCTTTTTAGAGTTTTAAAGCAGTCTGAGAGAGAGGTACTTTTCTGTTCATTAAAGTTTACTGACACACATTTTACTGAATGGAATACTGCCACATTCAAGCGTTGGTTTCTATCTACCCATCCACTATTGCCACTACAACACACCACAGGCCTCTATCGCGCAACGCTTCAGCGATGGTTGTCGTCACTGCCACTGTAGCATTTGTATTGGACCGGCCTGTTCTATAATATTCACGTGTGAATATGTAAGTTTGACCAATATCTTCAAAAGACAGATTTCTTCCCACATAACTACAATTCTTCCCTGTTGCACCTTCGAAGTATTTGCATACATTGTGAGAGCTACAGTTTACACACACCTTTGGTTGGTCATAGAACGCTACACACACGCGCACACACGCACACACACAGACACAGACACACACACACACACACACACACACACACACACACACACACACACACACACACACACCTCCTTGCTAACAAGCTTGGTGAAGTGCCGTCTAATGTGCTAGGGACGACAAATATGATCATGTGTACAACTCTGAGAAGAGGTGTTCTTTCTTGGCATGAATTGACTTCACTTTGTGTGAAGTTAATTGTCGAATGAACTTCCCGATGACAATTTGTACAACTTCATAGTTTAGGTATACCTAAAAACGACGAGGTGTTGTGACTTAAAGCATCCGCCCTGACGGCACAAAGACTGAACAAGCATTCTGAGGAATTTGAACGTTTTGACCATCATGTTCGTTCAGTAGAAATCCGATCAAGACCGACACAAACGACGTATATCGCCGTCTCTCCAGAAGTCCACTTGAGTCGATAGGACCTCTTGAGTGATTGCACAAATGTAACATGACGTTAACATGCCTTACATTCCTCGTGTTGGAAACCACATACCAACGTGATTTAAGCTTCCACATTACACCTCTAACAAAATGAATGGCTTAATTTCCTTTTATGACTGAAAAACCCTGTGTCTTATACATTTTTATTAACCTTATTATTAAGTGCATTTATTATTATTATTATTATTATTATTATTATTATTATTATTATTATTATTATTATTATTATTATTATTATTATTATTATTATTATTATTATTATTATTATTATTATTATTATTATTATTATTATTATTATTATTATTATTATTATTATTATTATTATTATTATCATTAGATATCGTCATCATTATATATATATATAGTCAACAATGTTACTTTCCAGTTTGAATTCCTTGAAGACGGTTGTTCATAACTCTTGCCAAGCTTCCTTTTTCTTCAGCATTTTTACCTAGTTCATATCACCTCTTGTGCAAGTTGGTTATGAAAAATGTGTAAATAATCTCCGACTGTGCTATTTAATGCTAAAAAGGGGGAAAATGTTTCAAAAAATTATTTTGGTTCAGTGGAAGACTGTGCTGCATTATATGTACATTTTGTAATGCTGGGCTGTTTGGAAACAGATATTTAATCAAGGACAATTTTATTTAACTTAAAATATCTGATGTTCTGCATTAGCATGAATAATCATTTGTCAGAAAAGCTGTTACTACAAAAGCCTGTTATACCACTGCATGTTAATCGAGATGAACCTTTGTAGAAATGGTTTTATGGCATATTTCCTTGGGAATATGAGATTAAGCAATACTCATGGCTTTGAAATTGCCTTACCTTTGCATAACCAGAGTAAAAATATATCTAGCTCACTGCCCAAATCCCACGAAATGATCCCTTGTAATTCAAAATAATTAGTCACTGTATCGGAGGTTAGTTTAACATCAGTACCCTACTGCACACCACATCCGCGCATGAGTGAGGTGGATATGGCACAGTGCTATTATCATTTGAAATGGATTTTAAGTTAATCATTCATTGCCCAAATGAATTATTTGCTTAATTACGAGCGAACTCTAAGAACTAACACTTATCACAGTTTATTCAAATAACGTCAACACTGTGCTTTGTCTTGTGCACTGCATGGTTTTACTCTCCTAAAATATACAATTTTGCCTAGGAGAACTCGTAATCACCGTGACCCCTTTACACGGAAACATACTTCTCAACATTAAAAGTTAAAGTTGGCTCGCTGCTTAAAAATGCATGAAAAGTTTTACAATCTGAGCAAGGAAAACAAAACAGAAAGAAAAGAAGGGGCAGTTGAAAACAGTACTGTAACAAATGACAAACTACAACTCAGACTTAAAATAAATTAGTTGTTTCTTGAAGTGAAAGCCACTCAAAGAAAATTTAGTTTATCTCTAATCATATTACCACGACGAATAACGATTTTCCGTTTGAGTAAAGTATAAGAACTGGAAAATTCAACCGGTAAAGAGAAATATTTCGAAAATGGTTAACTCCACAATAAATAGCTGTACAACATAAATGATGTCCTCTAACGATATCTGTATTTTTGTGAAGTAAGATTGTTAATCCTTAGGGTACCAGTTATGCAAAAGTCATCCCGTATGAAGTTGTACTTATAAGAGGCTAATTCCATAAAATTCAAGATATATAGCTTTAGAAAACAAATTAGCAACTGCCAGCAACAAATTTCGATCCCGAAAACTTAGGAAGCATTCAATGACGCTGCGTTCGCAATATACGCTTTGGAAAGGTAGAGCCAAACTGAAAATTTGAATGATTTTAATTCCGGCTATAGCATTGAAGTTTTCAGTTAGACTCTACCTTTCCATACTTTGGCCTACACACGGCTAGTGTGAAAGAACAATTTATTTTTCCCATATACGCTTTGCTACCACTCTGGCTTCATTTCAAAGCTATACGATCGATAGAGAGATGCTTTGCGGCTTGGCCGCCTGCAGGGTGGCCGAGCGGTAAAACTCATGTCTTGTAAGTAGACCAACATGAGTTCGAATCCCTCATGTGTATGTTTATTTTTATTGTTTTATAGCAGTGCCTTATATTTCTCTTGCAGAAGATAGTCATATTTTGAACATATTCATTTATAAAAGCGCAAGTAACATATTCTTGTCGTTTATAAAATAAATACAATGTTATTACAAAATTGCCTTAATATTGATTATGTAAACGCTAGGCTCATTCATCTGTTATGAATGGTGCTGGCATATAACGAGAAGTAACCCCCTCGTGAAAATATCACCAGGTGTTGGGTCTCAACCCTTCCCCGCAGAATGAGGGTAGTAATAGAAATGGAGGGTTTACGAACCCGATACTAAGTTAATTTCCACTTTTTTAATTTGAATATAGGAATGAAACAGTTATTGCAGTTTAAAAACAGAATAGAATGTTTCTGTTTTTATGTGTGAGCATAAATGTCATAAAATCAAGTCAACCTTAGCAATTGTAAGTTATATTATAATGTGTGCAATACACATTTCGTATTTCTACAATTAAAAATCAAAATGATGTCTGGGATTCGAACCTTTGTAGGTTTAGCTTCTAAATTTTTCTATAACCGCTCGGCTATCAGTGAACGTTTACTGTGACACTTTTTCGCACAAATTACAGTGTGCGGAAAAAGGAAGGATTCCCTCTACGAACATGCACAAAACATATGAAACCATATACAATGTGTGAACATTCTCATTATGGTGGTAGCGGTGGCGGGGGGATTAAGTAGGACGAAGCTAAAGAGACGCGTTCCGTGATACCATCGTATAAAAAAAATAAAAAAAAGCACACGCTTCCAGAATCTGTTCATTTTGTGTGTTAAAGGTTGCATGTCCCTAATAGTTGATTATAAAGGTTCCTTTAAGTTTGAAAAGTGACAAAAGCTATTACGCATTGTAATTCAGTAGGTATTCGGTGATAAAGTGTAAGTAAAATGTGCAAGGAGATAAACAAATCAAGGTAATTTTTAAGTCATTTCTAAGACATTTTATGGCTTCAGTTATATTTTTGAGATCATTTTTATTTATCTCTAAATCATAATAATCCGGGTCCTGTTCATAAGCTTTTATAAGAAGAATGAGTGTATAGAGATGGTATGAATGTAATACTTTCTTCCTAAAACGAGTTAGCCATTAATAAGGACGATGTGCTTCATCCTATGGTTATTTGGAATTCTAAATTTAAGCGTGACTTTGGAGGCATAGTAGCTTATCTATGAAGGTCAATAGTAGTATAAATCAAGGTCCAGATTTTCGGCAATGTCGAGCTTTCAATCTCTTCGACGTCTCCATACGAAATGGGTTAGAGCATGGAATTGTAACTTAAAGTCTAAGGAGCCACTGGATTTCAAGAGTGTGTATCTCTCAAGGTCAGCCAGACAAGCATGTGGAGGAGAAAGAATTTCTTCACTGGTGTAACTGTCTGCTTTTATATTCCAGACTTGATAGCATTAATCATTAGAAAAGATGAAAGGTGGACCTGCTTACGTGGTTATTCAGTGGCACTGATATATCAACTTTTGACACGATTGGAAACTCATTGAATCTGTAAACAAGTTTACAGTAGCTGCAAATGAATATAAATTCAGATTAACCATTCCGCTTGTCAGGAATGTTGCATTCTTACCAGGAGCTGGATATATTCAAAATAAATTAACATTTCACTACTGGAATTGATGCACATAGTGACTAAAGTCCTTTAGATTATGGTAGGTGAGAATATTTAGTGCAGGGGAGGACAAGCATTACCGGTGTGACGTCAGCTAATGCCGCGGTACATGCTTGAGCTGATTAAAAGTTCAGCGTGTGACGTCACCCCGCTGTGTACTGCTGTCGGTAATAATTTGTGTTATTAACACCAGATGGGATTCCAGTCTTTTCTACCTTGTTGCATCCCGCACACCTCAAATTATTTCGTCTTCCCCTGTGACAACGGCGTGCATTCCAGTAGCGAGTTACATTACTTACCAGTTTGGAGTGGAAATGGCAGATGTATGCAACACAGGGTTACTGTAAATACCAAAGGTATTTGCTTCAACTTCATTGATTCAGCAAAACCCGAGAAGCTAGTACTAAAGGTAATTTTAAGTTAATAGCCGAAATTAGTTTCAAACTTGATATTTTGGGATGTCAGTATGCATGACAGCTACAATTTTTATCTTATGCAAAACACTTTTTTGTTTCTCGTTGGGGTGATAGGTCATTGCTCCCGTGGCAACTCATATACAATTTATTGTCATTATTTCTACGCATGCCATAAAGCATGCGTAGCAAATTGAAACTGTGAACATTGAAATTTTTTGATAACAGGAGAAAAAGTCAATTGACAAGAATGTTGAAGCGTTTCTGAACTCGTATTTTAAACTCTGATCACAAATTGCAAAACTGGATCATTACCTTACAAAAAACATGACGCTGTTATTACCCATTTGGTGATGGTGTAATAGTTTCATCATCAACCGAGGGGGCAAAATATCTTATGAAAGAATTTTTTGTGATGGATGTTACATTTTATTTGTACTAGTTTCTCTTTAGCTATAAGATCTTTGAAGCATCATACTCACTGAGGATTCGATATCAACCATTATTAACCCAATTAAAATAGAAAATTTAACTGGCAGTTTTGTAAAATTGTCAGACGAAATAAGCCTTTCTTATCTAGAACTTGTTTAAAATGAAAATCCAAAGGACAGCCATTTAAAATGCTGAGATAAAACGGTCATCTGTGTTCTTCTTATTTACCTGCGCTTCTGTTCAACAAATTATTCATGCAAAAGTTTTATTTTGTCATAACCCAGGTAATGATGACGAGCATTCGCTGGAAATGTTTTCAGTGCTTAGGTGTGTACATACACAACCAGCCGCTAAAGCTCTCACATGATAGGTTTGTATATTGTACAAATATTTGAGTTTAGGGGAGACAAAAGAACGAACATTTAACAGGGACATAAATTGTAGATTTTAACAAGAAATACATTTTCCCCGAAGGAACGTTTTGTCCATCTGGTAGTCCAGAATTTGTATACAGTTCGGTAAGAGTAACGGTTGTCATATTTGGGAAATTAAAATTTTTAAAACGTGGCTGTGTGTGGTACATATACATAATGTATATAAAATTTAATCAATCTGTATTTGTTTAATTGTAAAAGGGAAGCAAAACCTTTCCATGTAAAGGAATAAAGGATTGTTCTGGAACAGTGAAACTCCATGTATACCATCGCCTTTCATCTTTAAATAGCAACCAACTTAAGTACAGTAAAATCTGCCTGAAACGGACCCCTTATATGCCGGAACCCAGGAAAAACGGAAAATAAATTTCGGAACGGAGCTATTTCCCATTTAAAATTATACTCTAAACCGGGAAACACCTTAACGCGGAACCGGAAGTTTTTCTCGGGCACCGTGTGCGTAAATAACCTGATTAAAACGGATTACTTTATGTCTAATGGGTTACAATGTACGTATTTTAAAAATTGCATAATTTTGAGGGTGACTGCACCGAAGTTCCACGAACCATAGTCATGAAGTGTAATCCTTCGATGAAAAGGGAAAACAAGCCATCAGCTCTCTCAACTCTCTTCCAAAATACATGCTAAGAATACAACTGTTTAGCAATCTGTTCATTCTCAGTTTAGTTGTAACAGGTGATCAAGTACGAGTGCAAGAAAACTGTTCATTTTGATGATTTTTAAAAACATGTGTGTGTGTACAAATTCTGTAAAATGAGTTGCAAATATAACACAATATCACTGGAGGAAAAAATTCAGGTTATTGAAAAACACGAAAAGAATGGATGTCCGACTAAAGAATTAACTGTGTTTTTTAAAGTGGGGAAAACTCAAATTTATGAGATTTTGAAAAAATAAAAGTCGAGTGGTTAAAGGAACAGCAGTGCATGTGAAACGCATCACAAAATCTGCTGAGTATGGCAATCTAAATCGTGCTGTGTTCGAGTGGTTTGTTAGTGCGCGCGCTAAAGGAATTCCCATTTCTGGACCATTACTTCAGACTCAAGCTTTAGAGACAGCAAGGAAATTAGGCAAAGGCAGTTTCAGAGCTTCCAATGGATGCCTCGAGAGTTTAAACATCACCATAACATTGTTTTGATTGCTGTATATGGTGAAGCAAATGATGTTGATATGCAGACAGTTGCAGATTGGAAAGGGAAAATTGAAAAAAATACAGAGAAACTAGACGATAAACTACAATTATTGTACGTAAGTTGAAAATATATTACATATCAGCCTATCATTATTTACATTTCATTCTATATTATTCCTTCACTGTAAACCTATGTGACTATTTCGTAATTTCTTGTATTCAAACACAACCCTCTGTAATACGGAAACCCGTGTAAACGGAAAATTAATGCCGGAACGATCGCGTTCCGTTTTAGAGAGGTTTTACTGTATTGCTGACATATTTTGATGTTTACACGACTTTTCAGTTGTGCTGTGACACACTACCGATCCTATAGAAACTGAAGTGGTCCATTATTTAATCAGAACCATTTAGACACGTAGTCCACAGAATTATATTTTTTCTCTCGAAAATAAATGAATTTGCCTACTAATACATAATTCTGACAATAATAGTAATTTTGAAATTCTCAGTTTTATTAAAATGACTGATTTAACTAATGTTGCTCCATGTACTATTTTACATTGCGTTAAAAAAATTAAAATAATTAACCCCACTGAAACATTTGTGTGCTTTCTAAGGCATTGGAGTTTTTCTGCTAAAATAGAGACGAATGAAATACCGCTTAAGTTTGTAACACCTTTGAGTTGTTTTTCAGACCAGTACATGACCCTGTTCGGTAGATTCAGAGATCTGTATAGAAAGATCAGATGGCACTCTGTGGTTTGGTGGTCACCTTAAAAGTGATAGGACTTCTTAACCTAACCGAACTAGGAGAGTTTAAACCGATGGAGACTGGAAGCAAAATAGAATATGACGTGAAGTGAAAGATGACTAAGAGAGAGAGAGAGAGAGAGAGAGAGAGAGAGAGAGAGAGAGAGAGAGAGAGAGAGAAACAAAATTGGAAGTACCATAGTGTCTCGAAGGCATAGCGAATATCTGCCAGAAGAGATATCACTGCATTTGCTCTTATACCGCTAATATACAATAACTTGCAGTCAGAATTTGAATAGGTGACACATAATACCGCATCTTCTTGGAGTAATTTAGGCCAAAATTTAAGTAGTTCATGGCTGCAAAGCTAAAAGAAAATGCCATTGTGGTTTTCGGTCTTCATAATAAAACATTGTTTTAGGAATGTCACTTTTTCCAGTTGTTCTTACCAGAATTTTGAAGTAGACTTATTAGATTCGGTTCATTTTGTTACATCTTTTTTTAATTTTGTTATAAACATTTTTCCAAGTAAAGATTAGCAACTTTTATAAAAAGAACTACAACTCTTAACTTTACTTCTACTTCACGATAGTAATATAGTTTGGACATACATGAAAAATTCCAGCTTTTTGTTACAAATACTCTTTGAGGTGTAATTTCCCTAAATTTAGTATATTTTCCTGTTTACATGCACAACTTTAGGCATTAATTCACTTTAAAGAAAATTAAAATATTAGTTTTTCTATCATACATTCCTAAAAGAACCTTGTTATGGCTATATAAAGAGTAAACGTTGTTTTGTACGTGCAGTTGAAGTATAAGCATATTTATTTTGGCACTTTCATCTGCAGACATTTCTTAGTGTAACAGTCGCTTGCACTGTTTAGGTTTTTGCACTTTTAGGTTTAATATCATGGGATAACAATTACCTGCGGGTATTAAATATTCAAAATGTGTTCAGAAAATAATCCCGGGTGTTAAATGGACATAGATAAGTTTTTTTTCATCGAGCTCACGTAGGTCAGACTAAAAGGCTTCCTGTGCAACTTCATTGGAAAGGATGCCTTCATTGTTCCCAATTCAATACCTTCAAATCTGCATTATTTTGAATTCAACGTACAATCAAACAATACACGAGGCAGTTTTATCATCAGATTTGCACGTTTTACGGATGGGCTTATTTTCAGAGCCCTATTTTACGTAAATTGGTTGTTACCCGGCATTGTACGATTCGTTCAAATAAGTGTAGTTTATTAGATATCTGTTGCAAGCACAAGCAACAAAGAAATCCACAAAACACCATTCATAAAATTTCTCTTCACCGTTCTCTTACCTGCCCGCCTCGGTAGCGTAGATGGTAGCGTGTCTGCCTCACCCTGATTCTCGGTCAGGGGGATTTCTTCCGGAATTTCTCCTTTATCCTGAAGGCGGAATGTCGGGTAACGCTAAGCTCTGTGGAACCTGGGCTCATTTAAGCATGATTTCACTCATTTCATGGCTTACGTTGGAGGACGTAAATTAAGGGAAAAAAAACGTTTCATCTGACCATTTAGGTATGTCGCAAACCTAGAGTGTATATGTACGTGTATGCATGTACTCTTTCTTGTGCAACCTTTGTTACTTCCAATGATTAATCGTTAAGGTCGTATATGAATGGAGATTCTATTTCAACGTTAGAAAAAATACGATTCATTAAACGTGTCATTTATTCGAAAAAAGAAGGAAATCTTTTGTTTTGGGTATTAATTTCGTCTGCTATGATTAATTTAATTTTTTTTTTTTCACAGAATAAAGAGAAAACCACTAAAATCTGGAGAAACGGAGTCAAATGTGATAAATTTATTTACGTACATTTTGTTTTTGTCATTTTCTGCAACTTTAGGATTTACTCATTGTATTTATGTAATTTATACGGCTGCGAGAATAGGGAATAATGTTGTTAAAAGAAAACTTCTCGGCCTAGCATAAGCAGGTGCTCGTAAAATGTGCAAACGAATCTAAGTCACAGGAAGAGAGCGTTACATAATAAGAGTCTAGAATTTGATAAGTTCCTAAGTCTTTCTCACTCATACACGTGACAATACGTTTTTGTGCATCTCTTATATGTAGTTCATCGTTATTCAGAATGATGACGGCATAACGAACGTACTCAAGAAAATTCAAGATATACGTTTATTCTGTCGTGTATGTATCTTAAACCGCTGGTATCTTTGTCGAAATAGTTGCATTATTACTGAGAATCAAGTACTACCTAGAATGCGAGTGATTACCGATAGAAAAGTGTAACTGTAATCCCAGAAACCTGAGATGTACCCCATTAGCTAATGTAATTTGTTGGGATATTATCTGATAACGTGTTGGATTGAATTGGATCGGATTGTTCGGAGGGGATTCGGCACATCGACCAGGCTGGTTTTTTGTACGTATGCCCCAAGTGGGAGGATGAGGTGAGAGGAGACAGTGGGTGGCCGACCCCAAGGAGTCACTGCAATATAGAGGGAGAAGTCGCCACACTTTCTCGGATAGAAACTCACTGGAGGTGAGTTTAGGACAATTGGCATCCCTCCTGTCTTGGCCCCGAAACAGTCACCAGGCCAGTTCGGATACCGGAGGCCGCCTCCCCAGAGCAGAGTACTCCAGGAAGTCTTGCCCAACCGATATCTCACCTGCCGCGTTTCTGAATCGACCCACTAGGCTGGCTCGGAGACCGAAGTCCGTCCCGCCGGAGGGGAAAGCGTTTACCTAGAGCATAGCATCCTACCATGCACCGCCGAGACTCCCAACGACACCTCTACCCTGAAAGGAACCACCAGGAGATGATATGAAATGATAATGGAGGGACAGGAAATGCTGGGGATGTAATTATCCTACCCAGCATTCGCCTGGCGACCAGGGAAACCCCTGAAAAAACCCATGGGTCAGTTAGCTCGGCCACGTGAATCGAACCCAGACCTTCCGAATGCGGGCCACAGACGAAACCGCCTGGACCATCCCACTCGGCTGATAACGCCTTGCTGGAGAAAAACAGATTTCCAGATGTTTTGTAATGCTTCATTAATTAACGAAGTATTTTATTTAGAAAATGGTCAGTTGGTTTACACAATCTTTAGGTTAGAGCTGTCGGCTTGTAGTTACTTATTTTAAAGGGTTGCTTATGCACATTTACGAATACTGCAGAACACCAAAATTCGGGAAATATCCCACTTGTACACATATAATTAAATATGTTTAAAACGTATTTTTCGTTTAGAGAGAAGTTGTTTCTCTAGCTCATAAGGGACGTTGTCTGGCCCAAGGCTTGTATGTCCAAAAGTTACAACTGCATTTTTGAACTCATTGATACCATTGACTTAAAGGTATTCGTACTGTTACCAACATTCTGGCGTAGCGTATCTCCTGAAATGCCTGTTACTGCTGTGTATTCGCGAACATTGTTTATGTTTCAGGATATCCTAAGATAATTTCAGCATTATTTTTGCAGCTCTAGTGTAGTCAGGTAGTTTGCTTAAGTCGGTAGGTTTGACATAAGATGCGGCATGCGCTCAAATGGCGTTCTTCATTCACGTGGTGTGGAATGACTGGGCACACACTAACATTATTCTTTTTTTTTTCTTCTTCTTTTGAGTGGTCTGGTTTCCAGGGATTGGTTATGTATTCTAATCTTTTGTTTGCTGGCTAGGTAAATACGGGCTGATATAACATGTCATTCCTATTCAAATTTGTGTCAATCATGAAAAAAGTGCAATGTAATTATAAAATGTTTGCCTAGAAATCACTTCAAATTAAAGACTTGTGACATACATAATGCGGGAAAAACATTTAGATCTTCATATGATGATTCGTTTTGTTGAACTTCTGTTATACGTCAACCCGAGAAAATGTAAAGCTACAACAACACGTCTGACATTATACAATAGTCTTCTTCCTAACAAGGATTAGACCATTAGGCCTGTTCCGGTCTCAATCCAACTTTGCCTGGACCTTCCCAAATGTCTTCGTCCTATGTGTATATAATTAAAATGCACGATTTCACCAACAGATGTTAAGACTTAACACGGTTGCTAGTCTATTAGCAATAGTTAAAACAAAATTGCCTTACACCAACATGTGTTACCTTAACACACGTGTTAAACCTCCTCTTAATCAATAAGATATATTAGTTAAGTCCTCAACAATTGTAGAATTGTCAAGATGGCGTGCGCGAGCGCAGTTTTCGATGTTATTTGCGTGTTTAGACCGTCTAAATGTCATTCATAATAAAGCGGTCTATGAGGAAGATTTTCTACGGAGGTATAGACTGTCGAAACAAGTTATTATGAAGGTAATGAAGTACAGGAGAGGTTAGAACATGCATCGAATAGGAGCATGCCAATCTCACTTTTGCTTCAAGTATAAATTACTGTGCGATTTTATAATTTATTGAATTTTGTGGATCATACACTTTCCACCTCCCGTCTTGAAATGTTCAAGTCTCTCGTCACTGCTGGCCTTCGCACCTCGTTTTAAATGTACGTAATACTGACCAAGTTGCTTTAAGACATTCGTCTTAAACTCATTTCCAATTTTTTTCTCACGTCACAACTTTCTCTTTCACATTTACCGCATCCGTCTTCTTATTTTCCCCAATATCGTTATATGTAGTTCATAATTGAACTAACAATTCTGTCTCGATTGATGAGAAATTTGTCCCACGACTTCTCTTCAGATTTTGTTCACCCGCCAATTTTGCAGCTGTGTGTAAACGAAAATAAAAACAAAAGCTATCGCAGTAGGTTCAGAAAATAATACGATTCAGCCACAGCCTTCCATATCTGTTACATTTACAAGTATCTCGGCGTTAACACGTGTTTAACATTTTCAGAAAACAAGTTCGTGAAATGCAAGAATTTCAACAGATTTGTTAATGCTGTGACAAGTGTTACATTACATTTGTTGACGTCTGTTTTAACTTCTGTTTGTCTAAATCGAGCAAAAATTTTACTTAGTATTCTTGTGCAGTCCGTCCTGTTTAGGTGCTCTTCCCAGTTTTCTCTATATTCTTTAATTGTATCATGCATCTTAAAGACGTTCAGCTTTTCCCTTATATCCTGGTTTCTTATTTTATTTTTTCTTGTATGTTCCAATATTTCTATTAATAATTTCATTTGTGAAGCTTAAATATGAGTAAAACTTTTTGTCTTATCCAGGATTCACTGCCGTATTATAGAACTGGTACCGCCATTATGTTCTAAACTTTTGTGTATCGGCACATGTTTTTTTAATATTCTTCTTATTTTGCCGTAGCATTAAATTATATTTATTTATTTTACTTTGTATATGTCATTATCAAAGGAAATTTCACATCCTAGATATTTGAAATAACAAACTCGTTCTAAAATGTTATCTAAAATCATTTTCATGGCCGTGCCATGGCTCAGTGGTTGGATCGCTTGGCTCTCACCTAGGCGGCCCAGGTTCGAACCCAGGTGACCGCAAAGTGGGATTTCTGGTGGACAACTTGGTGCTGGGGTGGGTTTCCTCTGGGTCCTACGGTTTGTCCCACCATTATTCCACCAATTGCTCCATGAATCATTCATCTCAAGCGTTGGGCCGACCCCTCAACACTGATTTCATTTCAGGTCAGATGCTTCGCCTCCCTCACTCTGAGGGAACCCAAGCGCATCCTAACGTCAGCATTGACGAGAAAGGGAGGGAAAGAAATCATTTTCACTCTTACCGGATATTTATCTTCGAATACCAGCAATTTCGGTTTAGGACAGACATTTTAAAATTATATTCTTTACGTAGCTGATACAACACGTAGCTAGCTCTCTGGAGATTATCTTTAGAGTGTTGAATAACTAAATCATCTGCATAGTTTAACAGCTGCATATTAATGGCCATTAACTTTATTCCACTTTGTTTATATTGTTTCCATCGCTTTATGATGTCAATGTTAAAATGAAAAAAGTGTGAGTGATAACACACACGTGTCGTACACCTTGGTTAGTTGGTATATGCTCTCCATTATTATACGCCATACTAAGTCTAAGGCCCGTGCCTTGATATAAACGGTCTAAACAATTTATCATATGCCTGGAATGTCCCTGATTCTTCATTATCTCCCATAACTTTTGTCTGTCCACTCAGTCAAAAGCTTTCTCCAGATGTATGAATGGCATAAATGTAGGTAGTTATATTCCCTCCTTTTCTCATTAACTGCCTAATTGTAAAGGTATTATCTGGCTCTCGGGATCCTATACCCGGGTTTGATTTTGGAGTTTCTTCCCCTAGGAGAGTTGCTTTCACCTCAGCTATGGACTCTCTTCTGTCTCCTCACCCTGAGGAAGGGATCCTTACCAGATACTACTCGCAGGGCCAGTGAGACCTGGAGCTCACAAAAGCGCAGGGGCGCCTGTTGTAAGCTAACTACTAGAGTGTCTCATTCTATTACCCCACGAAAAATAGCATTCGACATAAAATTGTACACTTCATTTCTAAGTATGCTTTCGCTTGCCTCCAATGGTTTGCTAGCTGTATGGCATTCTTAGGGACTGTGTTTTCATTTTCCATATGAATAGGTATTGTCACCCAATTATCGGAAAGCACGACCAATGGCAGCTGAGTAGGGAACCAGAGGCATCCGGACCACGCCCATCCATTTATCTCAGTCACTAACTGAGGGGATGATTAGGGAAGTGTCACTGGTCGCTGGCCGCCTCTTCCCCCTTCCCCTGCCGTCTGGAACCTTCGCGGTGATTCACTGAAACGAGAGACTTCAAGAAACAGTGATATCCCTATAAAGGGGGCTGCAGTGAGTGAGTTCAGTCAGTGCTTGACGAGCAGCGTAGGAGCGTCGTGCTAGTGAACGGACAAGAAGACTGTGCACGTGCATCGGAAGAGTGTACGTAACTGTGAGCGTGCTGTGGAACTGCAACTGACGAACTGGTGAATTGTAATTGTGTGCATTACGTAATTCTGTGTAATCGACAAATGTTCAACTGTAAGTCGGTGGAAATAAAGAACATTTTGAGTTTGTGCAATTGGACTTTTAATTTCGCGAACCCACAAAGTCACAGTGTATCAAATATTATATTTTATTCATATTAGATTTATTTACATTTATTTTATTAGATGCAAAATAATGTATGGAATGAGCAGAACTGGATGAAAAATCTTTCCTTTGCCTCTTTAAAAGATGCCCAAGTATGAAGTTCTCATCTCATTTCCAAGTTACGTTACGCGTGCGCATGCAAACGCACAGACACACACACGCGCGCGCGCGCACACACACACACAGACACACACACACACACACACACACACACACACACACACACACACACACACACACACACACACACACAGGTTTTTGTTTTCGTTTCACCCATTACTGTCAGGAGTGATAGCTTCCTGTCATTTTATCAATCAATCTCGGCTACGTCTAGCTGAATGGAAGTCCTTTTGAACACAAAATTCGATAGCTTTTGTCTTCCCCCCTCAAAGGGAGAACAATTGAAATGTCACAGAGAAAATGTGGCTCAAGCGAAAAGTCTAGAAAGCCTAGTACCCAAAACTATCTATGAAATCCTTGTTAGACGTTGAAGCAGGAATTTTTATCGGTAGTTAATTTCTCTCCATCTTAATCAGCCACACGTTCGGGCGCCGTTTTTGTGACCCGATTCTCCATTCGCAGCAGATAGGATGCACGTTGACTGTTTCGAAGATCCAGGTCGGGAAGCCAGATGTAACAGGGTTACTTCGTTGTAGTTTGAATTGTTTCTTGATGATTGAGTTTGATTAAATAAGAGTCATGAGATCTCTTGTTTTCAGGTGTGGTTTCTAGTGGCATAAATAAAATTTTAGATAAGTCCGATTTCGTAATATATAATTTAATTATATAATCTGGATTGCATTTTACTCGAACTTTCTTTCTTAATTAATCACTTCAGGTTACCTCCGACACATCGATAAACCCTTATTTTTCTAATAAATCATTTCTGTTAATTACTTAAAATTCCTCACTTCTGCACATCCACTCATCACTATCAAGAATAGCGAATATCTCTTTCTGAACATTATTGATTTTCCGTTACTATCGTTACTCCTGTATTAGTTTTATGATTGGCCCATTTACTGCTACGTCATCACATTACGTAATACCCTTATTACTATGGCCAATCACAAAATTACACATATTTTTACACATTCAAACTAAAAACTTTTCGTGTTTGCACATCAAGCAAGATTATTGATTTTCTTCTTAGCAACCATTCATCATTTGTTTATATTGTCATTACATGGTCCACTAATAGTCAGATCAGAAAACAAGAATTTCCAACTGGACATTCATATACAAAGTTCTAACTAAAACATATCGTTACAACGTGAAGGACATTTTTTCAAAAACTTATGCTGAACTTAACGACTATAAGTATTTAGAAACAGTTCAAGGAGATTGCCAATCGGTTCGTAGTTCTAGAAACCTTTGACAATAGGAGATTATTTATGCATCTGAAGGGAAAAAATGAGGAATCATAAAAATGCACATCTCTTAGACGCATTACCTTTTACGTTCCTCGTATTTATATGTTCATCATATCTTCATCACCCCAGACAGTGGTAACGTATTACAAATACATTAAATAAAAAATCTAGGTCTCGTAAATTATTCGCCTTCACCTGTAACTGAGTAACATGCTCTACTTGTATTCTAATACATCATCTTGACGTGTTAGGAATGCAAGAACTTGTAATGGAAGTGGCAGCAGTTTCATGTTATTGCATGATGGCCGAACTTTGGTTGGACGGTCTCATTTGCACATATTTGTAATGCTGCTCAGAATTAAAGAAATGAGTTTAGTATCACTGTCCAACAGCGATGGTCCAGGGATAACGGTGATTGTAAGCCTCGGATTGGCCAGTATTTATTTATATTTGATTTGGATTTCACATAGCTATAAAGGTAAATACCAAACGAGCAGTGCATATATAGAGGTTTCTAAGTTCACAATCATTAATAAAAACTAAGATGGTAACAGCATTCTAAGGTATAAATACGTATACTTTCTCAAAACACACCCTACAGTTGTAGCAATACTCGTGTAAACCTCTGAAGTCAGTGAGACAACATACATTTGAAGAAGCTAACATTCGTCATGCCAGACGCAGTCTATTATCAGTTTTCGTAGCTATTCTACCAATAATTCATATAAAATTATGCTTTCCTATTCAGATCATTCTAATTATGACTCGCAGAAATGGTTTTATTATATATTTTATTGTAGATACAATTGAGCACAATTTAAGTTGAGTTAGTACCCTAAAACTTTTTTGTAATTTACGTCCTCCAACGTTAAGTCATCGGACGATGAATGGAAAGGGTGGAATGATGCTCAAATTGGCCCAGGGTCCATGGAGCTTAGAGTTACCCAACATTCGTCTTTTAGGATAAGGGAAAAAAAACAGAAAATACCTCATCCAGGTAACTCACCCTGACCAAGATTCGAACTCGGGACCTATTGAACGTGAGACAGACATACTACCATCTACGCTACCGAGGCGGGTTCCTAAAACATTAGTCGATATAATTTTCCAGCCTTCATATGAAAAGTAAAACAGGACCACTTGATATTGCAGAGTGTATTGCTTAAAATACTAGAACACTTAAACCAACAACTCCATTGTTTGGAAGTGATGCCACAAATACTTTGACATAAATTGTACATTCTAACATCTATATTTTCTTACTGAAAGTTATCCACTGCCCTATATAGTTTGTTAGTAAAATACAGTTAATTGCAAATAAAGATCAGTTGCTCAGCAGACTGCGTACAAAACATTGCAATTCCAACTCGTGTCACTATATATGTCACCTATATGATGTTTTAATCAAAATCGCTAGCATTGTTTTGGAGAAATAAATTATATTGAAACATTTTCTATATAAGAGACTGCAGAACATTGTGCTACACCAAAATGAGCAGCTGTTACTTTCAGCTGTAATGTAATGTCAGGTAACTCTAAGCTCTGTGGACCCTGGGCTCATTTGAGCGTTATTTCATTTCATTCATCGTCCGATATGAGAACGTTGGAGGACGTAGTTTTTTTTAAAATAAAAGGCTCATAAATATCGCTAGAGGTTACTGCCCTCCCGAAATTTGTTTTCTCTTGGTTCACATCATTGAAAATTGATAAGCAAAGGCAGTCGCTAACTTTAGCCAAAATTAGTACCAGAGGAAAAAATTTCTATAGAAGGCAATTTTTTAAAGGTAAATGTTGTTAATACAAACTGACAAACATGTAAACTTCAAAGATATTATCTCTTTAGTTTCTAGGTTGCTCTGAAGGTGTTAACCATTGACAATTATCACAAATGTTGAAGGAAGAAGTGTTTCTAAGACATAGACATGCTTGAGAAGCCATCCTGTCAGTTCACCGTGATATCCATGTGTCTGATACATTTGTAGATAAGCTCGTTAGCGTTTCGACAAGACGTAGTTTAATATTATAATAATGTTTGCAGTTTCGAATTTTTTTCTAAAAATGTAAATTGGAAATATGTTAACACTTCTGAGAAAATGTGAGAAGTCCAAAGTCCAGTTTATAGGAATACGTATACAAACAACGTCACGCACAAAGTGAAGATTTCTGCTTCAGAAACCAAGGACTTTACTTCTTTTAAATAATAACTCTCAGTAATGGTGCATATATTGGTTTATTAAGGCTGTCTCATTTCTATTTTAAAGTTTTAACTTTATACAGATTAATCCCTTTCGGCCCCGGCCCCCTGCAGAATAAAATTTTATATATTCCCCTCCGTTCAGGAGGTTTATTTCTGCAAGTATTACATCCAGGGCACCCATCGATTGAAAAAAAAAAAAAAATATTGATTATGAATTGGAGTAGTTTTGTTTTAATGACGTTGACAGAGGTTTACTGTATTTGTTATACTCTCGGGGTTGTAAGATAAATAAGTAATTTAGAAGATTAAACCTATTTTTAAGCCTAACATTTCTTCTAAAATATAATAAACAATGAAAAATTCGTTGAAATCACCTTCCTTGGCGAGTTCAGTTCTAAACGTTTCCTTGAGTATAGTTATAAAGTATTCGCGCATTAACCGCTTTAGAGTCTTAAATTTTACTACGCCATGCACTTCAGTGAAATAGCTGACTCCCTCATTTCTTTGGAGATGAAACTATCACATTTTTCCCCCCAATTTTCTATTCTAAGTTTGGCAGTTCTGTAACAACATATTCTATTTATAGACCAGCGGTTCCAAGTGACTCCCGTACATTTTTCTGGGTCCTTATTTTCGAATGACCAATTTTCCGAAAGCCTTATCTTTTTTAGGTTTCTAAAGACAGCGGAATGACTCAGGCGGTTTAGCGTATGAAACACATTCGGGTGGTCCGGGTTCGATTCCCGTGGCTGACTTCACATAACCCCTGTTTTTTCTTCTTCGGAGGTTTTCCTGGGTCGCCAGACGAATGCTAGGTATGTTCATTACATCCCCCGAATTTCCTGTCCTCCATCTCCATTATCATTTCACATCACCTCTCATCTGGTGCTATGTTTCACGAGCCCGGTGTCGTGGGCCGTTTCCGGACCACGGTGGGTGGGATACCGTTTGTACTGGGCTGCCGGGGAGTTTCGAAGTGTCAGTCACAGTCGTGACTCCTTGGGTTGGCCGTCCTGTTTTCTCTCGCCTCATCCTTCCTCCCGGGGTTAATCGGTGCCGAATCTCCTATCTATCCTCTATACTTTCGTAAGTTTCCGAATTCCGATAGTAGTTTTTCGAAAGATATAAATTCTTCAGTTAATGTAAATTTATATTGAGGAATTAATCCTTAAAGAATCAATCCGTTTAAATACATTACTCCGTTATATGGGTGATTTTTAATTAATTAGAGCCAACTGAAAAATTCAATGCCATGGCTGGGATTTCAACCACGGATCCCGGCCATGGGGCCATGGCATTGAATTTTTCAGCTGGCTCTAATTAATTAAAAATCACCAGAGTAATGTATTTAAAAGGATTAATTCCTTAAGGATTAATTCGTCAATATAAATTTACATTAAAAATAATCTACGATAAAAATCCTGGTAATCGTAAGTCGCCACTAGTGGTTGTCTTAAATATGAGAACCCTAAGTGGTCTACTGGGAAATATGATGAGTCAGTTGGAGAATTTAATGTCAGGAAGGCACGTTGACCATGGTAGCTCAAGGGGTAGAGCAACTGGACGGAAACCAGTAGATCGGTGGTTCAAATCCCGGCCATGGCATTGAATTTTTCAGTTGGCTCTAATTAATTCTTCAGTTAAATTTATGAGAATAGTTTCCGTTTAATAGGAACAATTTACACTGAGAGATTGAACGTATCCTAGACACAGGTTTTATTTTGTCGATTCTCGTGCAAATAAGTTACGTAGTAAAAAATCATAGATTGAATGCGAAATTTATGCCATATACAATTTCTTCTTTGTCAGTTTTATTGCTCGGCCCTTTTTGAATTCCCGTATTATACATTCAATACATTCCCATATTATTCATTCCTGCCCTTTTGTAATAGAAATTGAGATAATGCTTCCCTAACACAAGTGTAGACGTCATAACAACCTTCAGGGGGATTATTTATTCCATGCTGATTTGAACTATGGTAATATACTTACTGAATATACTGACTGCATAATGAATAGGGTAAACGGTGTTTTCTTCCTTCTTCTCAAGCCCCTGAAATATAATTCAAATTGAAGTAATGTATTAATGCCATAGGCCTCATCCCTCAATACCTTGAATTTGTCAACTACAGGTTATTCAGGCACCACTGACATTGCTAACATCGCGTGAGTTTGATAGCTAAGTTGTACTTATGTGATTATTATTATTCTCTGCTCTATCTGTATTCCTCTAAATACCGACTGGGACAAATGGTACAAGCACCAACAAATAGCTGTGCTTGGTAAAATTGCCTACACACTATTAAGCATACTGACTACAATTGCACAAATTACCTGTTTTGGTAGTGCCATGTTTACAGATATTTTAGTTCCGTACCGACTTTAAAATGTCCTCCAGAACTGTTGTGCTCTTTATTTGGCAATAAAATAAATATCGATCAGAGCAGGCACTTCCGTGGTGGCCTGCTTTATGCCCTCCCCCTTCCCATTTACGCCCTCCAACGTTAAGTCATATCGGGCGATGAATGAAATAGGTGAAATGGTGCTCAAATGGACCCAGGGTATGTAGAGCTGAGAGATAGTGAGCAGCCATTTTTCAGAATAAGGGAAAATCCGTAAAATCCCTTATCCAGATAACTCGCTCTAACCGAAATCCGAACTCGGAACCTCTTGAACGTGAGGAAGATACTCTACCATCTACTCTATCGAGGCGGGCCGCTAGTTCGTCAGCTTCTCATTAACAGTTACAGATTTTCACTAGTCGCAAATAACACTGCTGCTTCTTCTAAGTTGGATCTGGTGTTAAGTTCACATAATTCTGTATCCACTGTCATTTATTAACAGGTAGGTATATAAACTTCTCTTACGAAGTTTATTTTTCGGTCTACTTAATTTTAATTGAGATAAACTTTGCAACATCTGACAAATGTTTTGCCTACAAAAAAGCGTTACATATATTACATAACATTGTCTGTGAATATAGTTTAACAATATCTATAAACAAAAGTAAAGTCTTGGCCTCCAAGGGATCCAATACCGTAAGAGCCAAAATATTATTAGAAGGAAAACCCGTTGAACAAGTCCACTGCTTTGATTTTGTTAGTTGCAATATCTCTCACTTTAAAAATAGTGACATTTTAAATAAAATCAACAAATTTAATGCTATATGTGGCACCGTAAAGAGAACCTTTAAAAATACGAGAAGAGAGGCTAAAATAAAGTTTTACAAAGTAATGGCAGTTCCTATATTATTATATGGTAGTGAATTTTGGACTTTAACACAAAAAAGAACAAATGATTGAAGCGGAAATGAATTTTTTTAATAAATGCAGCAGGGTATAATCTTCTAGATAAGCAAGGAAGTGAGGACATTCGAAAAGAATTGAATATTTTTAAGCTAAAAGATAGAATAAAACAGAAATAACTGGAAGGAACATGTCGACAGAATGAATGATAGCCGCTTTCCAAAATTAGTTTTAGATTACAAACCATTAGGTAGAAGAAATATTGTCAGACCAAGAAAAAGATGTGAAGAACACTTTTAATTTAAATTTTATGAGACAGGAACGAGCCTTGATGGCTTAAACAGTGAAAAGTTGATGATGATGGTGGTGGTGATGATGATGATGATGATGATGATGATGATGATGATGATGATGATGATGATGATGATGATGATGATGATGATGATGATGATGATGATGATGATGATGATGATGATGATGATGATGATGATGATGATATCTTAGATACTGTCACGACCTGGCCATTGATGGAATTGGATTTGGGTTAACAGGTGGTCAGAACGGACTAGGGAAACGTAGGCTCAGATGGTAATCATAAAACTCATGCTTGGTAGTAAAGCAGAGTGAACGTGTGCTTTTGTAGTTAAGAGCATTGAGTGTGAGATGGCTCGCCTCTGACCATCATGAGCCCAAGGCAATGTTGCTGTTTGTTGTATCTTCAATTTAATACACTTAGAATTTGAACCATCTTTAACTGCTTCGTTGAATTACCTAAAATCCCAAACTTTCCTACCAAGTATGGGTTTTATGATGACCATCTGAGCCTACGTTTCCTTAGTCCGTTCTGGCCATCTGTTAGAAAACCTAAATCCAATTCCATCCATGGTCAGGTCGTGACAATAATACACTGTCAAATGTTTAAAAACTGGACGCTATGTACCAGCCTTAAAATTCCATACTCTCTGCATGCAGTTGCGGGAAACAATTGAACATCGAAAGAACTTTAAAGGAATGAAAAACTGAACAATTCGAACCATTAATAAAGAATATCTCAGAAATGACTTCAGGTAGAAAATGGTTATTTAAAACAAATTGCCTCTTTTAAAGCGACCTATTAATTTTCTTTAGCGCATCTGAGTCTATCCCATATTATTTACCAGTGATACAAGAGTAGGTATACAAAATATCTTCCGATTGAAGAAGGCTTCACATGTTATTCGCAGATAATTCAACTTAATATATTTTATTAGGCATGTAAAGGCCTTCAATGTATGGTATTTTAGGTAAAATTGTTAGCCTTTTTAAGAAATTCGAAAATTTCAAATAACCATCCACGTAGATGGTAGTTTCTGGTGCGGAGGGGATATTCTTAGAAATGTTTCATAACATTGGAAGCTCTGAACGTGAATACCAAGTTTGGTATCTATCCGTTCGTCCGTCATGCTGGCAGGTTGTGTCAAGACTGAAGGTTTTCGCTGTGTGCCCACCCGTTAAGGGTTTTACCGCAGGTGGGTTTTTTTCGGGACTTTGTCGGATGGTATTTGGGTATTAGGCAGAATTTTGTTTTGAGGTAACACTTATGTTCCTTGCTGTGTAAGGAAATAATGCAAAATATTATGCCCCCTTTTGTTTCATAAATTTTAATTTGGGTTAAAATTTTGGTGTCAAACAGCTTGGAAGGATTATATGGGGCTCAGTAAAGCTGCTGTAAGGATTATCCCCGTTGTTATCTTGGGTGCCCGCAACTCATGAGGGGTACCCGGAACAGCCTAAATCGGCGTTTAGTGGGCTCATAATCTCCCAAAGATCTAACTAGAGCGCTTTTATGGAATGGTGATGTATTCAACCGACTTTTCGTTTTTACGTTATGCTGTTCAAACACACATACACTCGCCCCCCCCCCCCCAACATTTGGGTGTTAGCAGTCTCAAAAGGTCTGTTTACTGTGAAAACTCACGATTAAATCTCGCTATTAAATTAAAATTTTGTTTCATTAACTGTGCAGTACTACTTGTACTTATATAAGTAGGCAGTAAAGAAAGTAGAAATCGTCTGCACTGCGAGATTTTTCTATACCTTTCCGGAGCTTCTCTCTTAAGTTCATCTGGATAGGTGGAGTTCGTCGGCGAATTCGTCTCTCTCTCTCTCTCTCTCTCTCTCTCTCTCTCTCTCTCTCTCTCTCTCTCTCTCTCTCTCTCTCTCTCTCTCTCTCTCTCTCTCTCTCTCTCTGTCTGTCTGTCTCTGCGAATCGATTTTATTTTCTTTTCTAATCTCCTCATTCCGGGAAAAGCAATAAAACTTCAGGGAACCGATTTAATTGAGTTCGCAAAATCTGATCTGGTGGAATTCCCGATGGTCTTGGGCTTTACGCTTGATACTGGATTTTACTTTCTCTGTAGCGCCATCTTCCTTGGAGGATATTATGGGCCAATTCTTCATTAGTCTTTTATTATCTTCAAGTTGTCCCCCAGAGCCAAACGTGATAACTCTAGCGCGGCATCCTTTTAGTCACATTCTCTCGCACTCCCTGCAAATGTTACCTTTCTTACCTGTTTTATAATAAACAAAACACTTTAGATAACATCTTCATTTCTCCTTTTCCTCTATTAATAATTCATGTCTTGTGTCTATCGCACAAATATTTAAGCAAAACATGTACACAGTGAATTCAAGTTGTCAGGAACTGGAACAGAAAATGTTAATGAATTACATTGCGACGTGTAAATAATTCAACACTCAATGTCCATGTATAGTGATCCGAAGAATGGAACAGGAGAAATATATTTGAGGTTTCGGAAAAGTGTCGTTTTCGAGAAACGTGGAATAACGAAAGTAGATTCGATAATATGATTTTACATTAATGTTACTTTTGTTAAAGTGGATTCGGATAAATAAGGGTCAGCTCATAGACGACTTTCATATTTAAAAAAAAAGCCATCGACATTGTCCAGTTACAGGTACTCTTGCTTCGTTGTCGAAGTTAATCCACAGTTTGGCAACATTGTAAGGAAGGATTTGCATTAAGTGCTAGAATTACAGACGTCCACACAAAGTGGGAACAAGAAAGTACCAGAAACAGGTCGGGTTTGGAGGCTGTTTTGAATTTCTGTTGGGACAACAAATAACTCAATGCCATTTGAACACCTTAAGGGCAATAATTCATTGCCTGGCATAGGTCGCACAGATTGAAGGCGGCTGACCTTGGAAACAACGCATGCGTCAATTGTTACCATTGCAAATATGTTGCGCGCCTGTGTAGGTAGTAATGTGGGAGATAGCGGAATTCGCAGTGTTTGTGGTTTACGCCGACGTCACCTAACCGTGGTGAACATTACTCTGGGGGCGTACAACGTATGCTGATGTAGATGGTCTGGTATGCAGCCACTTTTGTTGTTGAGGTCATTTGCTTTATGGTGATCACTAAAAGCGATCAACAGGCAATACATCTGTATAAATTTGGTCCATTTGGTTTGTAAATTTGTGTAGTCCTTAACACATTTTCGTCTTCGTCTTCACTTCTTGCGCAAAGAAGGTAAACATTCTGGGCAAACGTGATTGCACTATAAGATTATCACGTGAGAACAGTATTCTTCTTCTTTCACTTCAAAGCTTCGGACTTTTCAATTCGTTCCGGCTCCAATTTTGTCTGCCCATCTCATCTTTGGTCTTCCCTGAATTCGTGTATCCGGTTTTATAGTTTATGGCTATTTTAGGTTCTCTGTTACTCATCCTTTGAACATGTTTTCCCATTGATTTCTACTGTCAGCAATAATATGATTTATTGCTTCTACTTTTTCTTCTTTCCTGGTGTCTAGACTTTTTTTTCTTTAATATATCCAGCCATGCTTTTGATCTGGATACTTTTTAAAGTTGGTACTGCCATTGATTTGTACAACTTTACTACGAAGTTGTTACGGGTTTTATTTTTAATGTTCTTTCAATGTGCCTGTTATATAGATAGTCAACAAGAAAAATTCAATGCCATGGCCGGGATTTGAACCACGAATCTCCTGGTTTCCGTCCAGTCGCTCTAACCCATTGAGCTATCATGGCTAACGTGCCGTCCCGACATTAAATTCTCCATTTGACTAGTATATTTCCCCGATAAACCACTAGGGGCTCTCGCATTCGAGATACACGGTTTGTGGCGACTTACTGTCGTAAGTAATTGAGTCCCAGGCTTCATCATTTAACTCTTATTATTTTAGTTAATTGATGGAAATTAATCATTTCTCCACACTAGCCGTATATAGGCTAAGGATTTTGATAGAGTCAACATGAAAAATTCAATGTCATGGCCAGGATTTGAACCACGGATCTTCTGGTTTCCGTCCAGTCGCTCTAACCCTTGAGCTACCATGGCCAACGTGCCGTCCTGACATTAAATCCTCCATTTGACAAAAACCTATCAAAAGCGGAGAAATGATAAATTTCCATCAATTAACTAAAAGTGCCTGTTATATAATTAAATTTATTTATTTTCTCTGTTAAATCAGTAATAGAGAAATTAATATATTTTTTGTATCTTAACGATTTTATGTACCTACAGCACAACATCAAGAAAATTTCTGTAACTGCACATAGTTCTCTAAGTACTGAGCTAATATGGGTACACCTGATGAAAATATGTACTGGAGTCATTCAGGACAGTTAAGCTCTAATAACTCATTGCAGCTGCAAGAAAACAATAAAAAAAGTCGTGCTCCAATGTTCAAAATGTTCTTCGCCTGACCAAAGCTTTTTCGACAAAAGCGATTTGTAAATCAATATGATAGTCCCAGAAGCTTAAATTAAGCACCCCGTTTTTTAATAACCGAAACGAAAGGGGGTAAATCCTTCCGTGGAATCTAACTTCTCGGATTTATGTCAGAGTTAAACAGTATATTTTATCAAATCTCGCATTTAAGCTTTATCCATGTGATGCATGGATAATTACTTACTTGTCATAATAATTTGACCATTTTCACTACATCTGTTGAGTCAAGGCGAAAAATTTATCAACGCTGATCATAGACAGCATGGTATTGTAAAAGTTGTGTAAACTCTGTTCTACGAATATATTACTTGTTATAAGCTAATCCTAGTTTCACATAAGCTTACCTCGTATCTCTTAACAGTCACGTGACCGTATCACCTCTCATTGGCTGCTATTGTAGTATACTTTTGTGCCTTAAAAATTAGTTCGTTATTTAACATAGTGATATATCTTTATGTTGGAAGAGAATTGTCAAATTTATATATTCGTAACTATTTTAATTAAATATATTACGCAACAGAGTTGATTTATCTGAAATGCATGTTAATTCTTAAACGAAGTAAAGAGAAGGCTCCTTTGCACTCAAGCACATGGCACGATAACACGTGCTTTAGCGGTAGTGATGACATATTTGTTTATATGACTTTTATCACTGACCTTGTTTGGAACTGGATTAGTCATATATCGCCATTCGAAGGTGTGTTGTGCCGAGTGCGAGAGCTAAATTGTTTTATTGATCGTTTATTGTGCGTGTACTTATTATATTATAATGGCAGAGTCTACCACGAGATTTTCGCTGAAGTATGGCAAGGGAAAATCTCTACAAAGCGGCGAAAAAAGAATGGTGGTGCATGTATTTAATGTACTCACAGAAAAGAATCCGTCTTTGTTAGTGAGAGAAGTCGAACAGCTGTGCTCTGAACTTACAGGTGTGTTAGATGCGTAGGAACATCGTGACATGAAATTGAGACAACAGGAAAACTTACCACTCCAGGGGCGATATTGCTGTGTGGCGAAGGCGTTATTTAAGGACAATCAGACTGTACCGGGATACAAATCGCAAAATATACTTGGGTGAATGGACACACGACAAGTATGGCGTGACACGACTTTTAAGACTGAAAGTCAAGCATTTTTATAAGGTATGTCTGCTGGGTTTAAAAAATCCCAGTGGAAAAGGCCGAAAGCCTTTCATTATAAACTTGTTTGTTTCATTGCTCATTCATTCAGTTTCAACTTGCTCAGTTTCATTATAAACTTCATTATTTTTGCATGCCTTCATATTTTTATTTGTATGATTTTATCTATCTTCCTAGCAATTATTATGACGTTTACTGCAGTTTTAAATGTGACGGGAAGGCACCGCCTATGGCCTATGGTGCGAAAGCATTAGCTAATTAGGATGAGGGGGAAGGTAGTTGCACGCGGAGGAGTGATACATGTCAGCGGGGCAAGGTTATATGAAACAGAGATTAGTGTTACTTTTTTCGTGGGGGGGGGGAGGGGAAGCACCTTCTAGGTCAGTAGTTTTTAGTAAGTTCAACCCACGAGTGACTTCCAATAGTGTACGATAATACCACATTCAGGGCCATAGTTGACCACGCTGTGAATTAAACGTGCTAATTTGAAATGAAGTTATTTTTGGGGTCCCGTAGAGGACTTCATGTTTGAATCATTCAGTTACGTAAACAATTTTTGGCATTTACATGGTGAATAATTTGAGATATCACAAAAATAGGCAATCGATATCTCTATATTGAAATTTAAGCGACGTAATTGTTAGGCAGTTCAGAATATATTTGGTTTTTCGTCGAGAAGGATATACATACAAAATGCTAATTTGTTTTCAGAACATTAAGTTCATGTTAATTGAACTTTTTAACAAAACACAAAGGTTCTGAAACCCAAGTAAAAGTCGAATGGGATTTAAATCGATATCGTAATAAAGTCTTTTAATATTCATAGTAAGAGTTATAATCAGTTTGATTTTATCTACAACATTGGTATCAATTTAAGTGTTTTGCTCTTAAGAGGATTACTAGAAAACAATACCTAATTTTGTTTCTTTACTTTCGTGAATATAGTTTGGAATATTTAACTAGTACATCCCATTCAATAAACTTTCCCACTTCACTGACGCAGATCTCTTATCTCTGCTTCAGAGATTTCTGAATATTAGTGTGGTCTGAAACATGTTGATGCCTCTGAAGTAGCTTTTCAACAGCAGAATATATGGTCGCTATAGACGATCTTTGAACATTGAAGTCTGCTTTGGCGATCAGTATGTAATTACTAGGCTTTTAATGAGAGTGTTGCAATTGTTAGTGATGACAAAGGACGCTGTGGAAGTCCGCGCACCGCAATGATGACGCTTATCGGTATCGTCAATAAACTCATTAGAGCGAATCATCGCATAACGCAGCAACAGCTGTTAATGACGGACATATCAAGAGCTATTGGGTAGATGACAATAATTGTAGAACTGTATTCCGGAAACTTGCGTAAGACGGATGCCACGAATGTTGCTTACTGATATGAAACAGACTACATGGGACATGTGCCAACATATAATTTCTTCTGCGCTACAAAACGGGAGGGTGATGCTTTCTTACAGGACGTCATAGATTACGAAATTTGGGTACACCACTTCGGTTCCGAAAATAAGAGATGATACGTGGAGTTCCGCCACAAAACCTGCATACAAAAGGTCAAATCTGTGTTGTATAAATCTGTCCGAAAATTCAGAGGTTGATGGAGCTCACAAAATGCTATGAAATGCATTTGCCGAACACACAAATTCGAGAGCCCTACTACGGTATGGAAATGCTCATTTAGACCCCACTACAATGACAACCGAATGGATTCAGCGTCTTTCTTTCTTTATAGATCATTTAGTACTAACCTGTCACCGGCAGATTTTCATCCGTTTTTAAAATGTAACATATGAGAGGATCGCTTGAAGCACTGCAGATAGAAGCTATATAAAGATTACTGTGAAATGAAACTGGCCGTTCTTTGCAAGAAGTGTCTTCACCTTCAGGGCACTTAGGATGGAACTATGACGAAGATATGGACAGAAAGTCTGTGGCAAGTTATGTTTGAATTTTACTCAAACTTTGCTCAGTTCCAAGTAAAAAGATATGAGGGATTGCTTTTAGTATGAGAGTTATAATTTAGTGATTAGAGTGATGTATTTATTTGGATAACGATAAAGATGGACAAATACTAGCTTTTTATTAGAAGTCTGCACATAAACTCACAAAGCCCTTTCTGTCCCTTAATCTGTACTTTTAATCAAAGTCCATGGTCTCGATAAAATGGACCGCGCCTCTATGTTTGTTTTTATATCTTCGGGTTCTTAGGGGCAGTAGCCTAAGGATACTGATCTAGCATGGCGAACTCGCATGCACACACTATATGGTGTGAAATTTCATGCTTTTTTTTCATACTGCCTTTTTGAAAGATTTTCTTAAGCCTCATTATGTACAACATCTACATAGTTTGTTGTAACAACAAACAACTGACAGCGCTTCCGAGTTTAGTCTGTTTAACCCCACCTGGGCTTCAAATTAATTCATTAGGCTTGGGTTAGGATAGTTTCTTTGCAAGTCACTCGTTAATTTATCTCATATTTGACACTTATGGATCACATGCTACAAAGACCTCGGATTCTATGATTTTAAAACCAGGGTCCTCTATTGCGATTATGTGTGCCATCTCGGTGACTTGTCCGATATGACTTAACGCTGGAGAACGTAAAATTAAAAAACAAAGCAAACAAAAAGCAATAGGCCTACATGCATTACATAAAGGAAATGGTTAACGGAAAGCTACTATTAAATTTAGTAGAAATCTCGCAAAATTTTGTATTTGATATCATGACTTTAAAAATACTTAGGGCCCTAAAGCCGACATTTATTTTGACTTTGTATTATTTTAAGAAGCTTGTTTTGTAATATAAGTTGAAATCCAGAATAAATTGTTCTTAATTTTGAAAACTGATATTTTTGAATTTTTTTTTTTTCATGGCATTCAAATTTTAAAATTGTTCCTTACGATATAGTTTTTATCCATCTCTTCTGAATATAGATTCCTAAAACATTAGCAGCTAGATTTGTCATATAAATTGCGTTTTTTTCCTTTTCGAGTGATTTTTGTGATTAATTTTAAAGCTATATAAAAGTTAAAAAAATATAAATTTCAAATGACATTTTAAAATATGTTTTTTTTTAAACTAAGGCCTAAGTCTAAGATCAAAATTATATAACAGATTTGCGCCTTATCAGGTAAATAGCAGAATTCCTAAAACTTTATTTTTAAAAATGCATGTGTGGAGTATTTGGCATAGGATAATAAAATGCATTCATAAAATTGAATTATTGAGATGCTAAAATAGATCTTACACTTAGGAAAACGTTTAAAACAAGTATTCAGCTAAATTGGTTAAAACTTGAGAAAGTCATATTTTAGTGTAGCATCTCCTTAATTAAACTTGGAAAGGGCAAGGATGGTTTTCACCTTTTTACTCGATTCCTGAAATAAGTCTTAAAGAAAGGAACTTTTCTGCCTGAGTTAACAGGAACATAGAAGTAAAATCTCGTGTACTACACATGTCGACTTGATTGAAAAAAAAAAAAAAAAAAAAAAAAAAGAATGCAGTTCATAGAACCTTTGAATACTTTGAGTCAAGACAGAAAACAACATTTCAAATCCTTTAAGATTGTTAAAGTTGTAACGTAAACAGAACTAACGACTTGTGTCGAGAGTATTAACCTCGATTCCAAGCATCAGTATTTTTGTTTTTCGCCATTTGAACTGGAAGCAAAGCTTTGTTTCATCAGGTAGGTTCAGACATCATTCACTTCTTGGTGGTAGGTATATTTAGAATAAACAGTGGAGCGTGACCCGCATATCTGAAATAGTTGAGGCTGTGTTTTTTATTTGGAACTATTCCATCTAGTTGTTGCATCTCTGTGTGAAAAAAAAAAAAAATTGTACATTTTGCACTTCCTGTTCTGTCACGTGCACAAGAACAGTCCCGTGTTTCATGTCCTATTTGTCGCAGAGTTGCTAAATTAGCAAGTAACTCGTGCTTTTATCTAATATCTAATGCTTTCTATAACTTGAGCAGTGTTGTCTCATTGACATTTACTGGTACCTTTTTCGGCTTATTTTAAATGTTTTGTTCATAATTTGAAGACATAGACCTAAGTCTGTAGCGTCGCTGATATGCAATTCATCAGTAATATATAAATATTTTAATGAAGTTAGGCATTTGAAAATAATTCCTTGCCTCTTAGCTATCACTTTACAGCAGATCTACATAAAAGCAGCAGGGTCCGACTCCGAAGCGTAAGTGGTAACACGTCTACCACTGACGTACAATAGGTCCCGAGTTCGAATTCGGTCAGAATAAGTTATCTAGATAAGGTTTTTCTCCTGGGTTTTCCCTTATCCTGTAAGATGAATGTCGGGAAATTCTAAGCTCTATGGTTCATGGGCTCATTTAAGCATCATTTCCCCATCTTCCGATATGACTTAACGTTGGAGGACGTAAATTTAGAAAAGAAGAGACAGCAGTAGGTCATCGATGGGACTTTGTAACTTGTATAGTCCATTTTATAATTCGATTGATTCCGCAAAGCAGCAAAGAGAATGCAACTCCTATCGCGTGATTTACTTCACGTGGGAAAGATATTCTGATGTCTCTGATTGGCTCAAGTTAGATATGAATCGATTCCTGTTGGATGGAAGAGGGAATGCGGCCTCATTAGCTGGAGTAGAGTTCGTTGCTATATCCTGGACTTGGCTTCGCTTTGCTGCTATGAAGATCTTACAAGGGAAGTATCACTAGGCTCATACATGTATTCACTTGAGAGTTGGAAGGTATATTCGCGCTGCTCGAATGGTTGCCATAGATTTATCATTGGTAATACATACCTCTCAGATAATGCACTGATTACTCCACGTCGAGTGAACTCTGTTATTTGTGATTCCTGCCAATTCCATTGGTTGAAGTGATGCGTTCATTGGTGCTTAGCACAGGGCCGGGAGTGCGTTATCTGAGGTTTCTATTAACAAAGATAAAGCCATGGTAACCGTTCGAGCAGCGCAACAATGTCTGTATAGAGCATCATCTGTGCTCTATATGGGGCCTGTGTGCCAAAAATCAGATGGGGAGTATCGCTGGAAGTATCCGAAAATGAGTGTAGAATACGTAGTGAACATATAGGCACAGTAACACAGCATTGTACGGGAGGGATTGTTTACTCCTGACGGGTAGCGGTCTATATATGCCACACATAAGGAGCGCCGTCCTCCACAATCGACAGAAAGCTGATGAAGGATGTCCAACAGCTACTTGCAAATGGTCGCATGTGGCACTCTCCAGGCTTCAGTTTTGGGCGTTGCGGTTCTACTCCTTAGCAGATTTTTGGTTCACATAGTTTATATACAGCAGGTATTATACCATCAAACTTTCAGTGCGTAGCGGCGTGAGTATAGTTATAGTTCCCTTGTTAGTTGTGTTGTCAATCTAATTATAAAATATCTTTATAATTATAAAGAACTTTCATTAAAAGAAGCGTAATGGCAGACACTTTATTCGTAATATATTAATAAGAAGTCTTTTGAAACAGCCAATATGAACCCCTTCATTTTAACAGTGAATCATATATAGGAGAATTATACGACTACTAATTAGAATTATTGGCACTTCCATAAAATTTCAAATACTAAATACTACAACACTTTACAACTACAACAACACTTTACAGCTGTTTTCTGCTTACTCACAACTTGCAACTCGACTCTTGGCGAGTTGTCGCCTCTTTAAATACCTCACTGATAATTTCTAGATTATTCTAAAATAAACCAGAACCCGAACAGTCTCTATCAGTCAAGAAGTAACTAGAAATTCCCATTTATCTCAGTTTGTTTGTTTCGGCAGACCTTTATCTGCATGTTATCTATGTCTGCCGGCTCTTGGTTTTCACACTGCCCTCCTATCAGTTCCTTTTGTGTAAACAAGCCGCGCGATCGTAGATACGGGTTCGCGACAGAATAAAGACCTTCAAATGTTTGTTTACTGTGATCGAGTACTTTACGTCTTACCACGAGAAGCAGTAAGTTCCGATCGCATTGTTATCATGAGGAAGAGAATTTTGCATACTGCTAAACCTTTTACTTGCATTTTATTAATAGAAAAAGTGTTGCAATGCCATATTTCTAAATGTCTCATAGCATGTACATTGCACAGATAGAAGGAAGGCGACTGATGGGGAGGGTGGTTAAAGAACGGGCGAGAGGGAAGAATGCGAAAAGCAGAGAGGGTGCTAAGAAAGATAAGAAGGAAAGAAAGATGAATGGATATATGGAGGGAGTGAGTGAAGAAGTCGACTGAATCTCCGCAGCGGACAGAGCTTGCAATATCATGTACCTTGATATAATTTCTGGCCAACGTAACATAAAATAGGAAAAGAACCTTTTCTGCTAATATTTAGAATACCAAGGATATAAATTACACGCTGGAAAATTTCGTGTATATTTTATACGTGGAAGTTTTCCATTCCATTTACAAGATTCGAGTAATATCCTCCCCCCAAACTACTTGATAGAAATCAAGAATTTTCATTTGGAAATATAAAGATGTAACAGCAGTAGGTGGTAGTGCAGTCACATTCGGAACATGTGTTCTGTGCCAAGTCTATTGTTAATGTTGTCCCTCACTTCCAAGTAGCAGATTGGACTCTTGCTACGTGTTGTGATGAAACCCAAGATGAAAAATGTTGATTCAGGAGTGTTGGAATTTTCTGAGCATCTTTTGTTTCGATTAAAGATTGGTAGACTCTTCGTGCCTTTCGTAGTACAAATGACCCTAACGAAAAACATAACCGCATATATTAAAGATAACGTAATAATTGTGCACGTATTTGGTTAAGCTAAGCCATTCTCAAATCTACTGCATCTCCCAAACACTATATTCTAATGGTCCCAGATTCGATTCCTGAGTGGAGTGAGAATTTTGCTATAGTTAATGTCACTCCCTACTCTTCGCTAGGAGTTCGGAAGTGATTGTATGCTCCAAAATTTGAACAAGAGTGAACCAAACGGAAAACAAATGCTTGTCGAACGTCAGCAGTTATTTCTTAAATCAAAACTTCAAGTGTAATTATGAGGTTAAGGCATAAGCCACAAACTTAATGGAAACACGAAATTGTAGTTTAAATGTTGCCAACAAAAGCAATTTCTCTCGTTCTGTCATCACCGTAAGATTAACATTATTTCAGTCTTGAATGCACAAACGAACGGTGTATGGTATTGCATAATTAGATCTATACATTCGCATCAACCATAGGAAACAGTATAGTAAAACATTGAACTGTGCCAGTGGTAAGCATTGTGACTTCGTCCAGTTTTTCAAACTATGACGTCACTCAATTTTCGGTTTTGTGGTACAACTTTCGCGAGAGTTCGCCTACCCCACTCTGGCATTTCTCTAGTTCCTTAGTTCACTACCGCTATACTTTTCTTCCGTGACTTAGTGATGTAACAAGATATGTTCATCGCTGGTTCTTCCGGCAGTTCACCCACGAACGCAGGACGTCTCCAAACGTTCCTGTAGCACTACCAACTTGCTCGGAGAGCAGTGCTTTTCGTCGCACCCCCCAACTCGCTCTCTAACTCACTTGCATACCTACTGCAACTATTAACTTATCATACCGATATCGTGGTCAAGTTCCACGAACTCAAATATATAAAAAAGCAATAAGATTAACTTTAAATAAAAAGTCAATGAATTTAAATTAGAACCTAAAAATTACACGTATTAATATACGTATAAATAAAATTCTTGGACCTAGCTCGTAGATTCAAACCCAGCGGAAGGCGATGGATTTTTTGGGGGGAGGGGGGCGTAAAAGTCTTAGCATGGTGTCCTTCGAAAGTACAGTAAATCTGATGGTTCCGTGTCATAGATTTAGGGCACGTAAAAGAACCGCAAGCCTGATAAAGAGGCCTCCGAGAAAAACTAAGCAGTGTTTCGCACCATATATATAGAATGGGACGCTGAGAACCACAGCAGCTAAAGAGAGTCCATAAATTAAAAAAAAAAAAAAAAAAAAAAAAAAAAAAAACCTTGCTGACATTCCCACTCTCGAAAACCACAAGACTCCCCTTTCTTTCACGAGAACGCTCGCTTATATTTTCGTAGGAACCTCCAGAACATTCAAGATACCGAAGCATCTAGAAGGTTCTAGGTTTCTGGTGATAGCGCTTATCGTGCTTAGATTGGGCAGGCAGGGCTTATGTTGTTTACTGTTCTAACTCGCGGTCGCATCCTTCACTACTGGAATAGAGTTTGTTGCTACCACACTTCTATCCAGTAGTAATCTATTCATATCTAACTTCAAACAAAGGCAACAGGATATCTTCCTCACTGAAATAAATTACGTGATAGGAGATGGTTCCACTCTACGGCTTTGAAAACCTTAGTTTCGATATTAGTCTAATCGTGAATGAAATGTTTCACTTCTGTGATTTTACAAGTCCTTCACCGAATATACTAGCAGCTTTCTAAGCCACATTCCTCTGCACTCACCTAAATAGGTAGTAGCGTGTCTGCCTCACGTTCAGGAGGTCGCGAGTTCGAATTTTGGACAGGGCGAGTTACCTGGATAAGGCTTTTTCAAGGGTTTTCCCTTATCCTGTTTCATCCATCGTTTCGATATTACTAGGCGTTGAAAAAGTTAACTATATATAATTAAAAATAAATAAATACTAATATATAACTCGCCGCCGTCACCACGTAGACTAATAAGAAAACGCCATACCAATTTTGTCGAAGATGCTGAATAAGAGAAATCTGAGGACAGATTTAACCTGTACACCTTTCGTTCTTACAAAAAGTTTACAATATCTTTGGTGTTGCAGCCCAGCTTTAATACACAATTAGTGTACTACAGTTAAAAGAGTAGGACATACTTACCTTGCTACAGAAACTCTAGAGAATTCCGGAGGCGGCTGCGATTACATTAAAATAACTATTAATTTTCATTAATAGCACCTACAGCTAACTAAAGAAGAGAGCAGTACGCCAAAACACTTGATATATTTAAACGAAGGAACTACAGCAAATTATTTGCTTTAACTTAAACATTAATTTAGGCCCACTTGAAATAGAAATTAAGTAGGAACAATTGAAAGGTTACAATAAGGGAAACTTTATTTTACTGTATGCAGTATTAATATGAGACAAAAACGTACCTTATTTTACTTTTATCGTATTTAAACGTTTAACAATAACAGCAGCTGTGTATCATAGCTATCACAAATAGTGATATCGCAATCGTCTGCATCGAACGCATAATTGCAATTTATATACTTTCGCCAATTGTATCATTCAAAATAAAACTTATAAATTGTCACGAAATTCAGAGAGAAAATAAAAATGAAACATGTACGTATATCATCAGTTCTGTATTGTTCCTAAATACCATGAACAAGCACATATTTTCCTAGATTTTTTTTAAAGTTTTTATATAAAAGCTCAAAGATCTTAAGTGGTATAATAATTTTTCACCAGTACATCCCTGCACGTGCGTACGTTTTCCTGTGATGCCGAATATGGTAAGAACACATATTAACTCGTTGATGTCTGAATTAAGTTCATCTTGAAGAAATAAAGTATTAAATACACTTTGAGCTTTAAGTTTTATTGGGTGCCCTTAAAATAACATTTCATTTCTAGCCCTTTATTCTTACTGATAGATAGTCTACCATCCCACTGCTTGCTCTGTCTTTTCCTTACTTGTTGACGTTTTATGATTTAGGTTCCAAATCTCACGTGTTCGCGGAAAATGTATATTAGATGTCTTCGCAGTTTCAGAGAAGTGCGCTTTTCAAAAGATATTGAATTAGAATGATGCGATTTCGCGACGTTGTGCATTAAGGGGTTAAACATGACTAAAGTGAATCCATACATAGAATAATTTAAGGGAATGACGTCTTCACGTGATGTGTACTGTGCATAGCACTCTTTACCTAGTGTGTCAGTGCGGGTGGCTCAATTGATTTGGCACTGGCCTTCTGATGCCAAGGTCGCAGGTTCAAATCCGGCCCAGATCGATGGTTTTTAAGTATGTTGAAAAGCGACAGCCCCTCACCAGTAAATTTACTGGCCTGTAAAATAACATGCTAATACGATTCTGGTAATTGACAGCGTCGTTAACAAACAAAATGCTTTGTATATATCACCTAGTACAGATAGTCATTAATTTTCTTTTGAGTTTGATTATACCTGAAAACATTATGCAATAGCTTTTATCTGTTTAAAAAAACATATTTAATTATATACCTAAAAATCTTGTACCAAATTTTGTTTTGACACAATTTTTAAGTGGACATGGTAAATTTGGTGAATGCTTATCACGCTTTCACTTAACATCTAACCCCGAGTGCATGTGTGGTGAAAAATTTCAAATTGTGGTTCATCTCCTTTTCTGTTGTCCCATTTTCTGTAGAGAAAGACAAGAATTAATATTCAAGCTAGACTCTCTAGGAACTGAGTTTTCTGCTCCGCTCACATCTTTGCTAATGAAGCCACAACAGTATAAGTACTTCATGATGTTTATAAACTCAGTGTTTAAACGTCTGAAATAGTTTAAATTAATATGCATCAGATTATAACATCATTTCTTCCTTCTAGTATTTAAAATATTTTTGTTAAAATTATATATTTTTATGTATCAACTCTAACCCTAATATACCACTGTGTAAAATAGGGTTCAATAAATCTGGATAAAAAAATCCCTTGAAGAAAATGCAAATTACTTAATTGAATTACGATTTTTGAACTTGTCGAATATGTGCAGTAATCGTAAAGACCAAAGCATTTCACTGCATTATGACTACCACAGAGGATATACTCTACGCATATTTGTTCAGAAAAGGCTAATTGTAAAACGCGTATTCAGTTAACGCTGTGCTAAGGGTTGAATACTCCGAATTTATTAGGATGTAATAAATGGACAAGGTAGATTCTACACTAAAGCACGGTGTATATGATGAGAGGGAAAGGAGCGCTATATTCGCTTGTTTTGGAACCCAAAGTCGGTCACAGCAGTGTATTGCCACAATGGAACTGGCAATGTTCTCCTCTCAAGGAAGCCATCATCGTGCATCGTTTTCATTTAATAAGTACGGCGCACATCTGTATCGACTGGTAAGGATTCCCCAGTTAATTAAACGTTCACAAGGCCTTCATTTGGAAGGTTTAGCAGCAGAGCTACAAGTTGTAAAAATAATTACATATTCGTGGAAGTTGTAATGTTGGAACGGGTTTTATTTCAGCCATTCCATTTAGCGGAAGTCCCACCAAGTGTCTGACTCTTTTTCGCCTCCCATATATTTATAACAATATCGTTCTAGTTTAAGAAAGATTATTATTGTTTGGTTATGGATTACTGTAAGTTCTTGTGCTTCATTAACCTCCATTACTCATTCATTATTTATGATGTTATAATAACTGAACTGTCATATCAACTAAGGTGTTCACAACATTAAAGCAAAACCAGCTACTGTCACGTGATTTACTCCAAGTAGGGAGAATAATCTGATGTCCCTAATTGGACAAAGTTAGATGTGGGACCACATGCTTCATTGCCTGGAATAGAGTTTGTTGCTACCCCGCATTCACCCAATAGAACTAACTTCAGCCAATCAGAAACGTCAGAACGTCTTTCCCACGTGGAGTAAATCACGTGATAGGAGCCGGTTTCTCTTTACTGAAGTGAACACCTTTGTAATACGTCACTCTTAACCATAAAATTGACTGTACATTCAGAAATTTGTATGCTGTCGAAACCTCGGAATATCCACCTATTTTAGATGGAAAGCTTTCATGAGGAGGAAATTTCAAATGGCTTCAAAGTAGAAATTGAGATTTCATCGGAAATTCAGGTTTTGAGATTCCCTCAGTCCAAAAGGAAGCATTTTTAGAATGGTTTATGCGCTTGTGCGTGCACATTTTTTTTTTTTTTTTTTTTTTTTTTTTTTTTTTTTTTTTTTGTCTCTCTGTGTATGGACAACATAACTCAGGAACCCAAAATCGGTTAAATATCAAAGTTGATATTTATGTTGAACATCTTGGAATGTTGAGACAAAAAGATTTTCAAGAATTTAGACGGGAGAGGGAATATCCAAACACTCCAAATTATTCTGTAGATAAAACAACTTTCGTTATTCATGTCCTTAAAAGTCGAACAGTTTTCATGAAAATGCTACATACGTTAAAGATGTTCTCATGGTAAATAAATTGTACAAACTGGTTATAATTAAACTTTCGCTACGTGAGAGGGTCTCATTAAAAGCGAGTGGTCTTTGGACTAAATGTTTGTTGAAAAGTTTGTTTGTTTTTAAGGATATGCGGAAGAGAAATAACGAATAAATCATTGAAAGAAACGCATTTTGATTTCCTCATGAGACATTAACATTAGTTAATTTCGACCATTTTTACCCACAACAGCCTGGAAATTGCACTAGCGATTGTTTTACTATTGCAGTAGGATGTTAGCCACCCCCTAGTTATGCTCATCTGCAACCTGCTATGTCTCTTAGTGTTCTGTTGATAAACTCTGTCCTTCATGTAATACCCACAGCCACAAATCAAAGCGGTTCAAATCTGATTATCTTAGTGGTTTGCTTACTAGTGGAACGATTGGCCAATGATTCGGTTTTGTCCAGATATGTTACGGAGTACCCAAGTGTCCTCAGAACAGTACGAGGTAGAGCTGCATCGTGCATCACAACATTGGAGCACAAAGCACCTCTTTCGCGTAGAGCAGGAATCACAAGTTGGCGAAGCAGATCACAGTAACATGTGCCGCGTTCATGCTGCATGTCCTTGGTCCTTGGGCTCCGAGTTTCTCTAAGAAAAATAGACCTATTGAGGATTGTGCCTTAAGCCACACCACACACTGACGTGTTGACAACGCAGGGGAACTTCATGAACGTTCGTTGGCAGTGACGATTCTCAAATATAACAATGGTATGTTCACTGTCCCAGTGAGCTTAATGCGCACTTCATCGCTCCGCAAAATGTTCCAATGTCAACTTCCACCCTTGCAAGAAACCAAAGTCTACTCGAGTGTCTCCCCCGCGTGGCCACACTTGGTGAGTAATCTTCTAGGGATACCATTTCACAATTGTTTGCAGTGTTTTTCGAACAGTGGATCATAGAACGTTCAGCTGTCGTGACACAGCTCGTGCACAGCTTGAAGATCGTACACTGCGCCCAGCATTCTCAAATATGGCAACAATGAAGTTTTTAGCAATTTATGATGCAATTGACCGTTGGCCTCTTCCAGGAGCAATTCCCAAATCGCCAATTCATTTGAACTTTCATGTTCTTTAACCACGGTGCGCAAACAGCACCTCTCGGTACTCCTTTAATGGGTCAGTACTCCCAAAGTGCAGCAGCACTATCAGCTTTTAGACCCTTTTTGACGGTCTGCAACTGTAATTCACACTGATGCTTGTTTTTCAATGGCAAGTCATTACACTAACACTAATAACAACCAAATCCTGAAGCTCACAATCTGGGCATAATTTCTGTAAAATTGGATACCATATGATAAATAGTCGTCCGTATACACCGACTTATGTAGCGAAAGTTTATTATTATAACCACCAGATTTATCTTCAATTTTCTGACAATAGCCTGGGAAACCTCGTCGTTCTGAATGACACCATAAGGGATAGACAGAATCTTAATTACGCATAAACTACAGACCTCGTTAAAGCATACAGTTTGTGATAACTAGGCTGAGAATTTCGTAAGCGCTAACACTAGAAGGAACGGAAATTAGCTTGAGCTGCAACTGGACTTCAGGGAGTGCTGTCAGAGGTTCTGTCCCCTACCCCAACCCCCTGTACAGTCTGTGCCCATATACATTGCACCTGTCTTGAAGTGTCGTTTTCTCTGGTCACAGTAACCGGTACGTGGCTATATATGCAGAAATACAATATGTCTAAAGCACACAAAGGGAAAATACTGGAATATATTAAAGAATTTGGTTCACAGCATTTTACTATTAAGGCGATATGTAATAAAATGCAAAGTGTCATTCAGAAATAAAAGGGAACAAACGCTTTAACATTGTAGAACATTGTTGTAGTAAACGACACTGCCAACATCATCGCGTATTTACAATCATTAATTCCAGAAATGCCCATAGCTCTACAACTAATCGAGGAATTAAAAAGCTGAATATGCACCAGAAACTCGTTAAACAAAGCATACGAACAAATTCAGATCGGTACAGGAGAAAAATAGTGGGTAACTATACAGAGTTGTGTCGTGTCCGGGATCAATTACACAACGGGGAAAACGCAAAAGATAATGCTGAAATTTACGTGAAATATTAACGCTTTGCACCAGTCACGTCTAGAGACTTAGAACGCAGTTTTCATATATAAGGTATGTCTTACTTCAAATCGTAAAAGATTCACCTTGAGTAACTTCAAGATTCGCATGGTGATTCGCTGCAATAAGTACATGCGCAGAAGTAACTAACAACAAAAATGTACATCTTATGGAGGGTTGTATCACTAAAGATACGAGCTATAGGTACTGTTGAAAATGCATAGCATTCATATTAAAATGTATAAATGCATTGTGTATTAAGACGATAATCATGTTCATATTGTACAAAAATTGTATTCTAAATATTGTAAAAGTGAATATTAAATACAATATGTCCGTGTGGTATACATTGCGTGCACCGTATATACTGCATGAGGTAATAAGAAATATATAAACATAAAGCAGCGTACGTTTCGTAGTCGATAGCATTGCCATGCTTAGTTGTTTATTTACCGGACTGTACGCTTGTATTGGTCAGCTGATATGCCCCCTTCCGTACCTGCGATTCATACCCAAGGCTGTTTACATTTTGTACGACGGATCTAATGCTTTGTGCATAGACAACCTGAAGAAACTGCTTGCGAAAAGACGCATCCTGGTGATAATTGTTGTAGCCGTAACCATTTCCGAGATATTGGATTGAGCTTTCAAATACGTATACTTTTTTCAAAGGTGTCTAGCTCTCCGTTTTAAAAATCAATTGAATCCCACTTACACTTAGTACAATGGAAGGGTAAATGTCTCGATTAAGTAGTAATAATAAATAAACCCTGGCGCGACAGCCCTAAGAGGCCAGTGCCTACCAGCCCAACAGCCGACCTCACGTCCACTTACGGAAGGTAGAGGTGGGCGATCATCCAACCGATACGGGGAGGAGATGTGGTCAGCATCTCGGCATCCCCCAGCCGGAATGTTGGTTTTCGTGACCAGGGCCACTTACCTAGCGTAAGCTCCTCACTTTCCTCACAATGCTGAGTGGGGGACTGAAATCTGCACCCCCAGGGGTGGGATCGAACCCGCGTCGCTTACCGTGGCCAGGAGCCAAGGCATGCTGCCTTAGCCCACTACGCCACGGCGCAGGAACTATTAAGTAAGTAGTAAACTAAATAATGTACATGTACAAGCATATGTAGAAGAATGAGAAGAAAAAAGCATGTGAATGCAACAAATCAGATGTGAATATTATTATAATGATATAATACTTCTGCAAATGCCTTTGAATGAAAAAAAAAACTTAATGTAAACGTTTATTTATTCGTGCTTTCAGAGTAAACAAAACTGTTACTAGAATGTTTACTGTCAGAATGTAAAAAAAAAAAAAAAAAAAAAAAAAAAAAAAAAAAACGGAAGTGTGAGTTCACATAACTTTCTCTACTCACTCCAATACAAACTATTCTTATAAACTTTTATTCCTATATCCACTTCCTCATAAGCGAGATAGGATTTGTAAAACGGGATTTATGATACATCAACTTGTAGGTACACGGGTAGAGAAGTTTAATAGTCCTAAGCAATAATCAAATCTTTTAAGAGCTGGTCGCTCAGTGACAACTTTGAAATTCCGTTCTCTTTGCATGACAAGGACAGAAAAAGATATTTTCCCGTTGGAGAAAAGTGGAAGATTTAAACCAATAACAAGGCATGCCTAAGGAATAGTTTACTCCACAAAAACAATAGACGTAAATTTTTTTTTATTTTTTTTTATCCATCGATCAGCAATTATGCTTTACAGATGTTTGTTATAAGATACATAGGAACAGGACACATAACAATGGAGGTAGCCATGAACGACTCCTCTAACTAAATATGGAAGATAACTGTAACATAAATTGAGAACTTAAAGTCTGATGGTAGTAATCACGTGTCTGAGTCGTCTGTGCTGGAGACGTCACTCAGGAGAAGGTCTTGGGGCAGTCTGCGCTTCAGGCGAGCTGGCTGGCGAATGCGAGCACCGAGACGGTAGGTAACAGCTCCAGGGACCTCCTGGAGATGATAAAAGAATGGACGTGCCAGGCGTCGGATGTATTGGTGAACGGGTAAAAGACCAAACTCACGATGAAGCTGCTGGTTTCGGATGAACCATGGAGCGTTTGTAACTGTACGAAGCACCCTGTTTTGTAGTACCTGCAGTCGGCGGAGATTAGTCTTACAGGTGCCACCCCAGACTGGAGCTGCATAGGTAAAAATGGGACGGACTAGAGATGTGTAAAGAAGCAGGGAGGATTCGTAACCAAGTGAAGTGCGCCTGTTGAGTAGAGGGTACAGTTTTGATAGCCGGGCAAACGCAAGCGTAACAGACCGACAGATGTGGGCGTTCCAAGTAAGTCGAGTGTCCAGTAACACCCCAAGGTATTTCACTGGCACATTGCTTGGTAACCATGAGAGCGGTTCCCCCAGCAGCCGTAGTGAAGGAGGATCCCTACAAGGTCGTAAAGAGAAGATCTTAACCTCTGTCTTGTTAGTGTTGTGGGAAATGCGCCAGTGAGAGAACCAATGAGCTAATTGATCTAGGGCAATTTGCAGTTTCTGAATGGCATGAAGAATATTGGCGTGAGAATAATAGAGAGCAGTATCATCTGCATATAAAGCCGTACAAACTAAATAAATAAATAAATAAATAAATAAATAAATAAATAAATAAATAAATAAATAAATAAATAAATAAAATCTGAATATTCTACCCCGGCACCTAGACAACTATACCGGGGCATAAATCCAAATTTTCTCTTTATTTTTCCATAAAATCCTTACAAATGTTATAATTATACAAATCTCTCAGAAAACTACTCTACAAAAATAAAATGAAATAAAATAACAGAAATAAACACAAAAAAGCAAAAAACAAAAGAAAACAACTATAAAAATTACAAAATCCTTATTTCCTAAATCTATATCTAAATCTACTAATTCTGTAGTCCACCATGGCCTCTGCCATCACTCTCTCCCTCCGCCGCCCATGCAGTCAACTCCATTGTTAGATTATTCAATAATTCTTCCCGTCTTATCCTATTTTGTATTCTAGAACTCCTTCTTGGATCTTGTACTATTCTTCGCCTATTATCAACTCTTTCTCCTTTGAATATTTTTACCTCCCATGCTTTCTTACTTACAAAGTTAGTCAAAACTTGTAATTTATTTACCAATTGTTGATCTCGAATTATGTCATATACGATATATCCTGCTAGCGCATGCCTCTCTTCTTGTTGGTGAATTGCATATCTTCCACATTCAAATACTACATGTTCAGGATTATCTTGTTTGTTACATAATTCACATATATCATTTTCAGTTTTATTGATTTTCTTCCAATAGGTCTTATAAGGTCCGTGTCCAGTTATATAATGTATAAATCCCTTTGTTGGTTGAATAAAATTCAATTTTAGTCTCTCTTTGACGTTCTGAAAAATTTCAAACACTCTTCTACCTTCTAGACTGTCTGTCCATTCTTTTTGCCATTTATCTTTTAAACTATTTTTAATCACCCAAGATTTGTTTGTTCTGACTCCAGTTATATTATAAACTTTTTCTAAGTTTCCTTTTTTCGCCCAAAATTTTGCGCCCTTCAATCTTAATAATAAATCAATCGGCCAAATGGCCGTTGTTACTAGCAATGCCATAGTTGGTGTTGTTTTTACAGCTCCTGTCAGACGTAATAATACTTTTCTTTGCGTTCTTCTCAACAATCTTCTTATTTGTACATCATCCATCCTTTCTGCCCAAACTGCTGCCGCATACGTCATAATTGAAGCAAAAATGGTGTTATGATATATCTGTATGTTACGCAATGGAAGTACAAAATTTAAATTGGTTATTCTTGCTAGCTTAAGCATTATTTTCTCTGTTTTCTGCCTAATATACTCCGTGTGTTTTCTGAAATGAAATTTTTCATCTATCATGATACCCAAATATCTCATCTCTTTTTCCCGTTTAATGTTCTGATTATTTATCTTCACTGTAGGATCCCGCTTTAAATTTCCCTTAAAAAGCACATAATTTGACTTGTTTGGTGCAATTTTTAGTTTTGTTCTGAAACACCAATTTGATAATGTATTTGTAACTTCTCTTGCTTTATTTTCTAGCTCTAGTCTGCTCTGTCCATCCATCATTATGACTATGTCATCAGCATACGCTATTACATCCAAAACCTTATGATCTCTTTCCAGTAGTTCTAATAAATCTTCTGATAAAATATCCCAAAAGAGGGGCCCCAAGATAGAACCCTGAGGGCAACCCTTGGTTATCTTCTTCCTAGTTTCAAAATTTGATCCACCAATGAATACTTCTCTATTGGAACAATAATCCTTTAATAAATTATAAATAGTACTTGAATATTTCTTGTCTTTTAAAATGCCGAAAAAATACGGCCACCATAAATTATCAAAAGCGCCCGATATGTCCACAAATAATCCAATTACATAATTCTTTTGGCTTTTTGACACTGTTTCTTGAATTTTTAATATTGCATCCTCAGTTGAATATCCCTTTCTGAAACCAAATTGTTTATTATTCATACCCAGCATCAACCTATTTTCCATTATTCTTTTATATATTAACTGTTCAAAGATCTTGCCAATAGCATTTAATAAACATACTGGTCTGAAAGATTTTGGTTGCGTTCTGTCCTTATCTGCTCCTTTGCACAAAATTACAACCTTTGCCTCCTTCCACAAGTTTGGAAATCTCCCTCTTGCCAAACAATCATTAAACAAGAAACACAAAAACAAGACAATTTCTTCTCGTAGATTATACAAGACTTCATTTATAATACCATCTGGACCAGGTGCCTTCTTCTTTTTTAACTTCTGCAGAATTAATTTTATTTCTGTAATATCAAAGGGATAAACAGGATTTCCTGTATACTGCAACATCATCTGGTTTCTTTTTTCAACATGAATATCATCATCTTCTTCCTCTTTATCATCTGGCAATAACGTATGTAATAACAATTCCACCGATTCTTTCCCACTTTCTGTCATCTCCCCATTACCCTTATCTAATGTGGTTAAGATTTCTGGCTTCTTAATTTTATCCATAATAATTTTATATGGTTGTCCCCAGACATCTTGTTTTAAACTATTTTCAACGAACTGTTCCCAATGTTGTTTTCTGGTGTCTTCTAATAATTGTTTATACTTTTGTTTGGCCTCCCTATAATCCTTTAAGTTCTCTTCTCTTTCCGTATGTATGTTTGATTTTTGATATATTCTTCTTAATTTCCTTGCTAACGATCTCAGCTTCTGCAATCTATCTGTCCATTTTATTTTATCCTTATTATTAGAAATTGTTATCTTTGGAACGGATTTTGATACTGCTACTTTTATTGCTTGTGTTAAATTTATTGCATCCAAATCCACTGATATTCCCGTATACTGTAAATTTAAATCCTTAAATACTTGCTTCATCTTATCCCAATTTGCTCTTTTATAATTATAACGTAATTCTATTTCATGTTCTTCTTGAATTACTTCCCTATTCAATATATAATCAAAATAAATCAAATTATGATCACTTGTGGTCTGACCCTGTGTGACCCACCAATTTCTAATCTTCTTCTCCGCTGTTGCTGACGCTAAAGTAATATCTATATTTTCTTCAGCACCTGCTCTATTTTGAAAGGTTGGTGGATTACCATCTTTATTTATTACATATAAATTTAATTCCGAGATATGTTCTTCCAGTTTCTCCCCTCTTTCATCTGGTCTTTTACTGAACCACCAAGTTGATTTTGCATTACAATCACATACATGCATGATTTCTTTATTTCTGAATTTATTATGAATATTTTGTAATTTATATAGAAAGGGTTCAATATCCAAACTATATTGAAAATAATAATTTGCCAATATAAAACTTCCATACTTTGTTATAACTTCAATGCAATTAACATGCTTATCCAGAAATTGCGCTATGTTTACTATTTGCAAATCTTGCTTGAAAATTACTATTGCTGCCATTGCCTTTTCCTGAGATAAGATTTGTCGGGATCTTAACGGCATATATGGAATTTTGGAATTTACCACATACGGTTCTTGAATACAGATAATATCTAATTTTAATTCTTCTGCAATTTTTCTTATTTCCGCCATAACCAATTTACTTCTTTGCCCATTTATCTGTGCAATTCTTAAGCTTTCCTCCATGAGTTACTTCCTAAATTCAATCCACCAAATAATCTCTTCTTACTTTTGCGAAATTCTCTCTATTTTCATTTACTTCCTTTGCCATATTATGATTGAAACTTCTTATATTGTCCTTAAATTTATTTACTTGGGCTATTTTATATTTATTTTGTTTAGAAGTTATAGATTTATTTGTGTTTACAGCTGATAAACATGTTGCTATAATATTTTCCGATTTATTAGATTTATTTGGAATTTTTTGTGCATTGGTCTTATAAAACGTTGTTTCTGGCTTAAAGCTAGGATTAAAATTGGCGGTTTTTACTACATTATCCTTTACGACATCTTATTTAACAATCTCCGATCTATTTAATCCTGAATGTCTAATTTGTACATAACAATGTGGCCAGCTTGCTGCTGAATCAAATACAACTCGACCATAACATAGAACAAGATTATTATATAATTCTTCTAGATCTAATACCTCTCCCCTTCTCTCAGAAACAATATTTAACAACATTAATTCTTCTAGATCTGTTGGTAGATTTTTTGTTCTTGAATCCATCCTTTCAACTGCATTTGGAACTGGAATCATAATTTTATCACCATTTTCATGAGCTCTTCTTGTAATATATCTTAATGCCGCAATTAGTGTCTTGGGTTCTTCTAATCTACTTAACTTCAATGTTTTTTCAAAATCATTATAAATTTCCTTAATATTAAACTCTTCGGTCTTTTCTTTCGTATCCTTTTGATTTATTAACGACCATTCTCCCTGTTCTCTATCCTTCTCAAACACAAACTCAACTTCTTCAACTTCGTCTACAACTTGAACATTCTCCTTTCTTTCCTCTTCTTCGCCTACTTTTTCATATATTATTTCATCATAATTTATTTCAACATTCCTTCTTGTATTCCTCTTCTTATTCTTATTTATTGGTAAGTTAATATTTTCTTCACTGTTGACCATAATCAATTCGGGAAACAAATCTTTCTAACATCATATTATAAGTTGAACAATTCCCCTTGCCTCCGCAAATCTTGCCTCTCCTCTTGCAAGGAATACAACATTCTTCTCTTTTCTCACATTCATTCCTCAGATGTCCAATTTCTCCGCATTTTCTACACACTTTATTATTTTCCCTACAGGATTTCTTGACATGACCATAATTATAGCAATTCAAACATTTCGGTACAGAGATGAAATTCTTTACTGCTACCGCTTGAAAACCTGCATATATTCTTCCTGATTGAATGAGATTTTTCCACAATATTGGAGAAACTTCGGCCACATGATGAACTGTAGCTCTATTTCTCGGACCAGTCTTAAATCTTAAAACAAACTGTTCACTGAACTCTTCTTTCGTCATCTCGTCTATGAAGTTTTGTTCATAAATATTTTCTTGTAACTCCTCATCTGATACACCTTTCAAAACATTATACAAGATAACTTGTGGATTTCTTTTCTTCGGCTCTTCAATCTTCAATTCTTTTTCCAATAACTCTTTACAGTTTATAACTTTCTCAATATCTTCTTTTGTTTCTGTTTCAATTAGTACATTTTTGCCCGCTGGTCTCAAACTACAAATTCTTATTTTATTCTTAACAGGATTCAAATTCTTAGTAACTGTTTCTTGTAGATCTTTAATATTCATGTCATTTTTGGCTGAGATGAAAACAACATGTTTTTTATTATGTAACGCTTTCCTTACTTGTTGTTGCTTGCCAGTTTGCGCCGGAGTGGCAGTAACCTGAGCAAAAGTTTTCGGTGTCTCCATCATTGTTGCTTTAACCTCTTTCCATACTTTGACTTCTGCAAAAGCTCTTTCTTTTTCTAGATTAACCCTAAAAAATTCCTTCCTCATGCCTTCTATTAAAAATAACAATCTCTCCTTTGATCTTGTCCCCATCCTTTGATCATTTGTTAAAATAGAATTTGCTTCGTTACTTAAATCTTCAAAATTCAACATCACCTGCTCCGGACTTTCTCCAACAATATTTTCCGTTTTATTTGTTGAATCCATATTTACTGCATTTGTTTCCTCTTTCTTCTTCTCTTTTAAATCCTTTTCTTCTTTCTTCCTCTCTAAAACATCATCATCTTTGCTCTTTTTATCTTCTTTCTTCTTCTTCACATCTTTGCCTTCACCTACCTTCCCTATTTCTTTTTTCCCTCTATCATCGCTTCTTGGCGATTTCAAAGATCCCCTTTGTAAATTAGTTTTGGGTTTGGCTTCTTCCATCCATTAATAAAAGCGCTTTAATACGTTAAAGCAAACCAAGAAAGGACGGGCAATACTGCGCGCACAGATTGTACACACTCACTCCCCCTATTTGACCTGTGCTGTAGAGGTCACTGATGCAGCAGCAGCGACTGACAGGCGACTAGCTAGCCGCCTATACACATATGTTAGGCAATGCACAAAAATTTGTTACCTTTATCACTCTATAACTTCTAAACTATTTCTGTATCATAAAGCCGTACAAACTGGAGCTATATCAGGAAGATCATAAGTGAATATATTAAAGAGGAGTGGTGCAAGTACTGAACCTTGAGGTACACCTGCTAAAATAGGCCGTCGGGTGGATGTGAAACCAGCAATGCGCACTACAAAGGTTCTATTGGTGAGAAAACTTGCTATGATTTGTATCAGATAATAAGGAAGACCAATGCGATATGCTTTAAGTAGTAGTCCACTGTGCCACACCTTGTCGAATGCCTGGGCGATATCTAGGAATGCTGCTACGGTGTATTGCCTGTTTTCGAAACCTTGAATAATAGACTGCATGATTCTGAGCAATTGGTGAGTGGTAGCATGCTTCGGGCGAAAGCCAAACTGAAAAGACGGAATTATCTGATTATGGATCAAAAAATGAGAAATACGTTGATGAATAATCTTTTCAAAAAGCTTAGAAAGTGTAGGTAATAAGCTGATTGGTCTGTAACTTGTGGGAAGATTTTTTGGCTTGTTGGGCTTGTGGAAGACTATAATTTCCGCATGTTTCCATGCAGATGGAAAATGACCAATGCGCAGAGCAGCATTGAAGATTGATGATAGATAAGCTAGGGCTTTGTTTGTCAAATTCTTCAGCACAACGTTAGGGATAAGGTCATGACCGGGAGACTTTTTAACGGGAAGACGATGGATAAAGCGGGACAATTCACGTGGAGTAGTGAACGAAATTCTGTTGTGCGCTGTAGGACGAAGTTGGTACTCAAGGAGTTCCCTGTCCACGGAAGAGGGAATATTAGAGTCAAGACAGGTGTTAGGCGTGAATGTACGCTCGTAGTGAGTAGCTAGAGCGTCACACTTGGCAGCAGAGTCACTCAAAAGGGTCCCATCAACCTGAAGAGGTGGAATCACTGTCGGCTCTCGGAGAATCCTCTTAGTGATGTTCCATAAGGTATGATCGCCGGGACGCATAGTGGCTAATTGTCGCTGATACTCCTGAAATCGGTGTTGCTCTAGTGCGGTCCGTACTTGTCGAATGAGACTATTTAATCTTTGGCGCAGCCAGGGTAGACGCTGACGTTGCCACAATCGACGGATGCGATGTTTCTCTTGGATGAGTTGAGTAATATGGATAGGCAAGGAGGGGAAATGGCGAGGTTGAGGACTGCGGATAGTAGAGGATCGTACACTGGAAGAGAGCGCAGAGGTAAAATGGTGAACGGCAGTGTCTATGGCATCCGCAGTACCCAGTTGATAAGATGTGTGGAGTGCAGCATCCAGATGTGTGCGAAAGATGTCCCAGTTGACAAAACCATCGATGAGACGCGGGATTTGTAGCAAAATATCAGGAGTGAGGTTAAATGTGACCAACACTGGACAGTGATCGGAATCGAGCGCTGGCAGTGCAGAAATCAATGCAGGTAATCGTATATTGCGATGTACCCCAATGTCCAAAATGTCAGGAGCTACCTGTGGGTTGCCAGAATAGTAAGTCGGTTCTGTGGGAGCCAGTATATGAAGACCAGTGGCATTAATAGTGTCAAACAGACGCCGTCCATTCGGGTTTGTGACTCTACAGCCCCAAGAAGTGTGCTTCGAGTTCAAATCCCCTAGCAAGAGGGTGCAGCTCTCTGCTGGGAAAAGGAGAGAGAAATAGTGAGTATTAAGCTTACTATTTGGGGGCTTGTAAGCACTCATTAGAACGAGATCGTTGCTATCGCAAAGAGAGAGTTTAACGCCCACTACCTCAAAACCGGGAATCACAGGTAGGAATATTTCATGATGAGTCAGCGAACGTTTAACTAGCACAGCTACTCCCCCAGAGGCGGAAGGTGCATTCCGATCAAATCTATAAATCCTGTAGCCTGAAACGGAGAAACGTTCATTCGGGAGAAGATGAGTCTCGGTGATACAGGCAGCATCTATACTGTGCAAGCTGAGAAAGGCTGCGAAGGAGGCACGTTTAGTGCGTATGCCATTAGCGTTCCAGTTTAGGAGAGTGAGTGATGAAAGAGATGGCCTGTTACACGCCACCATTTTGAAAAGTAGTTAGAAGAGCATTTTGGAAACATTGTGTAAATTGCGGTAAGAGAGGAGTGAGGAACGTGGATAAAGAATTTAGAAGTTGAGTGAACAGGCTAATTAGCAGAGCCGAGAGAGATGAAGAGTCAGAGGGATCTTGTTGTGCAGTAGTACGCCTCGTCGAGGAAGCAGAAGTTACACTGGCATAAGTTGCTGGTGAAGAAGTTGGAGGTACTGGTGATGCAGCTGGTGGTTGTAATGGTCGCTGTGCAGGATTGTCTGATTGTTGTAGTGGACGGGGGCGATGAGAATTCCCAGGCTGTTGCCTTGTGTTGCTATTTTGTGTTCTGGATTTCAGTTCTAAATAATGCCGACAACCTCGGTAGTTAGCTGGATGGTTTTCATGACAATGAACACACTGAGCTGGAGTGTCTCTCGGTTTAGTGCACTGTGAGAAGTGATGATTTTCTAGACAGCGAACACACCTCGGGGTCAGCTGACAATAGTTCTTTGTGTCACCGTAATTCTGACAGCGGGTGCATTGCGGTATGTCAGTGTTACGACGGCGATGTTCCACCTTAACAACACTGTAGAACAGGCGAGTTAGGTTGAGTATAGCTTTACCATCATCGCTGTTTAACAATTCCACCGCACAGAGAGGAATGGGTTGTTTCGACCGATTCATAAGTCGGGTGACCTTCCGCACTGGGTAATTCTGTAAGCACAGTTCGTCATAGATTTCCTTATCAGTGAGCGAAGGAGGGATGTCTCGGATAATTACCGAGAAAAGCTTATCTGTCGGATTTCTGAAAGTGTAGTATTCCTGTTGTATGGAGCTGAAGTATGTAGTAAGTTTACGGAAATCGTCAGAAGTAGAGGGATGAACCTTAAGGATAGACCCGCGAAGCTCTGTGTGAAATTCAGAGGTAACATTATTTTTTAGATCTTGTAATAGAAGTTGATAGTTACCAATGTTGCGCAAGAAAATTGGTGGAACTTTTTCTTTAGGTGTCTCGGAGTTGCTTGTCTCGTCCATGGCTGTGTTGTCTTCTAGTAGTGCGAAGCGGTTGTGCGTGGAAACAGAGTAAGCATAGCGCGAGGCACTTGTTTGTTCTGATGGGGGAGCTGTACAGCGACGCTTACTCGGGTCAGCTGTGGCAGCAGCAGCAGCAGCAGCAGCATGTGTAGCATCGCGACTAGAGCTGGTTGCAGGTGCACTGTTAGATGGGGCAGTCTCATGCATGATAACGTCACTCGTAGTTTTAGCGGTAACTATAGCAGCAGTTGACGTGGTAAGATGTAATTGTGACGGGCGTAAGGGTGATTGACGCACTGGTGAATTAGGATTAAACGTATTGGTGCGAGAAACCTGGGTTGGCTGCGTAGACACTGGTGGAGCTTGCTGTATAGGCACTGGTAGCTGTGGGAATTCACTAGTGGTATTACAATAGACGTAAATTGTGTGCTTTAACGAGAGCTACATGTTTTTGTGCAGTAAGTTTCTTTCTCTCTTACAGTTTACCAGTTGGTCAAAGTTCATTTAGAATAAAGACTACGAAATGTAGGCGCAGAAAATTCAAGATATTTGATTTATCACCAATACATCCTAAACACATATACAGCATTGTAATCAAAATCGGTAAAGATTCATTTTTTTATAAAATCAAACATTTCAAAAAAAAATCCATACAGTGTAGTTTTGAGCTGGGATGGGGGGGGGGTTCATTGAAAGTATTCTTGTCCCTTTCTTGAATTGAGTTTAAGTATCAAGTTTGGTACTGGTTTATTTTTCGCACACAAACATACACCACACAGGTAGCTTTTACTGAAATTGCTTTAATTTATTTTTTATCCAGAGAGCGGTGCAATTTCAATACCAAATGTTGGGTGGAATAAATACTTCCTGCTACCCGTGCACATAAATTGGTATTAACAGGGCTGGTTATAATACAACGCTATAAAAAGTTTCTTCCACTGAAAACTATCTTTTAAATTCTGGTATGAGCCACCCGTGTGATTGTCTGCTTTTTTACTGCTGTGCAAAAGCAATTTTAGAATATTCCATTGTACAAATCGACCTGTGCCCTTTAACTATAGGTTACGGAAGTGTAAAATAGCGGCTTTTGTAAACAAGCTGTTTAATTGGAACAAAGTTAAAGCACTGCCCAGCACGTATTGATCAGAGAGCGCCTTTGTACATGCTACCACCACCACCACCACCTTCTGAGTTGTCACTGTTGACGGTTTAGCTTGTTCATGTTTGTCAGCACTTTGTCCGTCGTCAGCGAACAACCGGTTATTCATCACTGCTTTCCAAGACCCCGGCGAAATGAAAGCAGGTGAATTTATTGCTTCCGCAGCAGATACGTCTTGTTTCTAGCGAAGAAACCTTGTGATGACTGGCGTTACACAGATAGATGCACAAACTAGAACACACAACTGCCTACACAATTGAACACCACATAACTGCGGCCAACTGCCGTATGACAGGCAGAATACATGCATAGGAAACACTCAAGATACGGATATAGTAAGTTTTTTAAAACATTTTAGAGGGTTGCATTGCTACAATTTACTAATCGTTTTATTTTGTGTGTGTACACCATAACCTAAGCAGAGAAATCTATTAAATACCAAAATTAGGTGAGACGCCAAGATTTAAAAAAAAAAAAAGAAAAGAAAGCCTACCCCAACTACCATTGACATAGAATATTTTTTTAAAGACTTTTACTTTTTAAACGAGACCCTAATATTTTGACTAAAATATGGGGATCGGCTGATAAGTTCCGACAATAAAAAAAGTTAAACTGTTTTTTATTTCACAATATATCTCCAGAAAGGCTGATACATTTGTGTTCTAATTTAATTAAACCACCTTTGTAGTGTAGATTTACCATGGTCCTCAAAATATCTGTTTACGGCATCAATGACCTCGTCGTTGTTGTGAAATCTTGGTCCTCCAAGAAATTTTTTGAGGTTTGGAAGCAGCTGGTAGTCACTGGGTGCTAGATCTGGCGAATTGGGTAGATGTTCAGTCAATTCCAACTTTAATTCGCAAATTTTTCCCATTGTAATGACTGAACGATGGCCTGGAGTATTGTCATGAAGAAACAAGATTTTCTCCTTTGCCAAATGAGGTAGGTCTTTTTCTTTTCACCTCATCACTAAAACGTTGCAGTTAGCTTGCGTAGTAGTCACCAGTGATACTTTAACTCTTCCAAGTTATTAATAAAAACAATTCCCTGTGCGTATCAGAAAATACTCGCTATAACCTTGTTAGCTGATAAAATTGATTTTGCCTTTTTTGGAGTTGGTTCACCTTTCGTAATTCACTGTTTTGACTGTGATTTACTTTCTGGAGTGTAGTGATGTATCCAAGTTTCATCCATGGTAATCAGCTGTCTCAAAAATTCATTGAGATTTTTGCGGTAGAGTTCGAAATTCTTAAAAGAAACAGTTTCTCTTTGCAACTTTTGATCAGGTGTCAACAAACGTGGCACCCATCTTGCACAGACCTTGCGAAAGCCCGAAATATTACTTAAAATATTACCTTGATATGTTTAGAGCCTCTTTGATCTCAAATAACTTTAATATGTGATCTCCAGTACTAAACGATGAATGTTTTCAATGATCTCTGGAGTTGTAACTTCCACAGGGTGTCCAGAGTAAGGCTAATTACTACTGCTCGTACGTCACATTTTAAACTCTACAACTCACCTTTTAATCATTGTATATGAAGAGGCAGAGGCTTTCAATGTACTGTGAATTACCTCCTTGACTTCTTTTAGGCGTTAAACCTTTCAAATGGAACTACTTAATCACTGCTCGTTTTTCCAAATCGTCCATTTTCGAAAAACCTCTGCATTTGTTTTGTTTAAAATGCTGTCATTCATAAACTAAACAAGCTATCGACCTGTAACTATGGATACAAGCTAGTCTAGAGTTAAACTAAATAATTCTATCCGTCAAACTGGCCCAGTGGCCTCATCTCTATGTGAGTGCCGGGGCTTATCAGCCGACCTTCGTAAATATATTAAGATATTTTTGTAGCAGATGACATGCATATCCTGAATTTTCTGTGTGTAGCCGCGGAAGTCTTCTGCATTCAAAAATCACCTTTACACAACTCGTAAACCGTAAGAGATAGACAAAATCTTACACATGTTGTTAAATCTTTCAAAACTTGTCTTTATATACGTATAAGAGAAGTGCGCACCATTTGTACAAACAAAAAGAAATCAATGGTGAAACTACTTCACACAAAAGTCAAAGATGTCAAAGGTTGTGGATGATTGTACTAATGATTTGCCAGCTTTTTGCACTTAGTAACGTGATACTGGTCTCACAATAGGCCACACACTTCACATTTCGAAAGAAGTTTTCACAGTTTATGGTGGTACCCGGGCACCGCCGAGATCAAATGTCTAAGTTCTTGATTGGTGTCTACCCAGGACATGGTCATTAAGGTCTCTACTATACAAAAAACTAACCCACATTTCCTCCCTCTGCTTCCCCTTTTCGGAGAAGTCTCTTCTAGCTGTCCACAGATAGCAAGATGAACTTTAGACGCGAGTCTTCTATAAAAAAGGCTCTTTTCCGTGCTCATAGGCTAGTCTCGATTTTGTGTATTTTGAAATACCTAGGACAGCCAACAGAAAGCGTGATTTGACGGCTTCTTGGTTCGCTAAATTTCTTAAACTTAGGTTTTCCCATGTTATATATTCCATATGTAACCATAGGACTATTTTCCACCAAACAAGATCATTGCTTTTTGCGCTGACAGTTTACTTATTGATGGCAGAAATGTTGTAGTAGCTGCTGCTCCAGATTTAGCATGTAGTTTGAACGGCGAGGCTGTGGTTTGCACCAAATCCCAAGTAGTTCAATGCGTTGTCTGGTCATTAGAGGTTCCGTCCATAGGTGTATTCTATATCCCGCCCCCTCTCGACCTCTATTGCGGAAGGTCATCCTGACGTTTCCTTCTATATCGATTTCCAATTTACTGTCTTTTGTCCACATTTCTATTTGTCTTGATATCTTTTGTAGCTCGCCTGTGGAGCGAGATCCGTTAGCCACATACATTGTCTGCGTCTTGTCTAATCGAGTGTACAACATTGTATGTGGCCGTGTTGATATTCATTTTTATTCGTTTGAATCTTCAATTTTTTTTTAACTTTTACCTGGTGTGAAGTCTTTATTTCCTCGAGTTTTGCAGAGAATACGGAAAATTTCACAGACATCAGATAGCGGGTCGCTCTTTAAAAATACAGAGCTTTATCTACAATAACGTAGATCGAAACAACGAAAGATCCACATTAGCATTGAAAGTTTTTCTGGATTAACAAGAGGTAGCTAGAATAATGAATTTTGTAGCATTATAAGTAAAGAAAATTATGCAAAAGCAACTCATCAGCTTTTATTTTGTTCCTCTCTGTTACATGTTAATCTTTGTACCGTTGCAGAAACACTTCGGACATTTCATTGTGAGTACCAAAGAGGGTAGAGAAATCGAATTAGTAGGCGGATGTTATATATTAACAAAACATTTATTATTTATTTTTCATTCTCAGTACAAAAGATTATCATTCATGCTTTAGAGAAACTTGAATCTATCATGTCTCTGTTCCTAGACACAAGTATCAGCAACTCGATGTTACAGTGGCATAGTTGACATGATAGTAACATGCGTGTGCTATAAAACACACATGCGAACCGTTGTATACTGGCCTTAAAATTTCCATGACAAAACGCGAAACCACTGAAACGCGCCAGCACGTTTAAATGCTTTGAAAAATTCAAACCAAAAATAACAGTTATCTCGAAAAACTTATTTCACAGAAAGGTTAACTGAAGTAAATTGCATGGTTTAAAGAGCTCGGCAATTTTTCTGTAGTACCTTTCTGTCTCTTACTGTTATACAAAATTCCAGAAAATTTCTTTACAATAAAGAGGACCTGAAAATCTATTCCTAAAAACCTACAAGATATTATTCTTTTTGCTATGCAATATGCTAAACATATTACGGGATTTTAATAAAGATCGTTGGAACTATTTTTTAGATAATCCAACTTTCAGAAAAATGTTCCACTGAAAGGATGGCCAGGAGGGGGAGTTCCCTAAAGTTTCGTGTTGCTTCTTTAGACGCTATCGAACTTAGTATTTTAAGTTTGGTCTGAACTCTTTCTGCTCGTAAAATGATCTTTTTGGATTCAGGGGCCTCAAAAAATACATGGTTATCGAATTTTTTTGGTGGAATACAAAACCTATTTCCTCTTGCCTACTATAAGTAGATTTCAGAGAGAGAAAATATTGAAGACTGTAGGGCTGCGCGACAGGTATCTATATTTTGAACTGTGAGAATACTAGGCGGCCGCACCATGGCTGAGTGGTTAGACCGCTGGGCTCTCACCAAGGCTGCCGAGTTCGATTCCAGGCGACCGCAAACAGATTTGTGGACAACACGGCGCAGGGACGGGTTTGCGCTGGGTCCTCCGGTTTCCTCCTCCAGCATTCCAATTGTTTCATCATCTTTCCTATCATTCATCTCGCCATCATATATATCATCCACTTCGTTCACCCTTACATCAGGCATCGGGCTGATCTTCACCCATCCTGGTTCTCTATCGTATCCAAAGCTTCGGTTCCTTAGACCCGACATTAAGGGAGAAGAAGAAGGAAAATACTAGACTAGAAAAAGTAAACTCAGTTGATCCTGTGATTTGGTACCCTTGAAATTCTTACAGAAATATTAACATCGTGTAACCACTGCATTTCGACTATTTTTACTGTGGTCTTTACGGTATATAAGCCTTAATTAATTATTCCGTATTCACGGAAATTATTAATTAATTAATTAATTATTTACGGGAATTAATCAGATTATTCCATTATAAGACTTCCAATTGTCTTTTTTCTAACAGGTCTAAAATTCGAAAATAGTTTTGGTGCCCCATTTATCCTACTCTTTTTACGGGTTCCTTTCACTGCTGCTTATATCTTATAATTGCTTCCTTTTGACTTACTGTGCTGAGTACTTTTCGAATATCTCAACTTTTATTTGTTTTCTTATTTATTGCTTTTATAGTCCGAAAATTATTTTAAAAGATACATTTCAGCAATTTCAGACATTTCTTCTTGGGGATTGCGTCCCTTTCAAACATTTAACTAGCGTTGCTTGCTACAAGTTTCAGGTTCTATTGGTTATTCCAAATATACTTTTGAAATGTCCGTAACTTGTTTCTTATGTACTTTATTATTAATATAATTAAAATCACTTGGCTTCTGGGGAGGTTTCTTATTCACTAATCACTATTTTTATCAAATCCAGTATTTTAGTTGCTTTTAATGACATATGCAGATTATTTGAAATATTATTTAGTTTATTCATTAGTTTTGCTATATCATTTTTTACCGTGTGTTCGTTTTTTAACATTTGCTTAATTGGTGTATGTGTAAGTAATAATTGTCAATATTTTCTTCGCAAAACTATAGAAGACTTTCACTCAAGCAAATTACAAGGTAGAATGCCGACAGATAATTGTGGGGTTTGGGAGACAGTGCACTAAGAATTCTCATATTGCCTTCTCATTTCAAGTTGAAGGAAATATAACACGAAAGAATCTCTATAGTCTGTTTCAAATTAGAGCGATTATTTTGTAAACATATAGAAGGGGAGGAAGAGAGGCATGCTAAAACGGAACGCTATTAGACCGCAGTTTGTTGAAGGAATTTTCCTCCCATATTTACAGTAGGATTGATTACGATTATGAATGGACAACTTCTTCCATCAAGACCAGTTATCGACAGAACTCGCTATTTCCTAATTTAATGTATGCCTTAAAGTTTTAACAGTAGTAATTCAATGGTATCTTCGTCCCAAATCAAGTGATGTGCATCTCGCTCAAGTTTGAATTATTCGGTTAACGTATGTTGGCAATGCGACTTTAAAATGTTCAGCTTTTCCCACGTTCATTTGATGTGTTTAAATTTAAGGAGTAAATTCAGGTGATTGTACTAAAGTGATAAGAAAAAATTGATATTATTTCATATGAGGTCAAACCCAGCTTCAAGTTAGACATACCTCGATTCGTTAATCCTGCTGTCATACAGTTCAGTTTATATCGGGGATTTTCCTTGGCACACGACACAAATATCAAATGGTTTTAACGATTTATGTCTCCCGTTTTATTTGCGCATTCATTTTCATTGCTCCTTTATAGACTTGTATATCAAATTGAAATATTAACCTTCATAATAAAGAAAGAAAAAGAACGAGAGAAATCTTCACTTTAAAACTAAGCTTGTGCAATGTTCTTGTTTTGTTGTCCTTCTCATGACGATTATCCCACGGATGTTGAAGTTTTCCTGTATGTAGGATGGAGCAGGAAACGTCCAGTGGGAGTAAAATACGACCAAGCCAGAAACGGCAGACCACCAATGACTCCAATATTCTCTGGCGTCTCCTTATTTATGAGAGCGTCATGGTAAAGTGAAAGGCTTGGCTGTTGAGTCTTTTGTCATTCATCTCCTAGTCAGGTCATAAAGTCTGACGGTTCTGGTTGATGGAACGGTCGTAACGCACCGATAGATTGGCTGTAGATGGTAGGAGGTCCTTCGAGCTGAACTCTGTAAGCCCATTAATCAGATATCCTCTTTCTTTCTTTCTTTCTTTCTTTCTTTCTTTCTTTCTTTCTTTCTTTCTTTCTTTCTTTCTTTCTTTCTTTCTTTCTTTCTTTCTTTCTTTCTTTCTTTCTTTCTTTCTTTCCTTCTTTCTTTCCTTCTTTCTTTCCTTCTTTCTTTCTTTCTTTCTTTCTTTCTTTCTTTCTTTCTTTCTTCCTTCCTTCCTTCCTTCCTTCCTTCCTTCCTTCCTTCCTTCCTTCCTTCCTTCCTTCCTTCCTTCCTTCCTTCCTTCCTTCCTTCCTTCCTTCCTTCCTTCCTTCCTTCCTTCCTTCCTTCCTTCCTTCCTTCCTTCCTTCCTTCCTTCCTTCCTTCCTTCCTTCCTTCCTTCCTTCCTTCCTTCCTTCCTTCCTTCCTTCCTTCCTTCCTTCCTTCCTTCCTTCCTTCCTTCCTTCCTTCCTTCCTTCCTTCCTTCCTTCCTTCCTTCCTTCCTTCCTTCCTTCCTTCCTTCCTTCCTTCCTTCCTTCCTTCCTCCGTGACTCGGCCTAAAGTGACTAAATGTGATAGCCTAAGTTAGTAGATTTGCTGGCATGTAAAAGAACCCTTGCGGGACGAAATTACGGCACACCGGCGGCGCTGGTTTATCCTTGCAATTGGCAGCGTCTTTGACAAACACAATACTTATTATTTATTTTCCTTCCTCAGTACAAAAGATTATCACTCTTGCTTTGGGGAACCTTGAATCTCTCATGTCTCTTCGTAGAAATGAGTATCAGCAATTCCGTGTTACAATGACATAGTTGACATGATAGCAATATATCTGTGCTATAAATAAGAAATAAACCAAACTGAAATTATTAATCTTGAAGAAATGTAAACTATAAGCGAGCTTAAGAAGATCCCAACTCTTAATTTCAGCTAGTCATCACCGTTGGATCTTTGTTGTTATCACAAAAACAAGACACAAGATGAAGTTCACCTTAAACTCCCATGTCACCAAAATCATCAGCCCAATGCTAACTTACAATCGCATTCACTTTTACGCAAATACGCAGCTTCAACAGCTCTCTGTAATATTTTAGTAGGTTTTTTTTTTTTTAGCAGGCATCAAATTGTGTTGCTGGTAATCTCTCCGAAGTACACACCAGTTTACCTTTTATACGGAGCTGCACGCCGACTCTGAGCACAGACCCGACATCCACCTGTGAACTGCTTTATTTCACTCTTCACAATGCCTGCCGACTCTTCACCACGGAGTTTGGAACGTACCGCACTTCTGTGCACTGCTGTCAGGTCACGGAACTCAACTGACCGACTGACATGTTTCGTGTTTAACGCCCGCTTTTACTACATACGGCACCGCAGGCGATGACACTGATGATACATGATGATGGAGCACCGGTGGAATGAGATGGCGGAGGAAACCGGAGATCCCGGAGAAAACCCGCCCCAGCGCCGTGTTGTCCAACACAAATCTCACTTTGCGGTCGCCTGGGATCGAACCCGGGCCGCCTTGGTGAGAGCCAAACGGTCTAGCCACTGAGCCACGGCGCGGCCTTGACCGACTGACAGGTGAACTGCTTCACTGCGTAGATTCCTCACCTCGGAGCGGCACTTGAAACATGAAACTTTCTCAACAGTAAAAGCTCAAAACTGTACTCTTCTTAGGTTTTGTATCGGCTCTTAAATAGTCTTATCGGGCGCGGGTGATTGTTTCAGTAGACGAATGTTCTCGAAATACATTTTGGAACGGCATCGAACGTTAGTTGCGCAGTTCTACGACTCTTCGGGCTTCGTGACGTCTTCGTGACGTAAGCTATTGCCCGTTCATGGAAGGCCACGCTTCTCCTGCCCCTACAACAGCAATGGAAACGTAAGTGCCCAAATCAGAATTGACATAAAGCAAGCAATAGCCTGTCACAACAAAAAGCCATCAGCCAAACTAATCCTCCAGTCTCATGCAGTAATCCTTTCGCCTCTCTGAGAGCATCTAAGAGCAGATATGTGAAATCATCAGTGACGTGAAATATGAAATACGTCGTAAGAATAAGCAGCACTGTAAGCACCAGTTTCAGAAAATAGAAATAAATGGAAATTAATTATTCTTTCACACTGGCCGTGTGTAGGCTAAATTGTGGAAACGTAGGGTCAGACTGAAAAATTCAATGCCATAGCCGGGATTTGAACCACGGATCTTCTGGTTTCCGTCCAGCCGCACTAACATATCGGCACGTTGGCCATAGTAGCACAATGGTAGTGCGGCTGGACGGAAACCAGAAGATCCGTGGTTCAAATCCCGGCTATGGCATTGAATTTTTCAGTCTGACTCTACGTTTCCACAATAGAAATAAACTATCCAACCTTGAAAAAAAGTGAATTTTCGTGTTCCTGATGAATCTTGATAAATTGATATTACTTAACGTTTCTTATGTGACTGAAGCAGTGAAATAGGCTGTACATCACATATGTTAGGGTTATGTACTGTGTTACTTTCGTTTATCATATCATTGTAAACGATGCTTGGGTATATTGAACACGTCAAAAAGGTTAGGCTTGCAAACTGCAAGGTTCTCTCATTTGTACTGTTCTATGTACCATAGTTTTGCTTTTTTATGCAAAACGATTGCAAGATATCTATAACTTACGAGGGAATTTTTTTTGTAATAACGTCAGTGTGTTACCTTAGCATTTTCAGTCAGCAGCATCTAAAACCTCTCTGCTGAAAGTACTTATAGCGCAATACACACATGTACTACACACCTTATTGTGCTCACATTAATTAGTCCTCACAGTGCAGGTGTGGAATTTCACGAAGTGATTAAAACACAAAGTGGGAGAAAACAATTCATTCTTCATTATATATATTAATGGATAATACTGGAGGGAGGTTTTAAAAATAGTGCTGCAGAAGTTGTACGGGTATACCAATTCAGACGGATGTGACGTCGTTATTTATCTAAGAGATTCTCAAATAGTGTACTTCTCTATTGGAAGACCATCAAAACATCAATGATACAACGGTGTAATGAATCCTTGATGCTCAAAACTCTATAAGTTGGTACAGCACAGCTAAGAAGCGACAATATGGTCACTTCTATTTACCTTGGTTACGGAAAATCCTTTGTAGAATAACAGAGATAAATCGGCTGATTAAGTTGTATAATAATCACTGCAACAATTGATACGAGATAACCATCAGCCGATAAAGAAACGAAGATAATATTGGATGTTTGCAGTTTGAATGGGGCACTTGATAGTTAATCATTTGACCTATAAGACGCGACGGTGTAATCAGTGCGTAAGAAGTATGTATTGAGAAAGAGCAGAATGTCACTGACATACCAGGTGTAGTATCTGAAGATTGCCGCGTAGATGGTAGCGTGTCTGCCAAACGTTCAAGAGGTTCCGATCTCGAATCTCGGTCAGGGTAAGTTACCTGGATAAGATTTTCCGGTGTTTTCCTTTATCCTGAAAGGCGAATGTTGGGTAACTCTAAGCTCCATGGACCCTGGACTCATTTGAGCATCATTTCAGACATTTCATTGTCCGATATGCCTTTACGTTGGAGGACGTAAATTACAAACATATTTAAATAATAAATGAATAAATAAATAAAAATGGTACAAGCATCGCAAACGCTACGTGGTTTGGCTGTTGGGAATCCTTCATGGAACATAGCCAATATAGCGAGAAAACTTTGCCTAAAGCAGTAGAAACATCTACGCATGTGTATGGGATAAGCAAAATAAAGATACGCTTTCAGCATTTATATGTTCCCTACTATGCTAAAATCAGGTTCTATGCTCCGTAAATATAATGTAAATATAAAGTATGGTGTAAACTGCCTCATAAGGGCAAAGAGGGTAGAACTCTAAAATATAACTATAAAAGTAATTTCTTGATGAGTAGCAAGTAAATGCTACCTCGTTCGGAATGGACAAATACAATGAAGATGCCTTGCAACAGTTCAGTAGTAAGATAGGTCACAGGACCTGTTCGAAGCTTCGAAATCCATTATTTTTTTACGGAAATAAGCATTTTCGAGATATTCTTTGCTATTGATTTAAATTTTCAGATCCTTATATACTGTTCTCCAATAAACAGTAATTGGTTTTTTTTTTTTTAATATGTTGGCCATGAAAAGAGAATGGAATGTCAAAGCTGTCACTTAGTAGCCAGCTCTTCAAATATTTGACTGTCGCTTAAGCCTGTTGTGTTTACTTATTCCTATTATACTTATACCCAAGGAAATATGTAGTAAAAGCACCTTTGTAAACTTCTGTCTCAATTGAATTATTTACATATAAGAATTCCCGTAGGGGAGGGTATCCGTCCCCTTCAGCTGCCGTGGTGCGGGCGCTGCGGACCCTTAGTACTCGTGCTACCTCGGACGTTACCAGAGGAACCTCCGGCCGAACTGCCGAGCCGCTCCCGTCGGGAAGTTCGTCGGATTGGGTTGGACTCGAGTGGGCAGTGTGTTCCCGACACCCACGGGGAATTGGGTACCTCCGGCCAGGCTAAAGCCCCCCGGAGGGGTTAAAGGGTTGCCTCATAAGTCCCGGGTACTACCCTGTAGAGCTAGTAGAAGGTGTGTTAGATCACCAGGCGGCCCCACCGAGGTTTACGGTAGTCTTCCCTGCGGGGTTGACGCGCGTAAGTGGCGTATCCACTTCCATCCCGTCTTGACGTTGTGCTCAGCGGGGGAGGGGGCTTTTTAAGAAATCAGGTATTGCCCTATGGAAAGAGCCCCGGAGTATCCATCGCTCCCGGGTAGGAGGCCCGGGTCGTTGGTCCTACGGGTACAGGACTAATGGGAGTAGTTCCTCTGCACATAACTAACTACATATAAGAATAAGCGTTTTTAGGAATAGTTTGTACACGATTAAGTAGAGAAAGTGATGGGAGTACCTACATCAGGGTTTTTTAAAAATATAAAAAAAAATGTAAATTGTCCTTTATCATACAAGATGTATGTAAGCTTCTATTTAAGCCCAAGATTAAACATTTGTGCGGAAGCATACTGGCGTTCTTTCTCTTGCGTCTGCACCTTCATTTGTTTCCTTAATTTGGACAAAGATCGAGTGGTCCTGCAAATCAAATCGGCGTGTTGTGTGTATCATGTCTTAAAATAGGTAAAAGGTAATATATAATATACAATTTGATAACCCCTCCTCCCATTCTTGATTTATTGCTTCCTTGTAAGTTTTCTCCTCTGTTTGTTAAGTGGGGCAATCCCAGCCAACGACCTAGGATAATCGGATAAAGGATTAGTTGATTACAGAGTGAAGTGGGTAGTCGTACAGCTTTAGGAAGTGACATACTGAAATAGGTCTGTAATTCACGTGGTATGACTGAAGACTTGATAATACCATTAGTGTAATGTAGGAGGGATTGCTGGGGCTTCTTGCGCGCGCAGTGTGTATTAACCTTTTTCAGGAGTACATTGATACAAGCAGGAAGAAGAAGTAGTAGTAGTGCGTGTCTGTGTGGTGACATGTGAAGTGCTGTGTACCAACACTACTTGCTAACATCTAATTTCGTCAATGTTTCACTTTCGACACTGAAGGAGTAGTTAAAGGAAAATATTTTCTGTGCAGTAATGTCGGAGGACTTCACCTCTCGTCTTTCCAAGGATGCGGTTATACAGAAACTAAATTAGATACTAAATCCTCCTAACGTTGCTGTGCATATCAGTAAATTACGCAGCGAGTATGGTAAATCGAATAAACGGCACTGCATTGCAATTCTCAAGTACTACTAACCATTTCAAAATACGTTTCCCTTACAATCAGGGCGCTGTCCTACGTTGCAGTTCACATCAGCAAATTGTCGGTGAAAATTAGATACATGTTTTCCATTCTTTCCTAAGGCTTTGGTTCAGCTTAAATAGTAACTACCAACACATTTTGGTTTTCTGTATCCATCGTTCAATGTGACAATGACTAATTTGGGTACCGCACACGAAAAATAGCTATGTAAATGTTTAATACTTGAATTATTTTTTTATGCACGCCCAGTTCTCTGTTAATATCAACACTTGCCTCCACACAACAGAAGCATTTAAAGTTTTAGAACAGAACAACGTACATAACACAACCTCAACATGTTGTAGCCAAAATTATGAGCTAGAGAATATTAATTTCAGTATTTGTAACATATAATCAAGGTATATGGAAAATCCTTCATACTTTTGAGCATTAGTTACATTAATATCATAGTTATGTCTTCTCACACATTTCATTGCCACTTTGTTCTAGATTTGGGTTAAAACATTCCTCCAGGTTTATTGCTTAGCATGAAACATAAAAAAAAAATGTTAAATTAAACATTTTCAGGAGATAGTCAAGAGAGTAGTCCCAATATGAATCAATGAATTCTATTTACCGGGATGTACAGGCGTATAAATATGTTCAATCCTACGATTCGCTATTAAAACAAAATATTTTAGTGAAGAAATTTATTAATATTTTTAGCATGGATTTAATTCATTAAATGTGTATTTCCACCGGATTGCCTCAAGAAAATCGTAATTTTTGTACGAACATTTTCAACTGAAGGAGCTACCTGCCAATGCGATGATCGTGGGTTTTAAATATATAATTTTGTAATCTTTCCCAGCAAAACGCCAAACTTCCCAAACTATAGAAACACTACTCCTCAGATATAACAACTGATTTAATTTTATGGAGTTTAGGTGAAGAAGAAAACATTTTAGGCAAACATTAGTGGCAGCCTTGTACACAGGCTGGTTAATTTCCTGTTACACTGAACAGTTTCTTTAAGGGTACCCATTGGGGAACTTTTTAAAGTTTGAATTTTCATCTAAATGTTTACAAATTTTGGCTGGCGCTGCCGTGTCACAATTATACGTGTTTTAAAATTTCAACCAGGTATCTTTAATGTTTTAAACAAAAAAAGTTTTATTGTAGTTTTGTTATACTATTTGAGGTGTTTCACATGGTTTAGAAGTAGTAGGTATTTTTAGTTTTAAAAAATACGGATAGTTCATTCTACGACTCTGTAGATTGACACCACTTAGAACAGGTTATTACTGTAGTACTCAGGAGTACGTAACACGGAAGTTTTTGAATGAAGACCACACCGGTGTAGTAGACAGCACGTGGATCACGCATACATGCGATCCAGGTAGGGTCATTAAGCGAACGCTCTGGTGTATAGAAATGCTTTCAGTTTTCAGAAAAAAAAATTAAAACCTTTTAATATAACTTTTGTAACAATTTATCCTCAGCCGAATTAATCAAACTGCTGAAAGAACAAGAGCTTCAAACTATATCCTATAGAATATTTGTATCCTCGAAAATGTAAGGAAAATTAGTCGAGTGAACGGCATTATACGTAAATAAGGTCGTTAAACTGTATGGTCATTGTCATTTAAATTGCCACGTATTGACATTTTTAAAGAAGAAAAACCAAGTATGTAATTGAAGCTATTTTTTATATAAAAGGTACCGTTTCAGAATGTTGATCAAATTTCAGTTTCCCCTTGAACAGGGATCAGGAACATTTTATTTCCTGTGTAGTTTCAAGAAGTACAAGTGTTATTTTTAGATATATTTTATTTGCGGATCCCTGGCTAATTGTACTTAAGGTGCTTAGAAAACCTTTGCAATGCAGTGCCCGTAATCGCCGTTGAATAACCTTCTTTACGGAAGTGGACGACGGAGCAAGGCCGGAAATTTGCACAATCCTTATTGCTACTCATTTATGCTGAATTTTGATTTGAAACCATTATGTATGCTAGCAGTCCTCGGGGAAGTTTTGATGTGCAGCTTGTGAAAGTGAATAATGTTATGGAACATACATTCAAGTGACAAACAAGGTACGATGAAGAACGAAGCGACAGCCATCGTGATGAAATTGTTTGGACAGTGTTTGGAAGGGCAGTTATTAGCCAGAACCCGTAGTGAACCTCAGACAACTACCACTCTCTGGGAAACACCAATAAAGGTTGGTTTTGATAGGAAGTAGAACTCCAGTTATTATCCCAATTGCAAACGAGTTGGCTTCGCTGTAACGCTGTAAGTTCTAATTCGGATGTCCTGGGTTCGATCCCTCTCACCTTAGGTGTGTCCATGGCTTTTTTCCTGGTCGAGAGGTAGCATATTCCACCATAACCCTTCTTCCTCCTATTTCGTCTCCCTCTTTTATGCTACAGGATGACTCCCGTGCTATGTATCGTTCGACGGCAGGCAGATAGAACTTCTGGGCACCGCCAAAGGATGGCCATCTGAGCCTCCACTGTCGAGTTGAGCTTTCCCTGGTTCCCGCTAGAGGGGAGCCTATGAGCTATTTTCGGTGGTTTGAGCAAGCCAGTAAATGCTAGGTAACGGTGCGTCTTTGCCGCTTACGCTGTCCTTTCCTGCAGTCCATGCGTCTCTCGCTGGTCAGCAATTACACGTATGCGCGCTCGTACTTCGTTCAATATGCCGGATATAAACAAAACCGGCCATTCAGTATTGATATTTTTATTTGTCTTACTTCTGAGAGTTTTGGTTCACAAAAAAATTATAAAAGCAGTTGCAGGTAAGGAACTTGAAATCTTAGTTTACATGCACGCCCTGATTGTAGCTACTGATTGGATATCCAGATTTCTACCTATCTATTTCATGTCAATTTCAGTTATGAATCCGAGTAACCGAAGTTTTTCTATGACAAATAAAACTGATAACCATTATTTACTACAATATTGTTTCACGTTACTTTCAGTCAACTGAAAAATGATTGCTTGATTCTATTAAGACTCAAACTTCGGTATGAAGATGCAACTATAAATCGCAAAAGATGTGATATTTTCTGGAAATCGTTGAGGTTTGTAATAAAGCATTGTAGCATATTAGCTAATCCATACGTAGCTTAGGCAACCCATGAACCCTATAGTTTGAAGAATAAAAAAAAAATTAGCTGATATAATTTAAAAAAAATAAAGTGCGCTAAGGACATGTCCACGTAGATAAACAAAATACTTATTTTAGATCTGTGGAGCCTGGTTTCTAATATTTTACTGAATGCAACTGGACAAATGGTAAAGAATATTGTAAGAAGTTAGAACATTATGTATATTCCTTCTGGAGACATATTTATGTTAGAGTTGTTATGACTTTGATTTTGGAAAAGCAAACATCATAGCAATATCATTCTTAGTAGTAATCCTAATAAACATAAATTGTATATAATCTTATTTGATGTTTTGTTATAAAGACATAAAATTGCATAAAATATACTTAATGGCCAAACACTCAATAGTGAGTTTTGTGACATTCCGTATCGAACACAAACACGGGAATTAAATTCTGTTAACACTAGCTAAAAGAAGACCATATATAATAAATGTCTGCAACTGTAAATAATAACCGTCACTCCGTATCTGCCGACATCTTGAGCCCATTAAAAATGTATGTATATTGTAAATTTGTTTAAGAAAATGACTTTTTAACATGCGTAGTGAATGAAACAAAAACCCAACTTGTAATTCCTTGTTAGGGAAATAAGTCTGTCTGAGGGCACTGAGGGGTTGATGCAGTACTAATGCAATGCTTAACAGTATTTTGTGTTTAACGCTAAGTTAGAGAGTATGTTAAAAACACGTTTAATAAAATATGTTGAAATGGATTGTACGTATATCAAAAATACTTAAGGAACACTTTCGATATAGTCATTCTGATTAGCGTGAAATGGACAGAAAATAACCTTTAGGGTGTTACGAAATTGATAATCAATAGCGGAAGTAGGCTGTTGTGTGTTAGTGGTAGTTCGAATGCGCTACTTCACAGGAACTACTTCCATCACTTCCACTCCCAGTCAGAGTCGCGTCAAGGAAGTATTTGCAAATCCACTCCGAGGAAGTAGAGTCTGTTTAGTTAACTCATGTGCACGTCGGCCGCTTTCTTTGACGAACCCTTATAATCGTTTTACAACCCCGGTCCTCCTCGCAGTCCGTTCTGCAAGGTTGCCACCTTTCTCGATACGTCATGGGTATCGTACGAGGTTTCGTCTAAATAAATTATCTTATGTCCATTACTGCAAAACATCCTTAGTTTGACAAATATATATATATATATATATATATATATTGCCAAGCTATAATTCTACTCGATTCCATAACCCTTATCTTATTCAAAGTGCGGTATTTGAAACCCAGCTCCTTTAGTTTGCCGCGCAAAGTGCAATGCCAATGAGGAAAATCACAAATTCTTGCAAATGTGCAACCAATTAGTCTAAGGTGTGCGCTCTCCTTTTGCATAGAATCGCCAATTAAATCGCATTTTAAATTATCTACTTTAGAGAACGTTTCCTTTCGTTACACACTTATCGGCGTCTTTGGTATTCCTTTCGTCACAATATTTCTTACTGTATTTCTGTTAATACCCAGAATTATCATCAGGTTCATTGCATGACTCCTTACCAAGATTATTTGTCAGCACATATTTATGTGTGTTCAAAACAAGCACTTGAATTTTCTTAGAAACAGTTCCCGTTATAACTTTTTTAGGCTTTTCAGTAACATAACTCGGCCCAGTTATTCACACTATTGTCATGACTTTAATTATTTTCACTTGACTGAAAGTTATCTACTACTTCGTTTACATTTACCACTGCATTTCCCTCTCACGTTCTCTACATTGTGACACACAACGAAATTTCTGCACGTAATGAAACAGATCAACTTTGGCAACTGAGACTCAACGTGGAGTAAACTATATGACTGTCATTTCCAGACAGTTGTTATTGGTCCTCAACGACAGCGTTCCATTTCTGAAGTGTGGAGATGACGGTCATTAGTGGGCGGTAGGGTGAGTTTCCTTTTAGGGGCAAACTGCACTTGCGTTTACTAGACAGACTACTTCCACCCCCGAAAATTTCGCTGTATTTTTTTCTCCGGAGTATTGGTAGAGGCTCTATTCCGGAATAGTGCCGTAGTCCATAAACAAGATATCGTAATGGCTTTTTATTTGCACTAAAGCAAACAATAGCTAATGGGATGCAGCACTGTATTATTGTGGCTCCGCATAATAGTTTACAGCTCTATGGTTTTGTTAACATAGCGTACTAAATTACAGAGTCATATTTATAATACCATTGTAATATATACCCTACGCAATCACATTAATTTATACGGATAAACTGTAATTGTATTTTATGTAAAGTTAACAACATAATTTATCAACGGAACGCAACACTATGGATTTAAGAATGAATCTTACAGATACTTAGTAAAAGATAGTTTTATTACGTGTAAAACGTATAGGTCATGAAGGAGTAGAGCTAAATTGTTTTACATTAAGTATTTATTTTGGGTAACTATAAATCATCCTTTTGGGAAATAAACATAAATATATTATAAACCGCGTAACAATTTATGTTATTGTAAAACGGAACATAACAAGGTTACTTCGATTCCAGTGTGAATATCCAGAATTCCTTGATAGAGAGGAAGTGACGAACAGTGCTAATGGACGAGAAGGGGGGGGGGGAGGTAACTCAGAAATGGTCGCTGGAGCAAAGAAGGAATTAAGGAAAGCCGACATTGTATTCTGATCAGTGCATAGTGAAATAAACGTGGGACTCGGGTGATCAGGAAAAAGGATGTTACAGTGTGAGGACACAAGAGATTAGAAAAGGAGCGAGAATTAGGCGGGAGAGATCGAGAAGCAGGGGCATATCGACAAGGCAAAACGCAGCTATTATAGGTAAATTGCAGAAAAGAAAGCATAGATTGGAGTCATGAGAGGCAGGTGAGAAGATATGAGCAAGTTGAATGAAACAGTAGGTACCTAATTGGGGAGGAGCAAGCTTCAAGCGAAGAACTGCAATAGGAAAATGGAAGTAAGAAAATGGGAAAAACGTAAGTTAGAAACATCGAAAAAGTTGGATTAATTAAATCCAGGCTAACTGCAGTGATAATAAGAAGTTGAAACAAATAGTGAAATCGTTAGGGAAAGTACGACATTTGGCAAATATTGAAAGACTAAAACAGCTGGGAAAATTTCAGAAAGGGAAGAGAAATTAGAGTGTATTTGTGAGAAGTAGAAAAGATTTTAGCAAGTGTGACGGAATAATAGACAATAGGAAGAAATATTGAAAAATCCCGCTAAGGTAGTTTTAATAATTTGTAATAAACTAATAAAGAACGGGGACATAAGTGGAGATGTACAAGTAAGAAATACAGGAAAGTGAGGTTAAGAAAATCCAAGTTCACTGAAACGATAGTAATAAGCAGTTGAAAACGAGTTATAATTAATAGGGTTAGACAAAAATTTGGTAATAGCAAAAAGTAGTGTATGGTAGACAAATAAAAGGAAATCAATAACTATTGAAGGGAGCAAACGCGTACCTACCAAGTATGTAAATTGTACTAAAGGCCTGCCCGATTTGCAAAAGAGCCGGGGTCTAGCTCAGGGGTAGCCCGAGGTATGTTTGCTTTAGTAATTAATAAATCAAGTGCAATGTGAAGTACCAGCATATGCAACAGAAAAGACACTGGCCAAACTGGAAAACATAATTTTCTTAGCTGATTTTTAAGTGAGACTAGTTGGATGGTATCGTGCGGCAATTCATGGTTAAATGTGATTGTAGTTCTGTATATAGGTAGTTCATTACGGTGCTTTTGTAAAGTCTGCATGCGGCACTATAATTGGGTACTATAACATTCAGACATCTTCATACTGGGGAATAAGAAATCCACCACTACAGTCCCCTCTCAACTTGAGAAAACACTTTCCTAAAGGGATACTACCCACAGCCAAAAAAGTTGCAGCCATTTCGAAAGCATCTAGTGTATCGCGAAGTAGTAGTTCGCAAGGGAACCAGTATTATTTGCTGTGAATGTGAAGACAATGTGCGTATAACGGCAATTTAACTAGACAAAGAAATATTCTGAATGACAGTTATGCAGAAGTTGCGCTGCTCACGGAAAGGTATCATCTAGTGCTTAAACACGCTAACAACTTTGGGGATTCAGTGCAATATTTGCTGTATAGTTGTTGTGTATCCCCTTATATCACTAACATGTTGAAAGTGTAATTAAAAAAATGGGTCAATTCTCTTGTAAGCCTAATCGTCATTAAAAGATTACTTTAGATAAAGGCAATCTTCTGCGTATTTTTGGAAGTCTATACGTAAGATACAACCAAACATCATTATTTAAGGCGGGAGAGATGTGCACTCGCATGCGATATAATTTACCTGGTAAAGAGCACAAATGACGTCAGACGTACAGCACGACCATAAAGTGTGCATACGTCGAAAACGTAACGTAATACTCTGCGAACTACTGAAGCATTGCCTTTGAAGTGTGTGCAGATATGAGGTCAAGGCGTAGTATAACGCGACTGTTTTGTTTTCTCTCGCTGTGAGGCGGTTGTACCTATCTGCAGTTGTTCACATGCGCAAGCAATAACAGTACAGTCCATGTGCAGTATACCTATGGAAAAACGCACACGCCTCAGGCCTTTATTCATCACATTTGTGTTGTTCAGTATTTAAGTCAGAATTATCAACTAATTTTATTTTAATATTTTTCTCATATTACGTTTCCCATAACCCATTGATAAATTTTAATTTGCCACAAGCTATTTTAGAAATTTTGATTGGCTCTTCTAAGTCTTCTATATACAATAAATACATATAATAATTATTTTCTCTTGCGACCTCTAAATAATGCACATAACATAATCAAGAATAGATTTCTCGTTGAAATGGCAATGGAATTGGTTTTGTGGAGTGATATAATGAAATTGGAAGTGAGGAGGTAACCCAACGGAGTTGGAAGTAAATGTCTTGGAAGTATTTCGACGGAATGGGTCTAAAGTTGCTGTGGGAGTGTGTAGTCGAAGGTAAATGTACTGAAGTACTCCGGCGGAGTAGGAAGTACGTAAATGTCACAGAACGAACTCCATATGAAATCGCAATTCCGATTACTGGAATCTTGACATCACAGTTCCTAAGGAGGAAAATTTCTTGTGAATCGACTGGCTGCTTCGGTGTATTACTGCGTGCGCTCGCTCTCTCTCTCTCTCTCTCTCTCTCTCTCTCTCTCTCCTCTCTCTCTCTCTCTCTCTC
>JAUKNK010000484.1:0-22046 GCA_030765055.1 Mantis religiosa
TACGCGAGGGGTCTCAGATTCGATTTCCAGTTGGGGACTGCACATTTTCTGTAGCCGTGAATTTTCTCTAATCTCTCTAGAGTATAGAAAATGATTGAGAATGTATTTTTTTTATTTACGTCCTCCAATATTAAGTCACATCGGACGGCGAATGAAATGGCTGAAATGATGCTCAAATTAGTCCGGGATCCATGGAGCTTAGTGCTAAACCACATTCGTCTTTAAGGACAAGGAAAACCCCCGGAAGAAGCCTTACCCAGGTAACTCACCCTGACCGAGATTCGAACTCGGCACTTCTTGAACGTGAGGCAGACACACTACCATCTACGCTACCGAGGCAGGCATTGAGAATGTGAATGTGTGTGTGATCTAATTAAGACACCACTGTTTACATCCTGCAACATTTGTAGAGCCATTTTTCAGAAAGTAAATAAGTAAAACTGTTTTACGTATGCGGTAGTTTCATTTCAGAAGATTTTGTTAAAAATCTTCCTACATTTTGAAGTTTATTAAACTTCACTACCAAGTATAGTACTTATTCAAAATTTCGTTTTTGGGTTGTTCTGTTTAAAAACACCACATACACAGTCACCACACACACATACAAAGACACACACTCACCAACACAAAATCTTTCTATAAAAGTAATTTTTATGTACATAATTTTAAAATATATATTTCAGGGAAATTTCTACATTACATTTTTGAAGTTGGATACAAAAGGTACATCCTCTACCTCCTAGGTAATTACGAGGCACAGATAGAAAAATTCATGCTACTACAATAGATCTGCACACACGTTACCAGTTAATGGATATCACACAATCTTAACCAAGGTTTGAAGGCCACCCTCGGTTATGTACAATCGAAACTGAACAAATAAAAATTAAATAACAAGGCAACAAAAAATTAAATATTAAAACAAAAAGACTATCGATGTTTTAACTCATAGTAATAGCTTAAGGGTATATTAATTAACAAATAAATGTAGAAGAACCTATTTTTTTTGTCATAAGTTGAAATATTTTTATATGGGGATACATATGCAGAAACTGAATACCTCTATAAAGAAACGTACATCTTTTAACAACTATTAAGATATTTTTAGGACATTACTATTAATATAATTACCACTTTATTCTCCGTATTAGTAAAATATTAACATAAACGCTGTTAGATAACCCAAGGTAACTCGAACTACTGTCACAAGAAGATATAAGCTTCATTCCGCCGGCCGGGAGCGGTGGCGTACTCCTGTAATCCAGTGTCTGGAGGCCGGGTATCGAGGATGGTTTGAGGTCAGGAGTCCTGGAGTTCAGTAATCCCATGTCGACTGGACGTCCGCTCCAAGCTGGGCATCAACATGGATGTCCTGGGGGAGCTCAGAACGTCCAGGTTAGCTAAGGAGAGATGAATCGGGTCAGGTGGGAAACCAAACAGCCAAAAATCTCCGTGTCCAACAGTCGTGGGATCGCGTCCGGGAGTGGAAGCTGGGCGACAGCCTGACCAACATAACCAGACCGATACCTTTTTTTTTCCCCTCCCTTCTTTTCGAAATTTACAAATTTTATTTTTGGCTCTTTTAGATTCATATTATGATGCGGATTTATAAATCAATTTTGTACTTTTTGCACAAGAAGGTGATAATTGCAAATATTGTAAATACCTCAATAACCTAACTTTTTATTCTCACATTTTCTTTGTTTACCAACATAAAAGAAAATAAACGTTTTGTAAATAATTGAGTTAAGGAATCGGATAATTTACTCCTGCGGTTTATTTCTAGAGAATTTTTTCTCTCTCCATACTTTGTATATTCCATGTTCTATTAAATATATTAAATTGAACGTTAAGAAGAAATAGAGTATTATTATTTATAATAGTCACACAGATTTGGAACTCTCAGAAAGTTAAATATCATTAATTCATAAAAATGGCCAAAAGAACCATTATGATTGCCCCGCTTTATATTTCAACGCAAAACCACAAAGGTATAAAACTCAAAATCTTTCCTGGCAACTAATTAAAAATAATGTATTCAAAATGATTTACATCTAAGGTATCATTCGCATTCGGGAGCTGGTGGGTTCAATTCCCACGGACGACTTTCCTTACCTACGGGCTTTTTAGTGGCTTCTCAGGATCGCCATTTGAAAACTGGGAAGGTTAATTATACCCCCTCCATTTGACTTCCCTTTCATCCTGGCAAGAAAAAAAAAGTAGATACCGGAAACAAAGTTCGATTCGGAAAACTAGCATGTCCGCCTCATGTTCAAGAGGTCCCGAGCTCGAATCTCGGTCAGGGTGAGCTACATGGATAAGGTTTTTCCGGGGTTTTCCCTTATCCTGAAAGACGAATGTCGGATTACTCAAAGTTCTATGGACCCTGGACTCATTTAAGCATCATTTCATACATTCCATTCATCGTCCGATATTGACCTAACATTGGAGGATGTGTTTACAAAAAAAAAAAAAAAAAAAAAAAAAAAACGGAAAACATCGGAAGCACTCGCTGACGCTGCGTTCACAATATACGGTAGAGTGAGACAGAAAAGTTCAATGATTTGAATCCCGGCTATGGTATTGAAGTTTTCAGTTTGACTCTACCTTTCCATACTTAGGCCTACACACGACTAGTGTGAACGAATCCTTATTTCAAAACTATGCGACAAATAGGGAGATGCTTTGCGGCTTGGCCGTATGCATGGTAGCTGAGTGCTGAAAACCATGTATCTCATAAGTGGACCAACCTGAGTTCGAATTCTTTGCATGCTTCCTTTTATTATTGTTACTTTAATAGCATGCCTTATGTTTTTCTTGCAGAAGATAAATAATATTTTAAACACATTCATTAAAATAACATAAAAACATATTCCTGTCATTTTCAAAATAAATTCAATGTTATTCGAAAATCGCCTTAATATTGGTTGTTCAAATACTTGGGCTCATTCATCTGTTATGAATGGTGCTGGCGCAGTATCCTCTCGTGAAAATTTCAGTATGGATTTGATCTCATCCATGCCCCGCAGAATGAGGGTAGTAATAGAAACAGAGTGTTTACACATCCACTATTAAGTTAATTTCCATTTTTATTTGATTTTAGGTTCAGGAATAAAACAGTTATTTCACTTAGTTTAAAAGCAGAGTAGTGGTTCACTTTTTATGTGTGAGCATAAATGTCATAAAATCAAGTAAGCCTTGACAATTGGAAGTTATATGAAATATGGGTAATACACATTTCGTATTTTTACAATAAATATAATAAAAATATTTGGGATTCGAACCGTTGTAGGTCTAGCTCCTACATACTTGTCTATAACCGTCATTTATCACTGCACGTTTAGCACCTGAGAATGAGTTATTAGAGGATTCAGCAGCACGAAGCCAAAGAGATGTGTTCCGTAACACCATTGTAAACCGGCTGTGTAAATGATGTAACACTTACAAAACTATACGCTTCCAGAGTCCTTTCTCTCTCTCTCTCTCTCTCTCTCTCTCTCTCTCTCTCTCTCTCTCTCTCTCTCTCTCTCTCTCTCTCTCTCTCTCTCTCTCTCTCTCTCTCTCTCTCCTCTCTCTCTCTCTCTCTCTCCCTCTTTCTCTCTCCTCCCCCTTCAGAGGGGTATATTTAAGTATGAACTCAGTTACGCAACCCAATAGATGTGTGCTTTTGCCACTTGCATTTATACATTTACAGTAAATAGTGGAAGTAATATAATAAAACAAAAGTCTCAAGTTTTCTACACAAACTTTACAACACATGATTTAAATTACTGTTCTGTCCGTTACCTCACTTTGGTAACACACCCTTCACTATACAAGTCAAAACATTACTAACTGGTTGTGCAAGGTACTCAGAAGCGAAGTAATACGCGACTTGCTTCCTATTTATCATGATCAACAACAGCAGCACAGTTTGTGTTCCACAATCCATTCCGCTCCCTTTAGAATCGTTGGATCTAACGTAATTTAGGACGAACAGCATTTCTTCTGTGTCTGGTATTGTAGTTAAGAGTTCTTTTTGTCAAACGGATCCATCTATTCTTTCCAGATGTTACGTCCAGTTTGTTTGATAGTATTTAATTTTTTTTCAATTATGTTTCGTATATTTAGTTTATACGTCATATTTTCTTATACCTTCCTCAAATATTACGAAGTGGCACAAAAAAACATTACGTCACTGCACGGAAAAATGACAGTCTAGGACTGAATTCTATAGTTTTTTTTTTAATTTTACGTCCTCCAAAGTTGTCATATAGCACGGTGAATGAAATGGGTGAAATGATGCTCAAATGTGCCCAGGGTCCATGGAGCTTAAAACTACCCGAAATTCCTCTTTATGGATAAGAGAAACCCCCGGGATGAAAACCTTATCCAAGTAACTTACCCTGACCGAGATTCGAACTCGGACCTTGTGAAAGTGAAGCAGACATGCTACCATCTACGCTACCGAGGCAGTCGAGATCGTTTTTGTTACTGCAGAGTCATTCAGATAAAAGGTTCATAATGCACAGTTTTAGCTGAAAACTGCTCTATTAATTTAAAAATAAAGTACAGTCTTATTATTTTATTTTAATAAATATTAGAAAATGTTAGGTTAAGAACATTGGAGAGCAAAACACTGCCTTTGCGATCTAGATTATATCTGTCTTACAGCTGTATGTCTGTTAGTCTCATAAAAACTGGAGAATGGCTGAACCGATTTGCCTAATTTTGGTTTTGTAATATTTATATAAGTCCAAGGAAGGTTGAAAGGGTGCCGAAAAAAACTCCTGAACTGATAAGGTTTGCGTTATTAACTATATCTAAACATACACACGCAAACTTTTACGGAACAAATGCACCTTCTTTTATTTTCGACAAACAAATTCATTACAAAGCAGAAAGATATTCCATTCCTTGCCAAAGTCTTCAAAGCTATTTCACGTACCATATTTTATTACATAATGTTTATCATCTGTGCATCATATAATTGTCTACGTGAGGGGTCTCGGATTCGATTTCCAGCTGGGGATTGCACATTTTTCTGGAGCCGTGATTTTTCTCTAATCTCTCTGGAGTTTAAAATATAATTGAGAATGTACTTTTTTTAAATTTACGTCCTCCAACATTAAGTCATATCGGACGGCGAATGAAATGGGTGAAATGGTGCTCAAATGAGTCCGGGATCCATAGAGCTTGGAGCTACCCCACATTCGTCTTTAAGGACAAGGGAATCCCTCGGAAGAAACCTTAACCAGGTAACTCACCCTGACCGAGATTCGAACTCGGCACCTCTTGAACGTGAGGCACACACACTACCATCCCAGGCAGGCATTGAGAATGTGAATGTGTGTGTGCGTGCGTGCGTGCGTGTGTGTGTGTGTGTGTGTGTGTGTGTGTGTGTGTGTGTGTGTGTGTGTGTGTGTGTGTGTGTGTGTGTGTGTGTGTGTGTGTGTGTGTGTGTGATCTAATTAAGACACCACTGTTTACATCCTGCAACATTTGTAGAGCCATTTTCAGAAAGTAAATAAGTAAAACGTTTCTACGTAAGCGGTAGTTTGATTTCAGAAGATTTTGTTAAAAACCTTCCTACAATTTGAAGTTTATTAAACTTCACTACCAAATATAGTACTTATTCAAAATTTCGCTTTTGGGTTGTTCTATTTACAGACACCACACACACACTCACCACACACACATACAAAGACACACACGCAATAACACAAAATCTTTCTATAAAAGTAATTTTTATTTACATCATTTTAAAATATATATTTCCAGGGAAATTTCTACATTACATTTTTGAAGTTGATTACTAAAGGTACATCCTCTACCTCCTAGGTAATTACGAGGCACAGATAGAAAAATTCATGCTACCACAATAGATCTGCACACACGGTACCAGTTAATGGATATCACACAATCTTAACCAAGGTTTGAAGCCCTACCTCGGCTGTGTACAATCGAAACTGAACAAATAAAAATTATATATCAAGGCAACAAAAATTAAATATTAAAGCATAAAGCTACCGAAGTTTTAACTCATAGTAATAGCTTAAGGGTATGTTAATTAACAAATAAATGTATTGTAGAAGAACGTAATTTTTGGAATAAGCTCAGATATTTTTATATATGGTTACATATACAGAAACTGAATACCTCGTATTAAGAAACGTGTATCTTTTATGAACTCTTAGGATATTTTTAGGACATTGCTATTAATATAATTATCACTTTATTCTCCGTATTAGTAAAATATTAACATAAAAGCTGTTAGGTAGCACGAGGTAACTCCAACTACTGTCACAAGAACATATAAGCTTCATTCTGCCGGCCGGGAGCGGTGGCGCACTCCTGTAATCCAGTGTCTGGAGACCGGGTATCGAGGATGGTTTGAGGTCAGCGGTCCTGGTGTTCATTAATCCCATGTCGACTGGACGTCCGCACGAAGCTGGGCATCAACATGGATGTCCTGGGAGAGCTCAGTACGTCCAGGTTAGCTAAGGAGAAATGAACCGGGCCAGGTGGGAAACCAAGCAGTCGAAAGTCTCCGTGTCCAGCAGTCGTGGGATCGCGTCCGGGAGTGGGAGCTGGGCGACAGCCTGACCAACATAACCAGACCGATACCTTTTTTTTTCCCCTCCCCTTCTTTTGGAAATTTGCAAATTTTATTTTTGGCACTTTTAGATTCATATTATGATGCGGATTTATAAATCAATTTTGTACTTTTTGCACACGAAGGTGATAATTGCAAATATTGTAAATACCTCAATAACCTACCTTTTTATTCTCACGTTTTCTTTGTTTACCAACATATAAGAAAATAAACGTTTTGTAAATAGGTGACTTAGGAATGCAGATAGTTTAATTCCTGCGGTTTATTTCTAGAGAATTTTTTCTCTCCCCCATACTTTGTATATTCCATTTTCTATTACAATATATTAAATTGAACGTTAAGAAGAAAATAGAGTATTATTATTTATTATAGTCACACAGATTTGGAACTCTCAGAAAGTTTAGATATTATTAATTCATAAAAATGGCCAAAAAACCAATATGATTGCCCCACTTTATATTTCAACGCAAAACCACAAAGGTATACAACTCGTAATATTTCCTGACCAACTAATTAAAAATAATGTATTTCGAAATGTTTAAGTCTAAGGTATCATTCGCATTCGGGAGCTGGTGGGTTCAATTCCCACGGACGACTTTCCTTACCTATGGGCTTTTTAGTTGTTTCTCAGGATCGCTATTTGAAAACTGGGAAGGTTAATTATGCCCCTCCCCATTTGACTTCCCCTCGCTGTTTCTGTCTTGTAAATATCTATAGGAATCTCGACGTTGCACGACAAGAAAAACCTTCCTTCTTTAAATTGGTTGGAGGTCAGGGGAGATGGTGGGCGATATCTGATTTCTCAGACTCCCTGTGAAATGTGTAAGCCTGCAGATCAGAGATAGCCAGTTCTATGAGCTGATTCCGTTGAGCTTCATCCCGCACGTTGTAGGCACCTTGACTTTTCCTTTCCTATCTGCTAGACCCAGTCACCATCTGTCTGCTCTCACCTCATTCCTCCCTCCCAGGGAAACCCCTCATATCTTCTCAGACCTTATAAAGCTTAGACAAAAATAAAAATGAGCTGCTACCAAAATCAAAGTTGGATTCGGAAAACATCGGAAGCATTCGCTGACGCTGCGTTCACAATATACGCTTTGGAAAGGTAGAGTCAGACTGAAAAGTTCAATGATTTGAATCCCTGCTAAGGTATTGAAGTTTTCAGTCTGACTCTACCTTTGCATACTTTGGCCTACACACGACTAGTGTGAACGAATAATTAATTTTGCCAGTATACACTTTGGCTCCACTCTATCGTTATTTCAAAACTATGTGACAAATAGGGAGATGCTTTGCGGCTTGGCCGTATGCATGGTAGCTGAGCGCTGAAAACCATGTATCTCGTAAGTGGTCCAACATGAGTTCGAATCCTTTGCATTTTCCTTCTATTATTGTTGCTTTAAAAGCATGTCTTATGTTTTTTCTTGCAGAAGATAAATAATATTTTAAACACATTAATTAAAATAACATAAATAACATATTCCTCTTATTTTCAAAATAAATTCAATCTTATTAGAAAATCGCCTTAATATTGGTTGTTCGAACACTTGGGCTAATTCATCTGTTATGAATGATGCTGGCATATAATGCGAAGTATCCTATCATGAAAATTTCACTAGGCATTTGGTCCCATCCATGACCCGCAGAATGAAGGTAGTAATAGAAACAGAGGGTTTACACATCCACTATTAAGTTAATTTCCATTTTTATTTGATTTTACGTTCAGGAATAAAACAGTTATTTCAGTTAGTTTAAAAGCAGAGTAGTGCTTCACTTTTTATGTGTGAGCATAATTGTCATAAAATCAAGTAAGCCTTGACAGTTGGAAGTTATATTGAAATGTGGGTAATACACATTTTGTATTTTTACAATAAAAATAATCAAAATAATTGGAATTTGAACCTTTGTAGGTCTAGCTCCTACATACTTGTCTATAACCGTCGCTTATCGTTGCACGTTTAGCAACTGAGAATGAGTTATGAGAGGATTCAGTAGCACGAAGCTATAGATGCGTTCCGCAACACCAAGGTAAACCGGCAGTGTAAATGATATGCACTTACAAAAATATACGTTTCCTGAGTCATCTCTCTGTCTCTCTCTCTCTCTCTCTCTCTCTCTCTCTCTCTCTCTCTCTCTCTCTCTCTCTCTCTCTCTCTCTCTCTCTCTCTTCAGAGGGGGTTCAGAGGGGTATATTTAAGTATGAACTCAGTTACGCAACCCAATAGATGTGTCCTTTTGCCACTTGCATTTATACATTTCCAGTAAATAGTGGAAGTAATATAATAAAACCAAAGTTTCAAGTTTTCTACACAAACTTTACAACACATGATTTAAATTACTGTTCTGTCCATTACCTCACTTTGGTAACACACACTTCACTATACAAGTCAAAATATTACTAACTGGTTGTGCAAGGTAGTCAGAAGCGAAGTAATACGCGACTTGCTTACTATTTATCATAATCATCAACAGCAGCACAGTTTGTGTCACACAATCCATTCCGTTCCTCTTAGAGTTGCTGGATCCAACGTAATCTAGGACGAAGAACATTTCTTCTCTCACTGGGATTGTAGTTAATAGTTCTTTTTGTCAAACGGATCCATCTATTCTTTCCAGATGTTACGTCCAGGTTGTTTGACAGTATTTAATTTTTTCAATTATGTTTCCTAAATTTAGTTTATAAGTGATATTTACTCACATCTTCCTCAGATATTACGAAGAGGCAAAAAATATAAACATTGCATCACTCCACGAAAAAATGACACACTCTAGGACTGAATTCTAGAGTCTTTTTTTTACGTCCTCCGTTGTCATATCGGACGGTGAATGAAATCGGTGAAATGATGCTCAAAGTGACCAGGGTCCATGGAGCTTGGCGCTACCCGAAATTCCTCTTTAAGGATAAGGGAAACCCCGGTTAAACCTCATCCAGGTAACTCACCCTGACCGAGATTCGAACTCGGGACCTTGTGAACGTGAGGCAGACATGCTACCACCATCGCTACCGAGGCGGTCGAGATCGTTTTTGTTACTACAGAGTCATTCGGATAAAAGGTTCATCATGCACAGTTTTAGCTGAAAACTGCTCTATTAATTTAAAAATAAAGTACAGTCTTATTATTTTATTTGTATAAATATAAAATAAAATGTTAGGTTAAGAACATTGAACGAAGGCAAAATGCTACCTTTGCACTCTAGATTATATCTGTCTTCAGTAACCACATGTTCTTACATATATATGTCTGTTAGTCTCATGTCTCATAAAAACTGGAGAATGGCGGAACCGATTTTGTTTTTTAATATTTGTGTAAGTCCAAGGAAGGTTGAAAAGGTGAGGGAAAAAATCCTGAACTGATAAGGTTTGGGTTATTAATTATATCTAAAAGTATACAAGCAAACTTTTACGGAACACATGCACCTTCTTTTATTTTCGACAAACAAAATCATTACAAAGTAGAAAGATATTCCATTCCTTGCCAAAAACTTCAAAGCTATTTCACTTACCATATTTTATTACATATTGTCACCCGAGCGTCGGAACACTCTATAGACTGGGCGAGCAGCAGACGGGTCGGTGTTCGCCCCGCCCCCTCGTTTGTCTTATAGCGTTAAGAAGGGATGGCTGGGTCAAAAAACATCACGGCGCTGTCTCTTTCTGTTCCACCTGTGTTCTCGAACTTACAGGATTTTTCCTCTAATCTGGAACCTTCCGATCGACCCGCTGGCCCTATATAAGCAGCACGTCGAGTTAGTCAGTCAGTCAGTTCTTGGTGTAAGAATGCAGTGCTAGTGTACGACGAGAAGACTGCGTAAGAGTATCGGAAGATTGTACGTAATTACGAGTGCAAGTGAAATTGTGACGGACGAACTGGTGAATCGTAATTGTGTGCATTACGTAATTCTGTGTAATTGGCAAGAGTTTAACTGTAAGTCGGTGGAAATAAAGAACATTTTTGAGTGGTGTAATTGGACTTTTCATTTCACGAACCCACAAAGTCACACTGGTGTCAGGAAGCGGGAAAACAACATCACCGTACATTACAACCATGGACGCGGCATTGGAAAAATTTTTGGAGAAGATGATGGAAATGAAGGCCGAACTAATCTCGGAAATGAAGACGGCAAATGAAAACCTCGCTGCAAAAATAGAAGCGGCAAACAACAACCTCACCGCCAAGTTGAAACAAATGAAGACGGCCAACGACAACATCACCGAGAAGAGGGAAGAAATGAAGGCCGAATCAACAGCGAAGACGGAAACTGCTAACAACAACTTGGCCACGACAATGACCGCAAAGATGGCCGAACTGACAACGGAGATGAGGGAGGCGAACGAGGTCCTCGCCGCCAAGTTTGAGGAACGGTTGGCCGGCGTGAGGGATGACGTCACGAATCTGGGCAAGCGGATGGGTCAAGTAGACGACCGCCTTAATGATTTAGAGGAAAAGGCCGACAACATCGCAAAACCCCTCACCCGCCTGACGGAGGAACACCGGCCTTATGTGTGGACAGAGGACGCCGAAAACGCTTTCCAGCACCTAAAGGAGACCCTGTGCAGTGCTCCAATTTTGGGTTTCCCACAACCGGGTGGCGCCTTCATTGTGGACACCAACGCTAGCGACCATTGCATTGGAGGTGTCCTATCGCAGATCCAGGACGGCCATGAGCGGGTGATAGCCTATTACAGCAAGACGCTATCCAAGGCAGAGAACTACTGCGTCACCCGACGAGAATTATTGGCGGTAGTAAAGACATTGGAGCACTTCCACAAGTACCTGTACGGTCAGCCATTCCACCTGAGAACTGACCATTCCGCCCTAACCTGGCTATTGAGCTTTAAGAACCTGGAAGGCCAGACAGCACGTTGGGTCAAGAGGCTGCAGGAGTACGACTTCACCTCGGAACATCGTAGAGGGAAGAGCCACGGTAACGCAGACGCCATGTCCCGAAGACCCTGTCCAGTAGAGTGCGGTCAGTGCACAAGAGTGGAAGAGAAGGAGCGTGCCGCAGCAGTCCGAGTAGTTGTGGCAGTGCCTGCGGACAGCTGGGATAGCGCAGGCCTGAGGAGGGAGCAGCTGGCGGACGCAGACTTGGGACCACTCTTGAGGGAAGTGGAGGCAGGGACGAGACCAACCTGGGAGGACATCGCACCGAGGAGCGCCACCTACAGGTCGTACTGGGCCCAATGGGACTCACTGAAGACCAGAGAGGGCGTGCTGTTCTGGGTATGGGAGTCACCCGATGGGAAGGCGCAGAGAGAACAGTTGGTACTTCCCCGGAGTAAGGTCCCGGAAGTCTTGGAGGAAGTGCACGCCGGTACTTCAGGAGGACACCTGGGAGCGAACCGAATGATTTACAAACTACGGCAGCGCTACTTCTGGCTGAGACTCCGAGCAGATGCCGGTGGTACACCTGGACCGCCTGGCACGCTACGATGGTGCTGTTCGGGACGACCAGCTTTGAGGAGGGAGCAGTGTCACTCGAGCGTCGGAACCCTCAATAGACTGGGCGAGCGGCAGACGGGTCAGTGTTCGCCCCGCCCCCTCGTTTGTCTTATAGCGTTAAGAAGGAATGGCTGGGACAAAAAAACATCACGGCGCTGTCCCTTTCTGTTCCACCTGTGTTCTCGAACTTACAGGATTTTTCCTCTAATCTGGAACCTTCCGATCGACCCGCTGGCCCTATATAAGCAGCACGTCGAGTTAGTCAGTCAGTCAGTTCTTGGTGTAAGAATGCAGTGCTAGTGTACGACGAGAAGACTGCGTAAGAGTATCGGAAGACTGTACGTAATTACGAGTGCAAGTGAAATTGTGACGGATGAACTGGTGAATAGTAATTGTGTGCATTACGTAATTCTGTGTAATTGGCAAGAGTTTAACTATAAGTCGGTGGAAATAAAGAACATTTTTGAGTGGTGTAATTGGACTTTTCATTTCACGAACACACAAAGTCACAATATTACATATAACTGTCCACGCGAGGGGTTTCGGATTCGATTTCCAGCTGGGGACTGCACATTTTCTTGGGCCGTGATTTTTCTCTAATCTCTCTAGAGTTTAGAAAATGATTGAGAATGTATCTTTTTTTAATTTACGTCCTCCAACATTAAGTCACATCGGACGGCAAATGAAGTGGGTGAAATGATGCTCTAATGACTTCGGGATCCATGGAGCTTAGAGCTACCCCACATTCGTCTTTAAGGACAAGGGAAACCCCTGGAAGAAGCCTTAACCAGGTAACCCACCCTGACCGAGATTTGAACTCGGCACCTCTTGAACGTCAGGCAGACACACTACCATCTACGCTACCTAGGCAGGCATTGAGAATGTGACTGTGTGTGTGTGTGTATGTGTGTGTGATCTAATTAAGATACCATTGTTTACATTCTGCAACATTTGTAGAGCCATATTTCAGAAATTAAATAAGTAAAACTTTTTTACGTTAGCGGTAGTTTGATTTCAGAGGATTTTGTTAAAAACCTTCCTACATTTTGAAGTTTATTAAACTTCACTACCAAGTATAGTACTTATTCAAAAATTCGTTTTTGGGTTGTTCTGTTTACAAACACCACATACAAACTCACCACACACACACATACAAAGACAAACACACACCAACACAGAATCTTTCTATAAAAGTAATTTTTATTTACATCATTTTAAAATATATATTTCCAGGGAAATTTCTACATTACATTTTTGAAGTTGATTACAAAAGGTACATCCTCTACCTCCTAGGTAATTACGAGGCACAGATAGAAAAATTCATGCTACTACAATAGATCTGCACACACGGTACCAGTTAATGGATATCACACAATCTTAACCAAGGTTTGAAGCCCACCCTCGGCTGTGTACTATCGAAACTGAACAAATAAAAATTAAATATCAAGGCAACAAAAATTAAATATTAAAACAAAAGGACTACCGATGTTTTAACTCATAGTAATAGCTTAAGAGTGTGTTAATTAACAAATAAATGTATTGTAGAAGAACGTAATTTTTTGGCATAAGCTCAGATATTTTTATATAGAAACTGAATACCTCGTATAAAGAAACGTACATCTTTTAACAACTACTAAGATATTTTTAGGACATTACTATTAATATAATTACCACTTTATTCTCCGTATTAGTAAAATATTAACATAAACGCTGTTAGATAACCCAACGTAACTCGAACTACTGTCACAACAAGATATAAGCTTCATTCCGCCGGCCGGGAGCGGTGGCGTACTCCTGTAATCCAGTGTCTGGAGGCCGGGTATCGAGGATGGTTTGAGGTCAGGAGTACTGATGTTCAGCACTCCAATGTCGACTGGACGTCCGCACTAAGCTGGGCATCAAAATGGATGTCCTGGAGGAGCTCAGAACGTCCAGGTTAGCTAAGGAGAAATGAACCGGGTCAGGTGGGAAACCAAGCAGTCAAAAGTCTCCGTGCCCAACTGTCGTGGGATCGCGTCCGGGAGTGGGAGCTGGGCGACAGCCTGACCAACATAACCAGACCGATACCTTTTTTTTTCCCCTCCCCTTCTCTTCGAAATTTACAAATAGTATTTTTCGCTCCTTTAGATTCATATTATGATGCCGATTTATAAATCAATTTTGTACTCTTTGCACAAGAAGGTGATAATTGCAAATATTGTAAATACCTTAATAACCTAACTTTTTTTCTCACATTTTCTTTGTTTACCAACATAAAGGAAAATAAACGTTTTGTAGGTAGTTGAGTTAAGAATACAGATAGTTTACTTCCAGCGGTTTATTTCTAGAGAATTCTTTCTCTCCCCCATACTTTGTATATCCCATGTTCTATTACAATATATTAAATTGAACGTTAAGAAGAAAATAGAGTATTATTATTTATTATAGTCACACAGATTTGGAAACCTCAGAAAGTTAAGATATTATTAATTCACAAAAATGGCCAAAAGAACCATTATGATTGCACCGCTTTATATTTCAACGCAAAACCACAAAGGTATTTCCTGACCAAATAATTAAAAATAATTTATTTCAAAATGATAAAAAAAAAATCCAAGGTATCATTCGCATTCGGGAGCTGGTGGTTTCAATTCCCGCGGACGACTTCCCTTACCTACGGCTTTTTAGTGGTGTCCCCAGATCGCTATTTGAAAACTGGGAAGATTAATTATACCCCTCCCATTTTACTTCCCCTTTCATCCTGTTTCGCTGTTTCAGTCTTGTATTTACAGGGATTTCGGCGTTGCACGGCAAGAAAACCCTTCGTTCTTTAAATTGGTTGGAGGTCAGGGGAGATGGTGGGCGATATCCGATTTCTCAAACTCCCTGTGAAATGTGTAAGCCTGCAGATCAGAGATAGCCAGTTCTATGAGCTGTCTCCGGGGAGCTTCATCCCGTACATTGTAGGCACCTTCACTTTTCCTTTCCTATCTGCTAGACCCAGTCACCATCTGTCTGCTCTCACCTCATTCCTCCCTCCCAGGGGAAACCCTCATATCTTCTCAGATTTTATAAAGCTTAGACAAAAATAAAAATGAGCAGCTACCAAAAACAAAGTTGGATTCGGAAAACATTGGAAGCATTCGCTGACGCTGCGTTCACAATATACGCTTTGGAAAGGTAGAGTCAGACTGAAAAGTTCAATGATTTGAATCCCTGCTAAGGTATTGAAGTTTTCAGTCTGACTATACCTTTCCATACCTTGCCCTATACACTACTAGTGTGAACGAATAATTAATTTTTCCAGTATATACTTTGACACCACTTTATCTTTATTTCAAAACTATGCAACTGATAGGGGATTCTTTGCGGCTTGGCAGTATGCATGGTAGCCGAGCGGTAAAACGCATGTGTCTCGTAAGTGGTTCAACATGAGTTCGAATCCTTTGCATTTTTCCTTCTATTATTGTTACTTTAATAGCAAGTATTATGTTTTTCTTGCAGAAGATAAATAATATTTTAAACACATTAATTAAAAGAACATAAATAACATATTCATGTCATTTTCAAAATAAATTCAATGTTATTAGAAAATCGCCTTATTATTGGTTGTTCAAATACTCGGGCTCATTCATCTGTTATGAATGATGCTGGCATATAACGCGAAGTATTCTCTCGTGAAAATTTCACTAGGCATTTGGTCTCATTCATGACCCGCAGAATCAGGGCGGTAATAGAAACAGAGGGTTTACACATCCATTATTAAGTTAATTTCCGTTTTTATTTGATTTTACGTACAGGAATAAAACAGTTATTTCAGTTAGTTTAAAAGCACAGTAGTGCTTCACTTTTTATGTGTGAGCATAAATGTTATAAAATCAAGTAAGCCTTAGCAATTGGAAGTTATATTGAAATACGGGTAATACACATTTCGTATTGTTACAATAAAAATAATAAAAATATCAGGGATTCGAACCTTTGTAGGTCTAGCTCCTACATACCTGATAAAACCCGTCGTTTATCAGTGCACGTTTAGCAACTGAGACTGAGTTATGAGAGAATTCAGTAGCACGAAGCTAAAGAGATGCGTTCCGTAATACCATTGTAAACCGGCAGTGTAAATGATGTGCACATACAAAACAATACGCTTCCAGAGTCCTCTCTCTCTCTCTTTCTCTCTCTCTCTCTTTCTCTCTATCCCCCCCCCCCCCTTCAGAGGGGTATATTTAAGTATGAGCTCAGTTACGCAACCCAATAGATGTGTGCTTTTGCCACTTGCATTTATACATTTACAGTAAATAGCGAAAGTAATATAATAAAACTAAAGTCTCAAATTTTCTACACAAACTTTACAACACATGATTTAAATTACTGTTTTGTCAGTTACCTCAGCTTGGTAACACACCCTTCGATATACAAGTCATAACATTACTAACTGGTTGTGCTAGGTAGTCAGAAGCAAAGTAATACGCGACTTGCTTACTATTTATCGTGATCATCAACAGCAGCACAGTTTGTGTCCCACAATCCATTCCGTTCCCTTTAGAATCGTTGGATCTAACGTAATTTAGGACGAACAGCATTTCTTCTGTGTCTGGGATTGTAGTTAAGAGTTCTTTTTGTCAAACGGATCCATCTATTCTTTCCACATGTTTCGTCCAGTTTGTTTGATAGTATTTAATTTTTTTCAATTATGTTTCGTATATTTAGTTTATACGCGATATTTGCTTACATTTTCCTCAGATATTACGAAGTGGCAAAAAATAAATAAATAAATCAATAAGTATATAAATAAATAGTTAAATAAATAAATAAATAAATAAATAAATAAATAAATAAATAAATAAATAAATAAATAAATAAATAAATAAATAAAATAAATAAATAAATAAATAAATAAATAAATAAATAAATAAATAAATAAATAAATAAATAAATAAATAAATAAATAAATAAATAAATAAATAAATAAATAAATAAATAAATAAATAAATAAATAAATAAATAAATAAATAAATAAATAAATAAATAAATAAATAAATAAATAAATAAATAAATAAATAAATAAATAAATAAATAAATAAATAAATAAATAAATAAATAAATAAATAAATAAATAAATAAATAAATAAATAAATAAATAAATAAATAAATAAATAAATAAATAAATAAATAAATAAATAAATAAATAAATAAATAAATAAATAAATAAATAAATAAATAAATAAATAAATAAATAAATAAATAAATAAATAAATAAATAAATAAATAAATAAATAAATAAATAAATAAATAAATAAATAAATAAATAAATAAATAAATAAATAAATAAATAAATAAATAAATAAATAAATAAATAAATAAATAAATAAATAAATAAATAAATAAATAAATAAATAAATAAATAAATAAATAAATAAATAAATAAATAAATAAATAAATAAATAAATAAATAAATAAATAAATAAATAAATAAATAAATAAATAAATAAATAAATAAATAAATAAATAAATAAATAAATAAATAAATAAATAAACATTACATCACTCCACGGAAGAATGACACTCTAGGACTGAATTCTAGAGTTTTTCCTTTTTTAATTTTACGTCCTCCAACATTGTCATATCGGACGGTGAATGAAATGGGTGAAATGATGCTCAAATGTGTCCAGGGTCCATGGAGCTTAGAGCTACCCGACATTCCCCTTTAAGGATAAGGGAAACCCCCGCAGAAAACCTTATCCAGGTAGCTCACCCTGACCGAGATTCCAACTCGGGACCTCTTGAACGTGAGGCAGACATGCATTTGCGCTACCGAGGTGGGCGAGGTCGTTTTTGTTACTATAGAGTCATTCAGATAAAAGGTTCATAATGCACAGTTTTAGCTGAAAACTGCTCTATTAGTTTAAAAATAAAGTACAGTCTTATTATTTTATTTGTATAAATATAAAAGAAAATGTTAGGTTAAGAACATTGAAGGAGGGCAAAATACTAACTTTGCACTCTAGATTATATTTGTCTTCAGTAGTCACATGTTCTTACAGCTGTATGTCTGTTAGTCTCATGTCTCATAAAAACTGGAGAATGGCTGAACCGATTTGCCTAATTTTGGTTTTGAAATATTTGTATAAGTCCCAGGAAGGTTGAAAAGGTGATGAAAAGGAATCCTGAACTGATAAGGTTTGGGTTATTAACTATATCTAAAAGTACACACGCAAACTTATACGGTACACATGCACCTTCTTTTATTTTCAACAAACAAATTCATTACAAAGTAGAAAGATATTCCATTCCTTGCCAAAGTCTTCAAAGCTATTTCACTTACCATATTTAATTACATAATGTTTATCATTTGTGCATCACACAACTGTCTACGCGAGGGGTCTCGGATTCGATTTCCAGTTGGGGAGTGCACATTTTCTGGAGCGGTGATTTTTCTCTAATCTCTCTTGAGTTTAGAAAATGATTGAGAATGTATTTTTTTTTTTTAATTTACGTCCTCCAACATTAAGTCATATCGGACGGAGAATCAATTGGGTGAAATGATGCTCAAATGTGTCCGGGATACATGGAGCTTAGAGCTACCCCACATTCGTCTTTAAGGACAAGGGAAACCCCCGGAAGAAACCTTACCCAGGTAATTCACCCTGAGCGAGATTCGACCTCGGCACCGCTTGAACGTGAGGCAGACACACTACTATCTACGCTACCGAGGCAGTCACTGAGAATGTGAATGTGAATGTGTGTGTGTGGGCGTGTGTGCGTGCGTGCGTGTGTGCGTGTGCGTGCGTGTGTGTGCGTGCCTGCGTGCGTGCGTGTGTGTGCGTGTGCGTGCGTGCGTGGGTGCGCGTGTGTGTGTGTGTGTGTGTGTGTGTGTGTGATCTAATTAAGACACCACTGTTTACATCCTGCAACATTTGTAGAGCCATTTTTCAGAAAGTAAATAAGTAAAACGTTTTTACGTAAGCGGTAGTTTGATTTCAGAGGTTTTGTTAAAAACCTTCCTACATTTTGAAGTTTATTAAACTTCACTACCAAGTATAGTACTTATTCAAAATTTCGCTTTTGGGTTGTTCTGTTTACAACCACCACATACACACTCACGACACACATACAAAGACACACACACACACACCAACACAAAATCTTTCTATAAAAGTAATTTTTATGTACATAATTTTAAAATATATATTTCCAGGGAAATTTCTACATTACATTTTTGAAGTTGGATACAAAAGGTACATCCTCTACCTCCTAGGTAATTACGAGGCACAGATAGAAAAATTCATGCTACTACAATAGATCTGCACACAAGGTACCAGTTAATGGATATCACACAATCTTAACCAAGGTTTGAAGCCCAGCCTCGGTTGTGTACAATCAAAACTGAACAAATAAAAATTAAATATCAAGGCAACAAAAATTAAATATTAAAACAAAAAGACTACCGATGTGTTAACTCATAGTAATAGCTTAAGAGTATGTTAATTAACAAATAAATGTATTGTAGAAGAACGTAATTTTTTGGCATAAGCTGAGATATTTTTATATAGAAACTGAATACCTCGTATAAAGAAACGTACATCCTTCATCAACTCTTAAGGTATTTTTAGGATATTCCTATTAATATAATTATCTCTTTATTCTCTGTATTAGTAAAATATTAACTTAAAAGCTGTTAGCTAACCCAAGGTAACTTGAACTACTGTCACAAGAACATATAAGCTTCATTCTGCTGTTCGGGAGCGGTGGCGTACTCCTGTAATCCAGTGTCTGGAGGCCGGGTATCGAGGATGGTTTGAGGTCAGGAGTCCGGGTGTTCAGTAATCCCATGTCGACTGGACGTCCGCACTAAGCTGGGCATCAACATGGATGTCCTGCGGGAGCTCAGAACGTCCAGGTTAGCTAAGGAGAGATAAACCGGGCCAGGTGGGAAACCAAGCAGCCAAAAGTCTCCGTGTCCAACAGTCGTGGGATCAAGTCCGGGAGTGGGAGCTGGGCCACAGCCTGGCCAACATAACCAGACCAATACCCTTTTTTCCCCTCCCCTTTTTTTTAGAAATTTACAAATTTTATTTTTGGCGCTTTTAGATTCATATTATAATGCGGATTTATAAATGAATTTTGTACTTTTTGCATAAGAAGGTGATAATTGCAAATATTGTAAATACCTCAATAACCTAACCTTTTATTCTCACTTTTTCTTTGTTTACCAACATAAAAGAAAGTAAACGTTTTGTAAATAATTGAGTTAAGAATGCAGATAGTTTAATTCCTGCGGTTTATTTCTAGAGAATTCTTTCTCTCCCCCATACTTTGTATATTCCATGTTCTATTACAATATATTAAATTGAACGTTAAGAAGAAAATAGAGTATTATTATTGATTATAGTCACACAGATTTGGAAATCTCAGAAAGTTAAGATATTATTAATTCACAAAAATGGCCAAAAGAACCATTATGATTGCACCGCTTTATATTTCAACGCAAAACCACAAAGGTATTTCCTGACCAAATAATTAAAAATAATTTATTTCAAAATGATAAAAAAAAAATCCAAAGTATCATTCGCATTCGGGAGCTGGTGGGTTCAATTCCCGCGGACGACTTCCCTTACCTACGGGCTTTTTAGTGGTGTCCCCAGATCGCTATTTGAAAACTGGGAAGATTAATTTTACCCCTCCCATTTTACTTCCCTTTCATCCTGTTTCGCTGTTTCAGTCTTGTATTTACAGGGATTTCGGCGTTGCACGGCAAGAAAACCCTTCGTTCTTTAAATTGGTTGGAGGTCAGGGGAGATGGTGGGCGATATCCGATTTCTCAAACTCCCTGTGAAATGTGTAAGCCTGCAGATCAGAGATAGCCAGTTCTATGAGCTGTCTCCGGGGAGCTTCATCCCGTACATTGTAGGCACCTTCACTTTTCCTTTCCTATCTGCTAGACCCAGTCACCATCTGTCTGCTCTCATCTCATTCCTCCCTCCCAGGGGAAACCCTCATATCTTCTCAGATTTTATAAAGCTTAGACAAAAATAAAAATGAGCAGCTACCAAAAACAAAGTTGGATTCGGAAAACATTGGAAGCATTCGCTGACGCTGCGTTCACAATATACGCTTTGGAAAGGTTGAGTCAGACTGAAAGGTTCAATGATTTGAATCCCTGCTAAGGTATTGAAGTTTTCAGTCTGACTCTACCTTTCCATACTTTGCCCTATACACTACTAGTGTGAACGAATAATTAATTTTTCCAGTATATACTTTGACACCACTTTATCTTTATTTCAAAACTATGCAACTGATAGGGGATTCTTTGCGGCTTGGCAGTATGCATGGTAGCCGAGCGGTGAAACGCATGTGTCTCGTAAGTGGTTCAACATGAGTTCGAATCCTTTGCATTTTTCCTTCTATTATTGTTACTTTAATAGCAAGTATTATGTTTTTCTTGCAGAAGATAAATAATATTTTAAACACATTAATTAAAAGAACATAAATAACATATTCATGTCATTTTCAAAATAAAATCAATGTTATTAGAAAATCACCTCATTATTGGTTGTTCAAATACTCGGGCTCATTCATCTGTTATGAATGATGCTGGCATATAACGCGAAGTATTCTCTCGTGAAAATTTCACTAGGCATTTGGTCTCATTCATGACCCGCAGAATCAGGGCGGTAATAGAAACAGAGGGTTTACACATCCACTATTAAGTTAATTTCCATTTTTATTTGATTTTATGTACAGGAATAAAACAGTTATTTCAGTTAGTTTAAAAGCACAGTAGTGCTTCACTTTTTATGTGTGAGCATAAATGTTATAAAATCAAGTAAGCCTTAGAAATTGGAAGTTATATTGAAATACGGGTAATACACATTTCGTATTGTTACAATAAAAATAATAAATATATCAGGGATTCGAACCTTTGTAGGTCTAGCTCCTACATACCTGATAAAACCCGTCGTTTATCAGTGCACGTTTAGCAACTGAGACTGAGTTATGAGAGAATTCAGCAGCACGAAGCTAAAGAG
>JAUKNK010000485.1:0-162500 GCA_030765055.1 Mantis religiosa
AGAGAGAGAGAGAGAGAGCGAGCGAGCGAGAGAGAGAGAGAGAGAGATTTAAAAAGGGGGGAGCGGAAATAACGAGAAAGAAAAGTGTCTTCCTCTTTGATGGCCGCCTCGGTAGCGTAGATGGTAGCATGTCTGCCTCACAACAGGTCCCGAGCTCGAATCTCGGTCAGGGAGAGTTACCTGGATAACGGCTTTTCCAGTGTTTTCCCTTATCCTTATAGAAAAATGTTAGATAACTCTAAGCTCCATGGACGCTGGACACATATGAGCATCATTTCACCTACGAGGGTTGTTCAATAAAAATAATCATAATTTTTACGGTCATAATTTTTCACACTAAACCTCAAACTTAATTTATTCTGTTAGCTTAATTTGAAACAAACACACCGTAGTGGTTTCATTGTTTGTACTCTTGGTTCCCGCCTGTGAGAACCAGGCAAGTTCAGACATGTTCAGTATCGCCTACCGCTGCAATGGAGGTAACACGCAGTTTAAGTTGATGTTAGAGGAAGATCCGGAGTTTCTTTCAAACGTAATCACTGCTTATGAATCTTGGCTACATCATTTTGAACCTGAGAACAAACAGCAAAGTTCAGAGTGGAAATCTCCTTCATCACCAACCCCCAAAAACAGGAAAAGTGATTGCTTCTGCTGGGAAAGTTATGGGCATCTTATTCTTTGATATTCATGGAATGGTTTATCAGCATATTGTACCTGTACACACATCAGTAACTGGACAGTATTACAGGGATGTCCTAAAAACATTGAAGGTCCATATCAGGCGCAAAAGACCACACTTGCGAGAAGTAGGCTAGATGCTGCACACGATAATGCGCGGCCGCATATTGCCAATGCTGTTGCTGAGTATATTGCAAAAATCAACGTGAAGTGCATCCCTCACCCTCCCTATAGTCCAGATTTAGCCCCATGTGACTTTCTTATATTCCCTAACTTGAAGAAACGCCTTCGTGGGAGGCATTATCCATCGTCAGAAGCAGTGGTGAAGGCTGCGGAGGCGATTTTGAAGGATATCTCAAAAATTGCTTTCCAGCATGTTTTCGAAGACTGACACAAGCGCTGGGACAAGTGCATCGCATTCGGGGGAGACTATTTTGGGAAGGACCATCAAAATCATGAAGATAAGTAACGGTACGTTTTTAAAAATAAATTGGGTCCCGAGTTCGAATCTCGGTCAGGGTGAGCTACCTAGATAAGGTTTCTTCCCGGGGTTTTCCCTTATCCTTCAAGATGAATGTCGGTTAACTAAGCTCCATGGACCCTGGACTCATTTGAGCATCATTACATCCAATTCATTCACCATCCGATATGGCTTAACGTTTGAGGACGTAACATTACAAACAAAACAAAAAATCTCTTTGATGGAGGTATAACGATTTGAGAATTGAAACAATAGACGAAATAGCGCGACAGCATAATTTCACACAAAGTGTCTGATTTTTCCAGTCTTTAGGGTTAACAAGTCATGCCAAGTCATTCTGAATGAAGAAAATTTCAGACGCTGTTCCCAGAAAGTTTAAGATGTATATCCTATTTGTCATGATTAACTGATGGATTCCTATGACCTAAAAATGGAAAGCATGCAAGAATTTATGGGCTAAAATAGCTTAAATATGACCTAAAATGACAAAAATGGCCTTTAAAACTTAATGAACTAATTAATAATAGTACATTAATTGAAAATTAAACTATAATTGAATTATTATAAGCCTGCATGCAGACATTTTTGATCATTTCTGCATTAAAAACTAGTCTCTACTCCTTGATTCAGCAGTTTATAGAATATGTAAGTTTTAAAAGCCCTAAAATAAAGGAAAATTATTTTCACTTCACAGTATTTACAGAACAAAACACAATCAGCACTAAACGCCTCCTCCCCAAACTCTAGAACCAAATTTCTTAATTTTAAACTTTCAGAATACTTGCTTTTAACATGTATAAAAATCCACCAGTTAGTAATGAAATTATTGTATGGAAAGGTAGAGTCAGACTGAAAAATTCAATGCCATAGCCGGGATTTGAACCACGGATCTTCTGGTTGCCATGCAGCCACTCTAAACTTTGAGTTACTATGGCCAACGTGCCGACATGACATTAAATTCTCCAACTGACTCGTGTTTTTCCCGGTAAACTACTTAGGAGTTCTCATAACCACATTAGACAACTACCTTAATGGCGACTTACTATACTGTAAGTACTTTAAGGCCCGGGCTTTATAGTTCGGACCACTCTTAGGTCAATTAATGGAAATTAATTGTTCTTTCACACTGGCCGTGTGTAGGCCAAAGTATGGAAAGATAGAGCCAGACTGAAAAATTTAATGCCATAGCCGGGAACTGAACCACGGATCTTCTGGTTGACGTCCAGCCGCTGTAATGTCACTTCGGCACGTAGGCCATAGTAGCTCAAGTGTTAGAGCAGCTGGACAGCAACCAGAAGATCCGTGGTTCAACCAGAAGATCCGGTATTCAGTCTGACCCCAGCTTTCCATACTTTAGCCTACATGCAGCTAGTGTTGAAGAAAAATTAATTTCCAAATTATTCTATTTTATTCAAAATGTTTTTTTTTTTTTTTTTTTTTTTTTTTTGGGTTCTATATTTATATACGTGAGAAACAAAAGCATTACGTCATGATATTCGTTTAAGACGAAGGTGCATAATACAACCGTCTTTTGTTACTCCGCCTCTTGTTTTGGTACTTCTATTTTAGGAGAGGACCTAAAAGGTTTTCCATTACTTTCACAAAGTACCAAAATATAGTAGAGTTTCCTGTCGCGAGGAACACCACCATATCCTATAACCACAAGTTTTCTGCCCACACACCTCTCCAAACTTCCTTGCATAAATCTGTTGTTTACACATCCGGGGCTTCTGGCGTGGGATATACTGCAAGTAGCTTGCTAGTGTTTACATTATCCGGTTAGTTCAATAGCTTCCGCCGGTCTTTCTTCCTGTCGAAAGCGCAACCTTCAAAGCCAGTTATATAGGGAACATTTCAAACCAAACTCTGGCGGAATTTCAAATAGACGAACACTGAATAAAAATGGATACCATTTTTCTGGTTTACGATAATTCTTGATTACATCTGCAATATTTAGTCTTCGACAAATTGGCCGGCCATTTTGAATGCCTTTACACAGGTGGTAAAACTTCTTCCGTAGAAAACATGTAAATAATGTGAAAATGCACAATTTATGTCAAATACATTTTTGTGTGTAGACATGCATTCCTTTGTTATTGGTTTGAATCTTCTTTTGTCAAATTTATTTTTCTTACTACTTGTCAGTTTTACATTATTCTACCATACATTTCCTTAAATTTAAAATTGTCACACTATAGTTAATCTTCTCAGCGCTACACCTAGTTTTGGCACTCTGGCTTTCCTGCTAATGGTGCAGCAGATAATTAAAACCAAAAGAAGATAGATTAATAAAAATGCTTTGCTAAACTAATATAAAAATCTTGTTATAATAATATGAAATTAGAATGGATAGAGTAATCATTAAAATAGTAGTTGACTTAAAGAATAAGAAGGGAAGAATATAATTTAATATATCATATATACTAGCATCCAGGCAAGGAAGAGAGCATACTCTTGTAAAAATCTGTACACGTCGGAGAGACAGGAAGGGAGGTCCGTTAACTTCTTTGTGCTAGTAGAGGTTCAATGTCTGAGAAATATAGTATACGTCCAGCCAGGAACGTGTTTGGACAAAGGGCTTTCAAAATGCAGTTAAGCATGAACACTAAAGGGATTTATTTCGCTGATTTGATAACGATGTATACCGCTACAAACAACTCAGGGTAGACGTTCCCCAACTCAGGGTGGGCTGAGCGTCAATGAGTTAGATGAGTTTTGCAAACCAATGCGAAAATTCGAAATAAATGAGAGACCAATAATAATGTAACATTTGAGAAGGGTGAGCTAGTTTGGTCATGTGATAAAGTTAGAGAGGGGATCAGAATAAGGTTCGAACTGTATCGTGAAGTAAGAAAAATTTATTTAAAGGTGATACTACGACATGAAGGCGTGTTCATGCGCGTTAAGAAGAGAAGTGAAGATTTATAAGTCTGAAATGTAGAGAAGTTAAGAATAGTGCAACTACCGTAAGTGGAAGCAGCATTAGAAGTTTATTAGAGCAAAGTAGTCGCCGTATAAAGAAGAAATAGAAACCGCGCGGAAGTAACTTAAAAAAAGTAATGCAGAGTCTCAAGTAAAATTGAATTTATGTTCTGAATTTTACTAACAGGTGGTCACCGATCCAAGTCGATAAGCAAACTTAGTAGTAATTAAACCAAATACTTCTGCAACAAACAAAGTGTTTTTAATACGACTGAGTAGCCAACAACCACCAAAATCCATTTACTACAACCATTCACCTTAGGAGAAGAGAACTCATAGCTCCAATTAGAACCCAATCAATTTATCACTGGTATGCGGGTTTGCCGCATCCTTTATCTTGGGCTGAAGGTCCCCCATTTCTTTACACTTTTCTTTCACTTTAACATTCAGCATTCTAAAACCTATAATACTCTTTTCTAGGCCATCCCACTTGTAATTCCATATTTTATCTCTCCAATCTCTCACCTCTTTGCATTCTATCAGGCTATGCAAATCATTATCTTCTCCTTCACACATAACACATGTTTTATCATCCGTCGCCCTTAGCCCTTTTAAGACCATAGCCCCTGTTCTTACCCAAGCCCACCCTTCTCTTTCCATTTTATTACATATGTCCACATATTTTTGTCTTACCACTCTTTTTTGCTGACTTATATAATCTCAATGACTTGTTTCTTCTATGCTCCCCCAAACTTTTCTCAATTATGAAGTCATTGTTTTGTCATACAAAAGAATGGAGCGAAAATCCATCACAGAGCAACCAGCGTTTTGAAAGATTTGACTATAAACCTTAAGCCATATTCCCACATTCCCAGGGAAGTGAAAATTCCAGAACTAGGAAAGGGAAAACTGTAATACAGCAAGCGTCAGATAAGCCTACCGCTACAGCCTGCATCCCGTTTACCCGCAACCTATCCGACAGAATCAGCAGAATTCTCGTCAAATACAACATCAGGACCATCCACAAGCCACCTCCGAAGATTAAACATCTGTTGAGACCAGTGAAACACATACTGGACTTCCAAGTTCCGGGAGTGTACCGCATTCCCTGTGAATGTGGAACACCGTATATAGGACAAACCGGAAGGACCATAGCTACTAGAATAACCGAACATGAACTCTCATCTGTACTTCAGGAGTGGGTGCGTCCTGACTGGTTGTGGGTTAGTGATGACACCCCGAATCTGGTAGACAGAAGTTTATTGTTGTCCTTAGGCTCCTTTGCTCGCCACCGTAAAGTCGTCGTCGGTGTGGTTGCTGTGTTTAGCGTCACTGTCAATATTGTGATATGAAGCGCAGGGGCAGTAACACTGCGTAGTCGAATTGGATATATTTATCGTCTTCCCTATACATTACTGGTTGTGCTAACTCTCACTGGAGACATTGTTAGATATTACACATTGTCGCTGTGCATAGAGCGGAAGTATACTTCTTAGGCGGCGCCGAATACGCGTCCGTCTCACGTAGAACTCAGGACCGAAATGTTCTTACTAGCAAAACCTACTTTCCGCCATCACCTTGAATTACCCCCACTCTAGGTACTTCTCGGAGTTTACGAAATCACATGAATAAATATCAATTTTCTATTGGTTGGTAACTATCCCCACTTGAGATCACTGTTCATAATTTCCAGTTTCGGACCTAACATCAGAGACGCCTGTTCTAACGGTCCGTTGCAAACATTTATGCAAAAACATGCGTTCTGTGCGACGGTCAAAATCTTATAGACTTGTCAGAAGCACGCATGGGATTATAACAATGGGTTGGTTTCCGACTGGAAGGCGCCAAATTTGCCTTGAGGGCAAAACAGACAATATAGTAGGGCTGTTGTTTACAGGAATTGCAAAGGGAGTTTACTGACATTCGTAGAGTGGCCTTGTCATTGTGGCGGTCTCCGGAGTTTATGCTAGCATTATTGCATAGGGCTATTCTGGTTTGCGTAATTTATTTATATTTACGAAGGCTGTTCAATAAAGAATAATCATAATTTTTTTACGGTCATAAATGTTCGCACTAAAATTCGATCTTATTATATTCTGTTAGCATAATGTGAAAAGAACACGCCGTAGTAGTTTCACTGTTGGTACTCGTGGTTCCCGCCTGTGAGAACCAGGTAAGTTCAGACATGTCCAATATCGCCTACCGCTGCAATTGAGGTAACATGCAGTTAAAGTTGATGTTAGAGGAAGATCCGGAGATTCTTTCAAGCTGAATCATTGCTGATGAAACTTGGCTACATCATTTTGATCCTGAGAGCAAACAGCAAAGCTCAGTGTGGAAATCTCCTTCATCACCAACCCACAAAAAAGTAAAAGTATTTGCTTCTGCTGCGAAAGTTATGGTCATCTCATTCTTTGATGTTCATGTAATGATTTATCAGCATGTTGTACCTGCACACACATCAGTAACCGGACAATACTACAGGGATGTCCTGACAACTTTGCAAGTCCATATCAGACTTAAAGGCCACATTTCCGTGAAACAGGCTGGATTCTACACCACGATAATGCGCGACCGCATATTGCCAATGTTGTTGCGTGAAGGCATCCCTCACCCTCCCTATAGTCCGGATTTAGCCCCATGTGACTTTTTTCTATTACCTAACATGAAGAAACGCCTTCGTGGGAGGTATTATCCATCATCAGAAGCAGTGGTAAAGGCTGCGGAGGCGAATTTGAAGGATCTCTCAAAAAATGGTTTCCAGCATGTCTTTGAAGACTAACAGAAACGCTGGAACAAGTGCATCGCATTCAGGGGAGACTATTTTGAGAAGGACATTCAAAATTATAAGGATGAGTACGTTGTCAAAAAAAATATATATATATATATATTATCATTCATTGTTGAACATCCCTCGTATAAATCTGTAATGTATTTATATTTATTCGTTTCAGTCAATGTGTTTCTGTTATCAGGTTATATGTCGTTTCAGTGTTCTTAGGTGACAGGTGCTACGTCATAGGGCAGTGACCACTTTAATTAGTCAAAGGGAATTATTGCAAGACCAACTCAGTAATTCCGCAATAACTTATTCAAATTGTTTCTAAATATTTGCTGTGCACATTTTACCTTTAACCTTTACTTTAGTGGGCTTTGAGAACTACGTGAAAATGCAATTTGTATAAGGATTACTCCATGAAAAGGGTCAAACGCGCTGTAAACAAAAGCACAATCATTTCAGCGCACACACCACGGATAAATTGTTTTGGTGTAAATGCAATTTGCACAGCGTTCATGATGTTGCTTACACGCTTGGAACAGCGTGCAATTAACGGATTTGTAACGGTGAATGGAGTTGTGTTGTATCCAACATTCTTCACTATTGGCCCCTTTGTTCTTGGTTTAGGGTCATTGTTAGAATATTTGGCATAGCTGTTTCATTTTAGCACTGCCAACGGGTGGCCACTCTGGTCTTTTAACTTTTAGATTTATACAATAACAGGATTGAGCATAAGACTATGCTTGGCTTAATATCGAAAGCAGAAAGTGTTTAACTTCTTAATTTAGTGGAAATTTAATCATTCTTTCACTCTAGCCGTGTGCAGGCTAAGATTCCAGTACATAGAGTCAGACTGAAAAAAATTCAATGGCATGGCCAAGATTTGAAACAAGGTTGCCCCGCTCACTTCCTTCTCGGGCAGCCAGCAAGGTGAAAAGATGATTATCAACGTTTCCGGAGTGTCCGACTCTACCATCATCAGAATATTTATGAAATGTTATAACGACAAATGACATACTGGATATAACACAACTACAAAGACAAAACACTATCAAAATTCGCATTACTGAACAAAACACTGTTTTCAGTAAATTAAGTGACAGGTCAAGAGATGGCGTGAGTATAGAAAATTGTGTCAAAGAAACGTAACTACTTAACTTGATTATCAAGTTGTATTGCTCTTTGCTTCTTAACTCTACGGGTGCCCATTTTTAAGGCCGGTTTCCGAGAGGAGCTGAAATGAAATCCAGCATCACGATTAAGCGTGCTCCTTGCAGAGGAAATCACTAAAGCCTCCTTAATTCTCCGCTCCCAATAACTGCTGCACTTTGCCAAGATGGTCCTCTCCCGAAAATTGGCTCTATGGTCGTTATCAAAACAATGCTCTGCTAGTCCAGCTTTCTCAGGTTGCATTAAACTAATGCTCCCTACATGTTCGATTATTCTAGTAGCGATGGTCCTTGCAGTTTGTCCCATACATGGTGTTCCAAATTCACAGGGAATGCGGTACACTCCCGGAAATTGGAAGTTCAGTTTGTCTTTCACTGGTCTCAACAGATGTTTAATCTTCGGAGGTGGCTTGTGGATGGTCCTGATCTTGCATTTGGCGAGAATTCTGCTGATTCTGCTGGATAAATTGCAGGTAAACGGGATGCAGGCTGTAGCGGTAGGCTTATCTGACGCTTGCTGTATTACAGGTTTCCCTTTCCTAGCTTTGGTGATCTAGGCTTCAACGTCATATTCGGAGTAGCCGTTTTGACGGAAAGTGAGTCTCAGGGGCTGTAATTCTTGTTTAAAGTGGCCGGGATCAGAGATAGACAAAGCTCTGTGGGCCAGTGTATTGAGAACTTCCAGTCGTCGAGACTTATGATGGATTCTATGTGGCATTCAGATAGGGATCAGAGATAGCTCTCTGCCGCAACAACAGAGGGCAGCACTCTTTATTTTTAGGGTTAGACCGTTTTCCACATACGTCTTCATATACATTCTTTCGAAAGATATCTGAAGGCCAAATTTCTCTATAGTTTCCTTTAACAGTTGACTCTGTTTTTGAGCTGTTATGATGTCACGGGTTAAGACTGTTACATCATCGCATACGCTAGGCAATGTGCGTTTCATTTTAATCTACCTAATGTGATTGGTTAATTAATTTTTAAAATTATTTCCTGTTTACACATTGCCATTCTGTATTAATTTTAAGCAGTATTGTTTCACCTTCGAAATATTTTTAAATTTCTCCCATAAATTTAATATTAGGCTTTGTGTCGGTTAGTGTCTGTCTAATATGCACAAGAATTTCACCTAAACCTTGTTCTCTCAATATTTTCAATAGCGTTTCACATTCTACCGAATAATACGATTTTAAAGTCCACGTATGCACACAATAGGATTATTAATATTATTTTTATAACATATTTGGAATTTTAATTAATAGGTATAGCCGCCTTTGAATATCTCAAAATGCCGCTGATATCATTCGAGTTCGTGCAACGCTGTCACAGAACGTAGAGCAGGACGAGAACTGTCGGGTGTACGAGAGGTAATTCATGTCCGAAAACGCATTGTTTGGCTGCTGTGGTGCGTCAGAAAATGACGTTGATGGGCGTCCTTTCCACGTATTGCCAATAAGTGTCCATCAACTCTGCAGAGGCATCCCATTGCGTGCTTTATTGTAATGCAACGCACAAGAAGCTCGTCCACCAATTAGAAGAGCCGTGGAGAGTGGTATGCTCGGAATGGCTCAGCCTATGGGAATCGAACTAGAGCGCGTTGCTGGGGAGCCACTCTCTGGGCTAAATTTAGTAGAAAGAGCTGTGGATTGATGAGGGGAAAGAGCGATAGTGGCAAGCCTAGAGCTCTGAGCTACTCTCAAAAATATTCAGGTCTAAAGCCCGACTTAACCAACAGATTTTAAGATTTAACACGAGTTTAGCAATAGTTAAAACAAAAATTGCCTTTCACCAACAAGTCTTAGCTTAACACTCATGTTAAATCTATCGTTAAACTAACAAACCATATTTCTGTTGTTAAGTCATTAAAAATTGGAAATAGTCAAGATGGTGGGAGTGAACTCTGCTTTTTATAACGATTTGCTATATTTAAGACAGGATAAATGGCATTCGTAATAGAGTATCCCAATGAGGAGAAATAATTTTGAGGAGCTATCAGAAGAAAATGTTCTACAGAGGTATAGACTGTCGAAAAAAGTTGCTATGAGGGTACTGCGGAAGTACAAGAGAGGTTAGAACACATATCGAAAGGAATACACCGATCTCGTCTTTGCTTAAAGTACGAGGATGGGTCAAAAGCTAATGCATCCTATTTTTTCTCCTTTGATTGCCAAGAAAATTCAATCTAATTTACATAGCTTGAAAACTAAAACACTGACGATTAATTTGCCACTATTCAATATAATCTCCGTCCTTTTCCACAGTTTTGGTCCACCTTTTAACTAGGTCATGTATTCCAGTGTGGTAAAACACACGGTCTTGCTTCCTAAGCCATTGACGCTGGGACGTTCTCACAGCCTCCTCATCTTCAAAATTAATCCCACGATGAGCTTCCTTTAGTGGCCCGAACAGATGGAAGTCTGATGGTGCCAGGTCAGGGCTGTATGGGGGTGAGCTAAGACTTGCCATCCCAATTTCTCAATTTCAGCAGTGGTGTAACGGCTGGTGTGTGGTCTTGCATTGTCATGCAAAAGAAGAACATCCACCATAGCTTTTGTTGGGTGAACTCGGCGAAGACATGCTTTCAGCTTTTTGAGAGTTAAAAGGTATTGGACAGAATTTATTGTGCATCCCTGCTCCAATCACTCAATCATAAGCACATCCTCTACATCTCAAAACAATGTCGCCATAACGTTCCCTGCCGAACACTGAATTTTGCATTTTTTTTCTTCGGTGACGTTTGGTGATACCATTCCATTGACTGCCTCTTTGATTCTGGTTCAAAAAAATGAACCCATGTTTCGTCTCCAGTAACAATTTTCCAGAAACTCCTCTCCATCAAAATTGAAGCACTGCAAGTGTTCGGAGGCTATTCTTTTCCTTGTTTCTTTGTTTAAGGTGGTTAACATTCTTGGCACCCAATGTGAACAAACTTTAGAGTAACAAGTTGTTGAATAATCGTCATCACACTGTCTTTACTGAGGGAGGTAATGCGACACATTTCACCTGTTGTTACCCGGCGATCACCATAAATGATGTCATCGACTCGCTGAATGTTGCATGGAGTCACTGCAGTCACCGGCCTGCCGCTTCGCTTTTCATCTGCCAATGGTGTTTGCCCTTCAGCTCCGTTACAGCGACGAACCCATCGTCTAACAGTGCTGACATCCACCGTTGCATCACCATACACATTTTTTAGCCTTTCGTGAATGCCAATTGACGTTTCACGTTCCGCAGTCAAAAATTCAATCACAGAACGCTGTCTAATACGAATGTTGATGTCAGCTATTTTGCAAGAGGATGCAGTGCTGCCGCCTGTTGACTTAGAAAGTTACTAATGCAGGGGATTGGAGAAGAAGGTTTGAGGCATTACTTTCTGTTCCAACCTCGTATTTCATCCTGCAATGCAGCACCGGGATTCCCACCGACACTTCTGCCCTGAAAGATGCGATCAGATAAAAGGTGTTGTGACTTTTTGTTTTTGTAATTTACATCCTCCAACGTTGTCATATGGGAGGATGAGTGGAATGGATGAAATGATGCTCAAATGAGTCCAGGATCCATAGAGATTAGAGTTACCTGATATTCGTCTTTCAGGATAAGGGAGAAACCCGTAAAAATCCTATCCAGGCACCTCACCCTGATAGACATTCGAACTCAGGACCTCTTGGACGTGAGGCAGACACGCTATCGAGGCGAGCTGATATGAAATGATAGTAAAGATAAAATGGAGGGGTAGGTAAGTTGGGGATTTAATTAACGTACCCAACATTCGCTTGGCTTCTAAGCAATAACTTCTAGTATTTGAAAAAGGTCGATATGTATTCGAGTATGTATACTTTATGGGTATAGTAGTTGTGTAGCTACAACATCAAAGTTTGTTCGCACCATTTCCTGTTATGTGCAGAGTAGAGCTTATTTTACTAACAGATTCCGAAAGATTGCGACCAAGGAAACTTTACTCCGACACCTTTACTAACTTCTGCCATTGTTTTTAACGGCTTGAAGTTGGAAGAAATATCCCAATAGCCCATGCTGAAGCCTCAAATTTATATTCACCGGGGTGCCAGGGCTCCCCCAAAGTACATTTGATTAAAACAAACTTCTGCCGTATATCTTTTCCACCCTTCCACACAGTGGAAAATTTGTTACCAAATTATATGGCTTCTGTTTATTTCTATAAAAGCTCGGATAAATACGTTCATGATTTATTCTCCAACGGTCGGTGCTTGGCTTGTTGAAATAACAACACCTTTTGAAATGAACTGTTAGTAAGAAGTATTTCGGTCCAGAAAATCATTGTTTTCCGCAGTTACTAAAAGTTTCTGTTTTACATAAGTGATTAATGACTGAACTATGCTAAAACTGGTAAGTATAAAATATCTGGAGACTACAAAATGATATACGTCCGGCTGAAATTATAATATAAGGTCAAAAATTGTTTTTGGAAATAAGATTTTAGAAAAAATATCGAGTTTAAAATATTTGGAATGTAACATAAGTTTTAGAAACAATGATGATATAGAAGAAAAAGTAAACAGATTCCAAACAATATGTGGGACAATCCAAAGAGTGAGAAAGGATACAAAAATGAAAATGTATAAGGTAATGGCTATTCCAACTTTACTATATGGAAGCGAAACCTGGGTACCAACAAAAAATGATTTAAATAAAATACAGACTGCAGAAATGAACTTTTTAAGAAGTGTTAAAGTTTGTACAATGTTGGACAAAATAAGAAATGAGGATACTAGAAAGGAATTAGAAATCGAACCAATCCATGACAAAATATCAGAACGAAGGCAACAATGGCATGAACATATATTAAGAATGGAAGATGCAAGATATCCAAATGTAGTACTAAACTATAATCCAAAAGCAAGAGGAGACAGAGGACGTTTCAGGAAACGCTGGAGAGACCTATGAAGCCGCAACGGGCGATATGCCCAAACCATGGAGTGAAGAAGAAGAAGAAGAAAACTACAAAATGATCTGTTTCACACTTAAATTGTCAATTAAATTGCATATTTAATGTTGCTTTGCTTTGTTGCAATAATGGTCGTCTCTTTATCACGGCAGTAGCGCTGCTGCTTACGAGGCGGGGTACCCTGATTCCACATACTACATACGGTAGCTTAGGCGTTGACACTAATGATACATGAGAGGAAGATGGAGCACCGATGGAATGAGGAAACCGGAGATCTCGGAGAAAAACTACAACAGTGCCACGTGTTTTCCACCCCAAATCTCACTTTGCGCTCACGTAGGACCGAATCCGGGCCAGCTTGTTTAGAGCCCAGCGGTCTAACTACTCAGCCATGGCCTGGTCACAACTTTGGGGATTTTCTCCCTCTGGGAGATCTGGGTCGAGGGCCATGTTATGTTAATGAATAATGATTTATTGTCATTAAGCTCATTACAGCAATAGACAAAGTCAAAAATAGAGTACAAATTAATACAGTTATAATACAGTGAAGATAAAGAAAATCAATAAAATACTTACATTAGATATACAAATTAGAGACTTAAAATAAAATGAGGAAATAAGAATACTTCATGACATAAGCCAAAGTTTAATTACACCTGTTAAAGTGTTCCTGTATTGAATAAGGTTTGGAAACTAACCATTCATATAATTTGCATTTAAATGTATTACCTGATAATTCAGTTAATTCTAAAGGTAATTGATTATATAGTTTAATGCCCAATACTTCAAAGATGTTAGAGGTTTTAGTTAATCTATGATATGGTATATTGAGTTTATAATTAAACCTAGTATTATAATTATGAATATCCTGCCTGAATAGCTGGTCGGTTAAGTTACTTTTTACATAGATGAGAGTATTATAAATATATACATTTATCACAGTCATAATTCGTAATTTTATAAATAGAGGTTTACAATGTACAAATTAATCTGAATTTGAGATGGTACGAATTATTTTTTTTTTTTTGTAATATTAGGATAGTAGAAATATGACTGCTGCTTCCCCAGAGTAAAATGCCATATGAGATTATACTGTGGAAGAATGCAAAATAGGCTGTTCTTAAATATGAATCAGGTACATGACTTTTCAAATTTCTGATTAAATATATAACTCTGGACAGCTTCGCTGTAATATAGTTGATATGGGGTTGCCATGTCAGCCTATTGTCCACAACCACACCTAAAAATTTTACATTCCTTGAACAATTTTCATAAGAAGTCTCAGCAAACTAAATGTAAGTTGCTCAGTTTTGTTCTCATTTAGCAGGAAACCATTGGCTCTAAACCAAGTATTTGCATGCCTTAGAGTATCTTCTGTTAGCAAGCTAAGGCTTTGATAATCGGTACTGGTATTCAAAAACGTGGTATCATCAGCATACATTACAGTATGGGACTTTAAGAAAGAAGGTAAATCGTTAACCATTACTAAAAATAATAGTGGCCCAAGTATTGAGCCCTGTGGAACACCACATTTTAGCTCCACCATATTAGATTTCTCACCTCCTATAGATACAACTTGCTTACGATTTGATAAGTATGATTCAAACAGTTTTATTGCAATGCCATTAGCACCATAAAAATTTAATTTGGATAATAAATAAGCATGTTTTACACAATTAAAAGCTTTGTTCAGATCACAAAAGGTGACCTGGGCAAGGCTTTTGGTTTCAAAAGCAGTTAATACTTTTTTAACAAGAGAGACAATGGCATCAGTTGTTGACCTACCTCTTCTAAATCCAAATTGTACATTAATAATTATTCCATTTTCATCAAAATAGCTGCATAGCTGCTTGAACATGATCATTTCTAGCACTTTGGAAAATACTGGAATTAGAGATATTGGACGATAACTAGAAGGATATTTTTTGTCCCCCTTTTTATAAATTGGAACCACTCTAGAAAGTTTCATTTAATCAGGAAAAATTCCATCAATGAGGCATTTGTTTAGACAAAATGAGAGTGTATATAAAATATATTTGATTACCTTTTTAAGGAGACTACTAGATAAATCCTAAATGTCCACACTATCTCCCGGCTCCTGAGAGACCAAGTGAGAAGCCTTGGGGTTAAAATTAACTTGATTTTATTTTAAAATTTTATTATTTCATCCCTCTAGATTACAAATATATAGTAAAAAGTTCTTTGGAGCAATATTTTGTACCTAATTTGATTATTATATTAGTGGGTGTTAAGTTTTTGCCACGCCCCTTTTCTTAAGCTTTCAGAAAATCGATCTTAACTGCTGTAATACTCAACAGATATTTCTGAACTAAGCCTTGTTCTGTAAGGGATCTTCCAAGCATCCTCTTGGTTACACTAACACCAATGATGCTAGTTTTTCTTTTGTCTTCGGCTGTGTATGTGAACAGTCATTTGTTCTAAATCATATTTTGTACTAGGTATTGTTGAATATATAATATGGGTAGGCCAAAAACATTTCAAAAGAGAAATTTTACAGGCAATCGTTTTACTAAACATAGAAAAGTAAATGTATAAAATATAAATACAGTAGACAATGAAACCACCTGTAATACAGAGGTTATTAGGCCTAGTTCAACAATACATGTGCTAATCATGACAGTAATCATATACAGAAACTGATGAGCTGTGACTCCTGAAAGCAGATAAAACAGTTGAAGAACTGGCCAAGAAGGCAAGACAAGAGGAACTTGAAAAGAACAAGTGAGAATACAGAGGGTCAAGACTATGCAGCAGTAATGTTCTCACTCATGTGAGAAGTCAGTAATCAATATACGAGGGCCGTTCAGAAAGTAACCTCCGATCGGTCACAGTGCGGGTAGTGGGGGAGTAGCGACGTCATCTGTGCATTCACGCACTCAGCAGGTCAGTCGGCATCAAGCCGTGGTCGAGTGAACGTCGTATTTGCGCTAGTTTAGTGTTTGTGGCCGTTTGAAATGTGCGCTGCAAGAGAAAACCCCGCCAAATGTGAAGTGCGTGCTGTTATAAGGTTTTTTACAGTCAAAGGATATTCGCGAGCTTTGTGCCCTGTACGGACCAAGAGTTATGAGTGAAGGAGTGGTCCGTGAATGGGTACGTTTATTTAAAAGTGGACGAGAAAACGTTCATGATGAAGAGAGGAGTGGTAGACCATCATTGGTGACGGACGAACTCGTTCAGACAGTTGATGCAAAAGTTCGTGAAAACCGACGTTCCACAATGTCGGAGTTGTCTACTGATTTTCCACAGATTTCTAAGACTCTCTTGTACGAGATAGTGACAGCAAGATTGGGTTACCGTAAGTTCTGTGCACGATGGGTGCCCAAAATTCTTACCGACCACCACAAAACTCATAGAATGGTCTCTGCATTAGACTTTCTGTCACGTTATGCGGACGAAGGTGAACCATTGTTAAACATAATCGTGACCGGGGACGACACCTGGATTAAGTACAAGAACCCTGAGACAAAAGAACAATCAAAGATGTGGGCACATTCAAATTCGCCTACCAAACCAATAAAAGCCCGGCAAGATTTTTCTGCCCGAAAATTGATGGCAAAGGTGTTTTGGGATGCAAAAGGGGTGTTGTTGGTTGAAATCATGGAGCGTGGGACGACCATTAATCAAGACGTGTACTGTGAAACACTAGAAAAATTACGACGGGCTATACAGAACAAACGCCGTGGTATGCTGACCTCCGGTATCGTTTTTTGCACGATGACGCCCGTCCTCACTCTGCTCGCAGAGCAACACCCCTTCTTGAGTCCTTCAAGTGGGACGTTGTCAACCATCCACCTTAGAGCCCAGATCTGGCGCCAAGCAATTATCACCTCTTCATGCATATGAAGACATGGCTCGGGTCCCAGCGGTTTGATGACGACGAAGAGCTCAAAGATGCGGTCACAGGCTGGCTCCAGGCACAAGCAGGTGATTTTTATGCAGAAGGAATTTCAAAGCTTGTGAACAGATACGATAAGTGCCTCAATCGTTATGGAGTCTATGTAGAAAAATAGTGCAAAGATGTAGTTGTAAGATGTATATATTAAAATATTTTTATTTAACTTGGTGAATTTTTTGCTATCAACCGGAGGTTACTTTCTGAACGGCCCTCGTATAAACTTTAAAGCTGTTTTCGCAGTTTCACATTTTCTGAGGTTTCGGTACACCTTTTTAGTAAACTAACCAACCTAAACATATATTTTTTGTGTTTACTAAGCAGACTCATGAGAGTAATAATAGGAAGGGCTTTTTCTCCGAGATTCATAATACTTGTTTAAGAAAATCTGAAATTACAGTGCTCTTTTTTTCTACAAAACCTAAAAAATTATAAAAAGCTATCAGTACAAATTTTCAAATAATAATATGTATTATTAAAGATAAAGGTTTTAAGAACATGCCTGAACATTTTCATGTGCATATCAATAATAATTTCTACGTAATATGTACCCAAAATTCATGGATAAAGCATTGTGGAGATAGGCAGTGCCTTCTCACTTTAATTGATAAGTAGTGACCCCTGGTTACCAGAACCACATACACCGGCAGAGGTGGAGGCCGCACCGGGTAGGTGGTGGGCTTTGGCCCAGAAAGGACTATTGTGGTGCTGGAGGAAAGGATTAGGAGAGGATTCAGCACCTAGACCACTTTGTTGCGTCCATTGTGCCTATGCTCCCACGTGGGGCACTTCCTGGAGGAAGGAAGAGGCGAGCGGTGACAGAGGGTCGCCGTCCCAAGGAGTAACGACAGTATAGAGGGTAGGATTCCTACAGTTTACTTGGATTTAGATTAGATTATTTATTGTGCCTATTCCAAAATTTTACAATTTACGTTTGGCTACATTTATTTGTCTTTACCTTGTTGCTACCTTGGTTTACATGACACCCTGGTCCTCTGCTCTGCCAGGTAGCTGTTAACCTCCATGCCTCCTTGTTACTTAATTAGCCCCTTTCCTCCCCTTCATCTGTCTTTCTTATATTCTTTACATTTCTGGCCCATTTTGCTTTTAATTTCTGCAAGAACTCACCAAGCTTCTCACTTTCTTTTCCTCCCTTTCCATTAACATTTTTATATCTATTATCCTCTTCTCTACTCTCTCTCTCATTCTTCCTCCCAAAGTTTTTTCCTCCACATTGCAACCTCCTCTCATTCTATTACATAGTGTTGTATGCCTTTTTTTCCCCCACACAATTCACAAATTTCCTTTTCCATACCTCTTATCCCTCTTTGAAATATTGTTCCTGTTTTCATCCAAGCTAACTCTTCTCTCTCTTGTCTATTGGAGTAATCTACAAATGCTTTTCGTCCCCAATTTCTTATTATTTGCTTGTAAAATTGTAATTATTTCACATATTCTAGACTTCTCCATATTTCCTGTCTTTCTATATCTTCTATTCTGCATTTTACCAATTTACCCACATCGCTTGTATTCCTTTCCAATAATATTCATATGTCTGGAAACTTCCCCCAACACCAGCCTCGGTAGCGTAGATGGTAGCATGTCTGCCTCACGTTCAACAGGTCCTGAGTTGGAATCTTGGTCAGGGTGAGTTACGTGGATAAGGTTTCTTCCGGGTTTTCCCTTATCCTTCAAGACAAATGTCAGGTAACTCTAAGCTCTATGGACCCTGGACTCATTTGAGCATCATTTCACCCAATTCATTCACCGTCCAATATGACAACGTTTGAGGACGCAAATTAAAAAAAAAAAAAAAACAACTTCCTCCGACAGGCCAGGACAATGGACACTCTCCTCCGGTAGCTGATACCCAAAGGTCCCTGACTGGCGGTCCCGAAATCCACTGGAGTGAAACTTGTTATAATAATATAAATGCATTGTTATATTAACAAAAGAATTAAAATTCAGCTTTTCTCAAGTAATGTACTACACCAAATTCACCCAAAGGTCCCTGGCTGGCGGTCCCGAACTCCGCTGGAGGGATAGTTGTTACAATAATATAAATGCATTGTTATATTATCAAAAGTATTAAAGTTCAACTTTTCTCTAGTAATGCACTGCCTCAAAACATAAAATGATTGACAAGCAGCTGATAAATCCCTTCATGGAAGTGTTGAAAACAGTGTTGTTGTATAAATTAAATTAACTGGGAGTCGATTAATGACACTAAACAACACTTACTTTTAAATTTTCCCGGAACTAGTTTCAGAGGCCTTCCCTCTATCTTCAGCCGGACATCGACATCAATTTCGACATGCCCCAGAAAGATTTGTTCAGCAAGTTTTTCGAACCGCCACCAGAGGAGACCGATGACAAAATATTGCCAGCTACACCAATGAGAACCAGTCGCTGTCCGGCTGAGGATAGAGGGAAGGCCTCTGAAACTAGTTCCGGGAAAATTTAAAAGTAAGTGTTGTTTAGTGTCATTAATCGACTCCCAATTAATTTAATCAGCTGATAGTTCATTTTCCTTTCAAATAAACGATTTAACACATGAGAAAACTTAACATAACTACTGCTAAATTCAATTTTGGCAAAGATACAGTCGACTTTTTACATATCTTGCTCTACAATAGCTAGTTTCCACTATTTATTTAGTATTTCTCCTTTCCTAAGCTCAGTTGTTTATTCTTGTACTTGCTTTGAATATAATTTTGTTGTCAGCCATAAATAAATGAACATCACAAACGCGTGGCGTTAATGACTTCAAAAATTGACTCAAACGCTTTACTATAAATACATATACATATAAATACAAATTAATATACGGTAGAGGGTTGGGGAGTACTGGCGTTTAGAGAGAAGCACTGTACTCACTTATTGTTTATTAGAAGAGCGAGAACTAAATAATTTTCAAAGTAATTTTAATTTTATAACCAAAACAGCTCACTTTGTCCATGGTAAACGTTACAACCGGCTAAAGGTCACAAGTCAGGCTAATTATAGAATATTTGTAAGTTGTTTTTGATATGACATGCACAGCAATGAAAAACGCTTGCCCTATGTTTACTTCTGTAGCATGTTGTTGCCCATAACGATGTGCCCTGCTCTCTGGTGCGTAAAAAATAAAACCCTTGTTGCATAAAAAAAGTTGAAACAGAAGTGTACTTTAGCTCTTAGGCTGAAAACAAATGCTGGAGTGGCACGGCGGAAAAATAAAACGTGCTTTGTTTGGCCTCTGTTTACATTCTATACAATGACCGGGCGTGGACACTCACGATGATAGATGTGCCCCGTCTCTTGCATGATTTTCCAGCTGGAGGGAGTTTCGCTTTAATCTTGCGAAAAAGCAAAACCCACAAGTTACCTTAAAGTAACCTTTTGGTGGTTTTTAATTAACTTCCGGTTAATTTCCTTCTGAAATATTCCAGCGGCTACCAAGGAATAACTTGGAAGCCGCTAGATAAATTCTCAACGTGCTTTTATTATAAACTCTTTATAGCAGGCACTTGTAAAATCTAGAAAGAATGCAAAAATGGTTTTATACTTCATATTTCCTTAAACCCTTTGATTTATTAATGCAGGCAGCATATATAGCCTTCACTGCACGCCTCGAGACAAAATATTGTCATGGCAACAGGAGTGAAAGTTTCGGCTCAAATAAGAAAACAGTCGACGGATAACGTTTCATGGTAATAATGAGTCTTGCTAAGCAGTTAATGATAGCGCGTTTAGTGTAAACAGATAGCCGGCAAGGCAGATAGGTGAGATAAAAGACTTGCCGGCCCAGATGTCTCCGGAAGGTGATATAATATTCGGATTACGTCATTAGATGCCGTTTTGATTCCAGAAAAATCTACTGATTGTACAGAACAGTCTGGAATTCATGAATAGGTCTATAAAAAGAAGTCATGGCTACTGTTTAGTTAAACTCTGTTTCATATAACCTTGCCCCGCTGACATGTATCACTCCGCGTCCAACTACCTTCCCCCTCGTCCTAATTGACTAATGCTTTCGCGCCAAAGGCCATAGGCGGTGCCTTTCCGTCACATTTAAACCTGCAGTAGACGTCATAATAATTGCCGGGAATATAAATAAAATCATACAAATAAGTATATGAAGGCATGCAAAAATACAAGTTTATAATGAAATGAGCAATTTGGAACTTAATGACGAAGCAATGTAACTGAAACAAGTTTATAATAAAAGGCCTTCGGCCTTTTCCACTGGGATATTTTAAACCAGCACACATACCTTTAAAAAATGCTTGTCTTTCAGTCTTAAAAGCCGTGTAACGCCATACCTTACTTTTGGTGTGTTCTTCATTCTCCCAAATCTCGTCAAGGTAGTACATTTTGCGACTTGTATCTCGGTACAGTCTGATTGTCCTTAAATAACGTCTTCGCCACACAGCAATATCGCCTCTGTTTTTAGCAATTGTTTTCTTGCCCCTTTTTTCATTCACAAACCTCAGCTATATAAGCAATCTGCTGATATTCGGTGAACCTGCATCCTCATTTACAGCAGATGAAATGTTATTTATGTAAGGGAGTTCGTTTCTAAAGAAAAAACTATTCACATGACGACGCTCAGCACTTTTCACGTATTTCCTCCGAGCACGCGCTTTTGTTTATTCCTGCTTTTGCCTGGAGTGGTAAGTTTTCCTGTTTTCTCAATTTCACATCGCGATGTTCCTACGGATCTAACACTCAGACATGTAAGTTCAGAGCACAGCTGTTCGACTTCTCTCACTGACAAAGACGGACTCTTCTCTATGAGTGCATTAAACACATGGAACACAATTCTTTTTTCGCCTGTTTGCAAGGATTTACCCTTGCAATGCCTCAGCGAAAAACTGGCGGTAGACTCTGCCATTATTCATATAATAAGTACACGCGCAATAAACGATCAATAAAATAATTTAGCTTCCGCACTAGGCACAACAACCTTCGAATGGCGATATGACTAATGCAGTTCAAAACAAGGTCAGTGATAAAAGTCATATAAACAAATACGTACCGCTGAAGCACGTGTTATCATGTCATGTGCTTGAGAGCAAAGGAACGCCCTCTTTACTTCGTTTAAGAATTAACATGCATTTCAGATAAATCAACTCTGTTGCGTAATATATTTAATTAAAACACTTACGAAAATATAAATTTGACAATTCTCTTCCAACACATATAGTTATATAAAGATATATCACCATGTTAAATAACGAACTAATTTTTACCGCACGACAGTCTTTACCACAAGAGCAGCCAATGAGAGGTGATTAGATCACGTGAGCAGTAAGAGATACTGGGCAGGCTTACGTGAAACAAGGTTTATTAGTTGTGAGACAGTGTTGTGAAATGAGACACAGCTGGAGGTGTTATTGTAACGAGAGCTAATGGGCTGTCATTGTTATTGTCATCGACCTTGAAAGACTGTGAATATGTGATGTAGTGTTGTTACGGTGCATTTCGATGAAAAAGGAGATTTTTAATTTCTGCAACTCGGCCTTTTAATTCTACGAACCCACAAAGTCACAATAAATCAATTTTTAATGTGTTTTACCCACTCTATTCAGTATATTCATACATACATACATACATACATACATACATACATACATACATACATACATACATACATACATACATACATACATACATACATACATACATACATACATACATACATACATACATACATACATACATACATGTAACTTTAAAAACTGCAAAATAATGAGTACTTTTTGGCATGCATGGTCTAATACTTTGTGCATAGGATGAGCGTGTTTAGTTTATGAGAGGAAAATAGGGTGAAAGTTATGATAAAAGCTGAGATTTTCTGTACCTGAAGGCAAAACCTCTATTGGTTTTCCCACTTGTGTGTATAAATAGGTCATTACTACAAATACATTCCTAGAAGTATGCCAAAATCAGGGCCTGCGACTACTAACCGGTGCAGCAAAATCAACTCCAATCACGACAATGCAAGCCTTAACTCGCAACTATCCAATACATCTAACTTTAGATGAGCAGGCACTAATACAACATGAAAAAAATTTCCGGTTATAAACAACAAAATGGGAGAAAATATTATTGCAACCAATCAAGATGAAAACACAAACAAGCTTCCTACACAAAGTTACGAATTAAAAACAGATCTGAATCTTCCTAATTCTAGAGAAAACATTTAAATAAAAAAAAAAAAAAAAACACTAAATTTTGAACCAATTAACATTCAACTAGATTTATAACAAATAGTTAACAAAATCTAAAACTGCCAAACCTGTACTAAAAGCACTAGCATTTGAAACTGTGAACAATAGATACCCACCTGAAGAATGGTTACATGTCTACATAGATGGAACTAACTTGGACAACAACTCAGGAGCAGGAATTAAGTGTGTACTGTTCTCATTCTATCAACCAGCAGGATACCACACAACAAATTTTGATACAGAAGTAAGGGCTATTCATATTTCACTCCAACAGCTTCTATACAGAATAGATAAATTCAAAAACGCTGTCATGCTTTCTGATTCTAAAGCAGCATTATTTGCAATAAGTTCATATAAAATAAGATAAATCCAAATTAAATAATGTCAGAAAATGGTCCAACAACTTCGAAGACTACAGAAAAGAATTATATTACAGTGGATACCTGCACATTGTGGAATTGCTGGAAATGAATCAGCTGATTTTCTTGAAAAAAATTGTGCAAATTTAATGCAGAACAAAAGTAAAAACGTACCCTTTACATCCATAAAAAGATTAATCAAAAGCCAATATAAAAACAAACAAAGCAAATTAATATCTAACAAAGCCAAAGATAAAAAATGGAGCATTTTAATTAAAAATCCAGAAACTATTCCAGAAATCCCACGTAAAGCTGCAGTAGCAAATGTTAGATTACTTGCGGAACATGATTATTTGGCCAAACACTTACACAGTATAGGAGTTTATACAAGTCCAAATTGTCCTCTGTCCAACAAAGGAGAGGAAATGAATGAAGAACATCTTTTAACCTGTGAAGTCCTACCTGCCGGACCCACTACACAGAAATGTTGGAGAGCAAGAGAGCTAATGGCTTCATTGCCAAAGCTTAGCATTTGACAACAAAGAAGAGGAAATGACTTAGAAACATCTTTTAAACTGTGAAGCCCTACCTACCAGAGCAACTACATAGAAATATTGGAGAGCAAGGGAGTAAATGGCTTCATTTCCAAAGCTTAGCATTTGACAACAAAGAATAGGAAATGACTGAAGAACATCTTTTAACCTGTGAAGCCCTACCTGCCGGATCCACTACACAGAAATATTGTAGAGCAAGAGAGCTAATGGTTTCATTGCCAAAGCCTAGCATGTGACAACAAAGAAGAGGAAATGACTGAAGATCATCTTTTAACTTGTGCAGTCCTACCTGCCGGACCCACTACACAGAAATATTGGAGAGCAAAAGAGCTAATGGCTTCATTGCCAAAAACTAGCATTTGACAACAAAGATGAGGAAATGACTTAGAAACATCTTTTAAACTCTGAAGTCCTACCTGCCGGACCAACTACACAGAAATATTGGAGAGCAAGGGAGCTTATCGCTTCATTTCCAAAGCTTAGCATTTGACAACAAAGAAGAGGAAATGACTTAGAAACATGCTTTAAACTGTGAAGCCCTACCTACCGGACCAACTACATAGAAATATTGGAGAGCAAGAGAGTTAATGGCTTCATTTCCAAAGACTAGCATTTGACAACAAAGAACTGAAGAACATCTTCTAACCTGTGAAGCCCTACCAACCGGACCCACTACACAAACATATTGGAGAGCAGGAGAGCTAATGGCTTCATTGCCAAAGCCAAGCATGTGACAACAAAGAAGAGGAAATGACTGAAGAACATCTTTTAACTTGTGCAGTCCTACCTGCCGGACCCACTACACAGAAATATTGGAGAGCAAAAGAGCTAATGGCTTCATTGCCAAAGCCTAGCATTTGACAACAAAGAAGAGGAAATGACTGAAGAACATCTTTTAACCTGTGAAGTTCTACTTGCCGGACCCACTACACAGAAATATTGGAGAGCAAGAGAGTTAATGGCTTCATTGCCAAAGCCTAGAATTTGACAACAAAGAAGAGGAAATGACTAAAGAACATCTTTTAACCTGTGAAGTCCTACCTGGCGGACCCACTACACAGAAATATTGGAGAGCAAGAGAGCTAATGGCTTCATTGCCAAAGCCTAGCATTTGACAACAAAGAAGAGGAAATGACTGAAGAACATCTTTTAACCTGTGAAGTTCTACTTGCCGGACCCACTACACAGAAATATTGGAGAGCAAGAGAGTTAATGGCTTCATTGCAAAAGCCTAGCATTTGAAAACTACAACATCATTCCTACAAATAAAGTAAGCTGTATCCAAATGCAAAGTACATATATCCAATTGTTGGAGCAAAATACAGTCTGCTTACCTTTATCACTTGTTGGCAGATGGTGTTAATTTCCATTTTCACCATTGTTTTATTCTTAAAGTGGGACTAGAGGATGTAGTAATAAATATTCAATTTCATATTTACATTGGGGATTGAGGAAATTTATACATCAAACATCTTTGCCTATGTACGGCTAGTGTGGAGAAATGAATAATTTCCATCAATTAACTAAAATAATAAGAGTTAAATGATGAAGCCTGGGACTTTAAGTACTTAGAATAGTAAGTCGCCACAAACGGTGTATCTCGGATGCGAGTGTCCCTAGTAGTCTACCGGGGAAATATACGAATCAACTGAGGAACTTAATGTCAGGACGGCACGTTGGCCATGGTAGCGACTGGACGGAAACCAGGAGATTAGTGCTTCAAATCCCGGTCATGGCATTGAATTTTTCATGTTGACTCTATCCATATGATAGGTTTTTTGTTTTATAAGCATGGGTTGTATTTACGCCTTATTCACCATATCCTTAAGTGTGTTCGCTTGATTCGATAGTGGTTGCTTCTCAAGGAAGCCGCTCTACAGGGTTCAGTACATCCCGTAACAGACCTCTCAGCATCAGAAAAAGTCCATGTCAGGACTGGCTATCAATACAGGTCTCCTTGGAACGTGTTGACTAAAGCTACCGATTACTTAATTTTTTTTTTAATTTACATTTCTTTGAATCAATGTAATTGATCCTATTCTTTTTGAATTTAGAAATGCACAGGGTTATCATATTCCTACTCTGTTCAAGAAAAATATTTTCGTAAAATTGAAGATTACGCCACTTCCAATATACAAACTCTATGTTTGTAAGATATGGAGTATGGATGTAAACAGCTGGATATAATTTGCGCAGAATAGAGGACGTTGGTAGCTCCTTCCCCGTGAAACTGTTTCACGAAGCCTTATCTGTTCCGTATGATGAAGATAAAACTCGGCGCCTTGCTTCAAAACTTCCACGCAAATTTACCACAAAATCAAAGCTCCCATTGTGGGATTGTGAACCCACAAGACGCCGCTTTAAGCTATTGTGACTCTGTGGGTTCGCGAAATTAAAAGTCCAACTGCACAAACTCAAAATATTCTTTATTTCCACCGACTTACAGTTGAACACTTGCCAATTACACAGAATTACGTAATGCTCACAATTACGATTCACCAGTTCGTCTGTTACAGTTCCACTGCACGTACACAGTCTTCTCGTCCGTTCACTAACTCGTCAAGCACTGACTGACCTCCAGCCCGACGCGTTGCTTATACAGGGTCAGCTGGCCAATCTAGAAGGTTCTGGATTAGATGAAATATCCCGTAAGTTCGAGAACTCAAGGGGGAGCGGAAAGAGACGGCACAGTGATGTTTTTCCAGCCAACCCTCGTTACCGCTATAAGACAAATGACTGCGCGTGACGAACGCCTACAGTCTCCTGCTGCTGCCGGTCGGTTCTATAGGGAGTTACGACTTTCGGGTGACACTATAGTGGGTGCCCTATATGGCTTGCGGACATACAAATTAACATCGGAGCAACTCCTTGCTGAGCTCCGCATCCAATCCAGGCAGGAACTGATTAGCCTCAAAATGATCTTCCCAAATAATAATTCTTGACTGATTTAGCCACACCCACAGGTTTTTTCCATCCTGAAATACACCCAGAGTAATATAATGCTACCTCATGAATCTCTTTTGAGATAAAACCCATAACCCTATCTATAATATGAGTCTCGGGCCTCACAATAAAAAAAAAAAACTTTATTTCTAAAATAATCTCCAGAAAGGCAAAGAAGATCTATGTCGTACTGTTCTAGTTTACTAGCACCATCTCTGTGACTTCCACAGATTGTCCAGAGCGAAGCTCATTACTAGCGCTCGTACGTCCCATTTTAAACCCTGCAACCCACCCTTAATCATTGTAATATGAAGGGGCAGAATCTTTCAATGTCCTCTCCATTTGCTCATTGATTTCTTTATGCTTTAAGCCTTTCAAGTGGAAGTACTTAATCAACCCTTGTTTTTCCAAATCCTCCATCTTCGTCAAACCTCCACACGTGTTTAAAATGCTACCATACAAAAACTGAACAGGCTATTGACCTGTAGCTATGGATACAAGCTAGTCTAGAGTTACACTATGTGACGTTATCCGTCAAACTGGCCCAGTGGCGCTATGACAAATGAAAAACTTTTACTAATAAATATATGATGCAAGTTGAATGCTTATTTTAATATATATGTACGAGGGCTATCCAGAAAGTAGATTACGTTTTGGAATAAAAAGTAAACAAAGTATAGGAAACAAATTTTATTATATACAGATGAAAGCCACACTCAAATACTACTTTTCGACATAGTCACCATTCAAATTAAGGCATTTATCGTAGCGATGTACGAGCTTGGAAATTCCTTCGTCGAAAAATTCGGCCGCCTGCGCCTTCAACCACTTCGTTACCTCTTCTTGCAGCTGTGCGTCGTCATCAAAACGCTGCATAGCCAGCCACTTCCTCATTGCTGGGAATAGGTGGAAGTCGCTCGGTGCCAGGTCGGGACTGTACGGCGGATGAGGAAACAACTCCCACTTAAAAGATTCAAGAACTTCACGAGTGACATTTGCCGTGTGGGGCCGGGCGTTGTCGTGAATCAACAAGATCTTAGAGCTCAACATTCCTCTGCGCTTGTTTTGAATGGCTCTTCTGAGTTTTTGGAGAGTTTGGCAATACCTTTGAGAGTTTATTGTAGTGCCTCTTTCCGGGAAGTCCACCAAAATCACACCTTTTCTGTCCCAAAAAACAGTCGCCATCATCTTCCTTGCCCACATTGTTTGCATGCATTTCTTGGGTTTTTGGGGAGAACTTGTGTGCCCCCACTGCATTGATTGCAATTTCGTTTCACAGTTCACGTGTTTCACCCATGTTTCGTCACCAGTAACGATGCGATCGAGTAAAGAGTCACCATCCTTATGGTAAACGTCCAAAAAGTTCAACGCTGCAGCCATTCGCTGATTTTTGTGGTCCTCTGTCAAGATTTTTGGAATCCATCTTGAACAAAACTTGTGGTAACCAAGATTTTCGCTGATGATTTCGTGCAACAAACTTCGCGAAATTTGTAGAAAACTCAAAGAAAGTTCCGTTATTGTAAACCTTCGATTTTCACGGACTTTAGCATCGACTTTTTCGGCAAGTTCGGCAGTCACTATGCTGGGTCTCCCACTACGATCTTCGTCGTGAACATTGGTTCGGCCATTTTTAAATCTGATGACCCACTGACGCACTCCACCTTCAGTGATAATGTTGTCCCCGTACACTTCACAAAGCTGCCGATAGATTTCTATCGGTTTACAGTTATTTGCAGTCAGAAACCTTATTACTGCACGCACCTCGCAGCTCGCGGGATTTTCAATTAACGCAGACATTTCAAACCGTCACAGTATCTGAACGGAGCACAGCACGAACCTCTCACTAGCACGGCTAGATGCCGACTGAGCTGCGCAACGCTCTGACCCCAAGATGGCCGCGCTAGCCCCGCCCCTAGCGGAAACAGACGAAAACGTAATCTACTTTCTGGATAGCCCTCGTATTTAATAAATAACAAGAATGGTATCGATTGCAAAAAACGTTGAGACGTACCGGCATAAGCCAAGTGAAAGCTGGTTTAAAAAGTGTTTCATTCTGTATCATATATAATTATCCCTACTTTGTTTCCCATATTGTTGTTCATATTGCCTGTATACTATAATATGCGTCTTATGTTAACTTTTGTACATATATATTCTATTAAACTTTACATCTCTGGACATGTTCAATGTTCGCAGCCTTTTCTGGCTACAAGTAAACCTACTGAACGCAAATCAATCTAATCTAATCTAATCTATCTACGAGGATCGGACTTAAAAGTCGGCCCTGGTACACTTAGGCTGTGCATAGCCTGCCAAAGCTTCTGTCGATTGGATAAGAAAAAAACAACACTCTTAATAAGCTTTATAGATAACTTCTGGAGAGTGAAAGGGTGCACTATAGAGTACGGAAGCAGACAAAGATAGCACAAAGATCTATTGCAGGTTCTCCCTGGAGGAAGGTGATGCCGTATTTATCAGCCGTATGATTGAATACGATTTTAACAATGAATAAAATGATAATTAAATTATAATGAGGAAGTAAGGTGAAAGAATTTAAGATAATGAATATTACAGATGGATAAGTTCATGAAACGAAGCAATAGCAGTTAAATTCAATTACTAGAATGCGAATAAGTATTTTAACCCAGAGCTATGTAATAAAGTTGCTGGTCTATATGGATGAAAATGTTCCGTCGAAAGGCTGTGGTCACGGGATGGGTCGCTACCTGGGTCATTAGTAGACCGGTCCAAACCTGGCCCAAACCAGTATTTCGGGGAAATGTCCGCGTGGTTGTAGCTCGCTAACCAGAGTTTTTCAGAGAAATCCAGCTGGAGGCGAGGCTATATCTGTTTTGGTAAGGAATATTAGGTTTTAGCGTCGGTCTTCTAGTCTGAGACGTGATACCGTGTAGACGTGTTTTGCCTGCCGGGGACACAAACGTCGGATTGCGCCGAGAAGTACAATAGTAATGAGAATCTTATTAAGGGAACAAGATCTCCCAGCAGTTAATTAAGCGGCGAAGTATACTTTCAAAACAGTGTTAGTAATTTATTCCATCGTGATAGATTTCAGCAATTCAGTATAGTTTTAACGTGATAGTGGAAATCTAGAGTAATTCGATCTGAACGCGGCGGCAACTCCTGGTGAACTGTAAGCACGAAACGAACTGAATAGTAAAGCTGATAGTATGAACTGTGTTGTTTTTATTTCTTCAACCTATCTCACGCATACCCTGTAGATAGCGTGGTCTCAGCTCTAATGACTAGCCAGGGCAAATAATAGTCAAATCATAGAGCAATCTACTAGGCGACCAGATCACCGGGATCCAGGCTGCTAAGGTCACATCCAGAGTGGCTGATACCCGAGACAGAGTATCAGCAGACGCAGCGGGGGAGGTAAAAAGGCTACAAAGGGATGAAGTGCAGGGTCCTAAGGTGCTGAGGTTCCTGCCTCCCCAGTAGCTTTAACCAAACCTCCGGGTGCGATGCCAACAATAGCTCCTCACGTGAGGGTTGTGACACTAGCATGCCGTGCAGCGCTGAAAAGATCACGTCTGCGCCATTTGTCCGTAGTATGTTTGCCTAAGTGACATGTAGAAATTACACAAACTCAAGTCGGTATACGTAGTCGACGGGCATCGACCCGTGGCATCCAGAATGCGAGGCTCTTGCTACCTTGCTCAGTACTAATTCTTCTGCAAATAATATATTGTCACCCAATTATCGGAAAGCACAACCAACGACAGCTGAGTAAGGGACCAGGGGCCGCGCCACACCCACCCATTAATATCAGTCACTAACTGAGGGGATGATTAGGGAAGTTTCACTTGTCACTGGCCGCCTCTTCCCCCTTCCTCTGCCGTCTGGAACCTTCGCAGTTGTACAATGAAAACGAGAGACGACTAGAAAACAGTGATATTCCTATAAAAAGGGCTGCTATGAGTGAGCTGAGTCAGTGCTTGGCAAGCAGCGAAGGAGCGCCGTGTTAGTGAACGGACGAGAAGACTGTGTACGGGCATCGGAAGAGTGTGCGTAACTGCGAGAGCAAAAGGGAACTGTAAGGGACGAACTGGTGAATCGTAATTATGTGCATTACGTAACTCTGTGTAATTGGCAAGTGTTCAACTGTAAGTCGGTGGAAATAAAGAACATTTTTGAGTGGTGCAATCGTACTTTTAATTTCACGAACCCACAAAGTCACAATATTATGCTTATTAACACGGTTCCCAGAGTTATTCATTCTAAGATTTGCAATTGGAAGCTAAAATTACGCTTCTGGGTGAAATGGGATTGTAAGTTATGTTGACGCGTTGGTGAATGAAGTGCGAGAAACAGAGAAGATTCCTTTACGTACTGGTAGAGAGAAAGATGGGAGTAACATTAATTTTCCAGACCAGCTGAGCGCTTAGCATCACGACATGGGGATACTCCCCTTTTGCTTTTCCCAGTCCTCAGCATATAGTGTGATTCCACGCTACACTGATCAAATGTGTCACTGGAAGAAAGTCTTTTCCGTATTTCTGCTTCCTAAGAAGACCACTAAAAACCAATTACGTAGAAAAAAGCCCGCATAGCATCAATTTTATGTGCCGTTGGGGCCATCATAACAAGTTGGAAAAATATGTTTTAGTAAGCCACAAAACCCGTCTTTGGGGACGAGAGGTGATACTTTTAGAAGAGAAGCCCTATATGGTGCAGCCACATACATTTATTTACTCGTTCTTTTACAAAGTATTCTCATAAAATCTTATTCATCTTTCTACTTAAGGTCATAAGGTCATAGTTTATTGCCCATTTACCAATATTCATTGTAGAATTAAGTATACAAAGATTAAATGGTCACATTTTTTAAAAGCAAATCTCCGTCTATTATATTCAAAATTATACATAAGTGGTCTCAAACGTTTCGGACCTAATAAAGATACAAGACTTTTTTTTTTAACTTTTTATTTTTCAACATAGTCCCCTTTGAACTCTACACACTTCTCCCAGCGATGTTCCCATCTCTGTAACGCGTCTAGATAGTACTCGGTGTTTTTCAACATAATCTCCTTGTAACTCTACACACTTCTCACAACGATGCTCCCATCTCTGTAACCCGTCTAGATAGTACTCGGTGTTTTTCAACATAGTCTCCTTGTAACTCTACACACTTCTCACAACGATGCTCCCATCTCTGTAACCCGTCTAGATAGTACTCGGTGTTTTTCAACATAGTCTCCTTGTAACTCTACATACTTCTCCCAGCGATGTTCCCATCTCTGTAACGCGTCCAAATATTACTCGGCGTTTTTCAACATAATCTCCTTGTAACTCTACACACTTTTCCCAGCGATACTCCCATCTCTGTAACCCGTCCAAATAGTCCTCGGCGTTTTTCGACATAGTCTCCTTGTAACTCTAAACACTACTCCCAGCGATGCTCGCATCTATGTAACCCGTCCAAGTAGTACTCGGCGTTTTTCAACATAGTCTCCTTGTAACTCTACACACTTCTCCCAGCGATGCTCCCATCTGTGTAACCCGTCCAAATAGTACTCGGCGTTTTTCAACATAGTCTCCTTGTAACTCTACACACTTCTCCCAGCGATGCTCTCATCTCTGTAACCCGGCCAAATAGTACTCGGCGTTTTTCACCATAGTCTCCTTGTAGCTCTACACATTTCTCCCAGCGATGCTCGCATCTATGTAGCCCGTCCAAATAGTACTCGGCGTTTTTCAACATAGTCTCCTTGTAACTCTAAACACTTCTCCCAGCGATGCTCGCATCTCTGTAACCCGTCCAAATAGTACTCGGCGTTTTTCAACATAGTCTGCTTGTAACTCTACACACTTCTCCCAGTGATGTTCCCATCTCTGTAACCCGTCCAAATAGTACTCGGCGTTTTTCAACATAGTCTCCTTGTAACTCTAAACAATTCTCCCAGCGATGCTCGCATCTATGTAACCCGTCCAAATAGTACTCGGTGTTTTTCAACATAGTCTCCTTGTAACTCTAAACAATTCTCCCAGCGATGCTCGCATCTATGTAACCCGTCCAAATAGTACTCGGCGTTTTTCAACATAGTCTCCATGTAACTCTACACACTTCTCCGAGTGATGCTCTCATCTCTGTAACACGCCCAAATAGTACTCGGCGTTTTTTAACATAGTCTCCTTGTAACTCTAAACACTTCTCCCAGCGATGCTCGCATCTATGTAACCCGTCCAAATAGTACTCGGCGTTTTTCAACATAGTCTCCATGTAACTCTACACACTTCTCCCAGCGATGCTCGCATCTCTGTAACCCGTCCAAATAGTACTCGGCGTTTTTCAACATAGTCTCCTTGTAACTCTACACACTTCTCCCAGCGATGTTCCCATCTCTGTAACACGTCCAAATAGTACTCGGCATTTTTCAACATAGTCTCCTTGTAACTCTACACATTTCTCCCAGCGATGTTCCCATCTTTGTAACCCGTCCAAATAGTACTCGGCGTTTTTCAACATAGTCTCCTTGTAACTCTACACACTTCTCCCAGCGATGCTCCCATCTCTGTAACCCGTCCAAATAGTACTCGGCATTTTTCAACATAGTCTCCTTGTAACTCTACACACTTCTCCCAGCGATGCTCCCATCTCTGTAACCCGTCCAAATAGTACTCGGCGTTTTTCAACATAGTCTCCTTGTAACTCTACACACTTCTCCCAGCGAAGCTCCCATCTCTGTAACCCGTCCAAATAGTACTCGGCGTTTTTCAACATAGTCTCCTTGTAACTCTACACACTTCTCCCAGTGATGCTCCCATCTCTGTAACCCGTCCAAATAGTACTCGGCGTTTTTCAACATAGTCTCCCTGTAACTCTACTCTCTTCTCCTAGCGATGCTCACATCTCTGTAACCCATCCAAATAGTACTCGGCATTTTTCAACATAGTCTACTTGTAACTCTACACACTTCTCCCAGCGATGTTCCCATCTCTGAAACTCGTCCAAATAGTACTCGGCGTTTTTCAACATAGTCTCCTTGTAACTCTACACACTTCTCCTAGCGATGTTCCCATCTCTGAAACACGTCCAAATAGTACTCGGCGTTTTTCAACATAGTCTCCTTGTAACTCTACACACTTCTCCCAGCGATGTTCCCATCTCTGAAACTCGTCCAAATAGTACTCGGCGTTTTTCAACATAGTCTCCTTCTAACTCTACACACTTCTCCCAGTGATGCCCCCATCTCTGTAACCCGTCCAAATAGTACTCGGCGTTTTTCAACATAGTCTACTTGTAACTCTACACACTTCTCCCAGCAATGTTCCCATCTCTGAAATTCGTCCAAATAGTACTCGGCGTTTTTCAACATAGTCTCCTTGTAAATCTACACACTTCTCCCAGCGATGCTCTCATCTCTGTAACCCGTCCAAATAGTACTCGGCGTTTTTCACCATAGTCTCCTTGTAGCTCTACACATTTCTCCCAGCGATGCTCGCATCTATGTAGCCCGTCCAAATAGTACTCGGCGTTTTTCAACATAGTCTCCTTGTAACTCTAAACAATTCTCCCAGCGATGCTCGCATCTCTGTAACCCGTCCAAATAGTACTCGGCGTTTTTCAACATAGTCTGCTTGTAACTCTACACACTTCTCCCAGTGATGTTCCCATCTCTGTAGCCCGTCCAAATAGTACTCGGCGTTTTTCAACATAGTCTCCTTGTAACTCTAAACAATTCTCCCAGCGATGCTCGCATCTATGTAACCCGTCCAAATAGTACTCGGCGTTTTTCAACATAGTCTCCTTGTAACTCTAAACAATTCTCCCAGCGATGCTCGCATCTATGTAACCCGTCCAAATAGTACTCGGCGTTTTTCAACATAGTCTCCATGTAACTCTACACACTTCTCCGAGTGATGCTCTCATCTCTGTAACACGTCCAAATAGTACTCGGCGTTTTTTAACATAGTCTCCTTGTAACTCTAAACACTTCTCCCAGCGATGCTCGCATCTATGTAACCCGTCCAAATAGTACTCGGCGTTTTTCAACATAGTCTCCATGTAACTCTACACACTTCTCCCAGCGATGCTCGCATCTCTGTAACCCGTCCAAATAGTACTCGGCGTTTTTCAACATAGTCTCCTTGTAACTCTACACACTTCTCCCAGCGATGTTCCCATCTCTGTAACACGTCCAAATAGTACTCGGCATTTTTCAACATAGTCTCCTTGTAACTCTACACATTTCTCCCAGCGATGTTCCCATCTTTGTAACCCGTCCAAATAGTACTCGGCGTTTTTCAACATAGTCTCCTTGTAACTCTACACACTTCTCCCAGCGATGCTCCCATCTCTGTAACCCGTCCAAATAGTACTCGGCATTTTTCAACATAGTCTCCTTGTAACTCTACACACTTCTCCCAGCGATGCTCCCATCTCTGTAACCCGTCCAAATAGTACTCGGCGTTTTTCAACATAGTCTCCTTGTAACTCTACACACTTCTCCCAGCGAAGCTCCCATCTCTGTAACCCGTCCAAATAGTACTCGGCGTTTTTCAACATAGTCTCCTTGTAACCCTACACACTTCTCCCAGTGATGCTCCCATCTCTGTAACCCGTCCAAATAGTACTCGGCGTTTTTCAACATAGTCTCCCTGTAACTCTACTCTCTTCTCCTAGCGATGCTCACATCTCTGTAACCCATCCAAATAGTACTCGGCATTTTTCAACATAGTCTACTTGTAACTCTACACACTTCTCCCAGCGATGTTCCCATCTCTGAAACTCGTCCAAATAGTACTCGGCGTTTTTCAACATAGTCTCCTTGTAACTCTACACACTTCTCCTAGCGATGTTCCCATCTCTGAAACACGTCCAAATATTACTCGGCGTTTTTCAACATAATCTCCTTGTAACTCTACACACTTTTCCCAGCGATACTCCCATCTCTGTAACCCGTCCAAATAGTACTCGGCATTTTTCAACATAGTCTCCTTGTAACTCTACATACTTCTCCTAGCGATGTTGCCATCTATGTAACCCGTCCAAATAGTACTCGGCGTTCTTCAACACAGTCTCCTTGTAACTCTACATACTTCTCCTAGCGATGTTTCCATCTCTGTAACCCGCCCAAATAGTACTCGGCGTTCTTCAACACAGTCTCCTTGTAACTCTACATACTTCTCCTAGCGATGTTGCCATCTCTGTAACCCGTCCAAATAGTACTCGGCGTTTTTCAACATAGTCTCCTTGTAACTCTACATACTTCTCCTAGCGATGTTGCCATCTCTGTAACCCGTCCAAATAGTACTCGGCGTTTTTCAACATAGTCTCCCTGAAACTCTAAACACTTCTCCCAGCGATGCTCACATCTCTGTAACCCGTCCAAATAGTACTCGGCGTTCTTCAACACAGTCTCCTTGTAACTCTACATACTTCTCCTAGCGATGTTGCCATCCATGTAACCCGTGCAAATAGTACTCGGCGTTCTTCAACACAGTCTCCTTGTAACTCTACATACTTCTCCTAGCGATGTTGCCATCTCTGTAACCCGTCCAAATAGTACTCGGCGTTTTTCATCATAGTCTCCGCGAAACTCTACACACTTCTCCCAGCGATGTTCCCATCTCTGTAACCCGTCCAAATAGTTCTCGGCGTTTTTCTATGCAAAATAAGAGAGCTGTTCAATAAAGAATGATCACAAAACTTTTTTCACAACGTACCTTTACTCATCCTCATAATTTGGATGGTCCTCCTGAAAATAGTCTCCCCTGAATGCGAGGCACTTGTACCAACGTTTCTGCCAGTCTTTACCACTTACGTGTACGTGTATGAGAGGAGGTGTACGTAACTGTGAGCGTGCAATGGACCTGTGACAGACGAACTAGTGAATTGTAATTGTGTGCGCTAAGTAATTCTATGTAATCGGCAAGTGCTCCAACTGTAATTCGGTGGAAATAAAGAACATTTTGAGTTTGTGCAATTGGATTTTCAATTTCACGAACTCACAAAGTCACAATATACAACTTCATACATATATAACATAATATACCATAAATACGAGGCATGTTTCTAAAGCAGTACCGTTTTGCGATTCCGCCGCCGCAGCGCTACGGTCGGCGTTCCGCGCATGCGCGCTGGTTACCTACATCTCTTGTCTACGCACTGACGCCATTACAGTCTGATTCTTCATTGTATTCGTTGGTTACTGAGTGTTTAAGATACCTCCGACAATCGCGAGTCCCGCCGATTTTGAAGTACGGGCTGTTATTCGAATTCTTAGTGCTAAAGACGTAAAATCGATCGATATTCATCGTGATATCTGTGAAGTTTACGGACAAAACATTATGAGTGATGGAATGGTAAGGAAATGGATGAGAGCATTTAAAGATGGCCGCACAAATGTGCATGATCAAGAACGGAGTGGGCGTCCTTCGGTCGTTACTGAAGATTTGGTGCAGAAAGTGGACGAAAAGGTAAAAGAAAACAGACGCTTTACAATTTCATCATTGTGCGACTATTTTCCTCAATATTCTCGTAGTGTTTTGTATCGCATTGTGACCGAGAACTTGAAGTACCGGAAATTGTGTTCACGTAGGGTTCCGAAAATGTTGACGGATTTGCACAAAACCCAATGTTTAGGCAGTGCATTGACTTTCCTTGAGCGGTACCACAATGAAGGTGAAGATTTTTTAGACCAAATTGTTACTGGTGACGAAACATGGGTGGCTTACGTCACACCAGAATCGAAACAAAAATCCATGGAATAGCGACATTCATCATCACTCACAAAAGTGAAGTTTAAGCAAACAATTTCTGCCCGGAAAATCATGTGTACAGTTTTTTGGGACAGAAAAGTAGTATTGCTAGTGGAGTTTCTACCTCGTAATGAGACAATCAATACAGCGTCTTATTGTGAGACGTTGAACAATCTGCGCCGTGCAATCCAGAACAAAAGACGTGGCAAGTTGAGTAAGTGTATCGTTTTGCTGCATGACAATGCCCATCCACATGTGGCTAATCGGACCAAAGAGCTCATCAAATCTTTTCAATGGGAAACTCTAGATCATTCTCCATACAGCCCTGATCTGGCGCCCAGCGACTACCATTTGTTCCTGTACTTGAAGAAACATATGGGCGGTCAGCGTCTTCAAGACTATAACGAAGTCAAAACAGTTGTGATACAGTGGTTAACACGTCAGGCGGCAGAATTTTATGAGGAGAGTATTCAAAAACTAGTGCCACGTTATGACAAGTGCTTCAATATTCACGGAAATTATGTAGAAAAGTAGATTAAGGTACAGGCTTTCATATAAAAATAAAATTATTGCGATATCTATGCACGTAATTTTTTAATTCCAAAACGGTACTGACTTAAAATACATGCATCGTACAATATCTTACATACTGCTCATTTTCTAATTGCATATTCCCATGCGCCTTTATAATTAACCCAGTTTGTGTATATAATGGAGCATTTTATAACTTGGGGTATATGTTTTGGTTCCCTTTATACCTTCTACTATTTTCCCTAGTTGTAATCATTAGTCTTCCCTAGTTAGAAAAGCCATTTTTGTCTTAACTTACTAATAAATTTTACCAGTTTTATTATGTATTCTTCTGATCTTAGATTCAAGATTCTTTTGCGTCATATTTCATTTGGTATGTTTTCCCACTTAAGCAAAAGAAATTCGTCTCTTTAATATATATATTTTTTTGGCAATAAAAAATACAATCCCAAGTACTATCTTCTTTTCCACACATTGAACATCTTCCTTTAATATATCCATTCCGTATACCCCTTAAGTATATTACTCCTGTTCTAAACCATGCCAAACCATCACTTCCTACTTTATCACAGATGTCAATATATTTTTCTCTGCTCCAATAATTTTTGAGTGTTTTATATAATTTCAGAGATTTTTTTTAGTTAGATTAGCCCGTAATTCCTGTTTTTGAATAACTTCAGTTCTTGTTTTTACTTCTTTGCAGGATCTCTTTTCTATTCTTCCACTAACTATAATGAACTCATACACATTTCCTGTAAAATCTTTTGAATTTTATAAATCCAGGTCTCTCTCCCCTTTATTCTTGCTTGTACTACCAAACACTGGTTTGGTATTTATTAAGTGTTTTAATTATGCTGTTCACACAATATACACATTGCAGACACACACATGCCCACATGATAAAAAAAAGTTGTTCTTCTGTTTCAGGGTGTGTCAGAAGTGCATTTACGCTGAAATATTCGTATCAAGATTTTTGGTGGAATGAAATACCTCCTGTGCTTACTATAGGTAAGTACTAGTGAAAATAGAAATAAAAAACCCTTAATTTGAGCAGGAGTTTTTCTCTTGACATATTTTAGAGAAAGGCAAAATGTTTTAGTAGAGTATAATATTGTATATTTGTGCCATTTCGACTTGCCTTCCTAGTGATAAGACTTCACTTCAGCACTTGACGCTTGGTAATGGGGGACAGCTTATTCACGCAGCTTTTGTTTGTTTGCCACGTAAACGGACCAGCGACTGCAGCGCCTGGAGCTTGCGGCGTCTTCAAGAGTTGCCCCCCGGGTGAGAGTCATGGATATCTGTGAGAACTAGCAGGAAAACACATCTTTCAGCATAAGCATACGAAAGAGGAACTGTTGAGAATACCTATAAGCCTTCGGCTCTCTAAACGTTAATATTTTATGTTTGGTAAGCCACAATTTTCAAAGTTTTAGTTACTCCCAGCAGTGGTTCGCATATTTTAGAATGCAGCGAAATGGAAGCTTTAACAAATGTCCATTTTATCGTTAATTTTAAGTCTTTGCAGTAACTTTAAAAAGTTCTTATGTGTATGCAAAGCAATTTTGCCCGACTTGAAATACAAAAACCTCGTTCGGGATCTATAAATATTCCAACTGGGTTTCAAAACCGCCTTAACTGTACCTTTGTTTTACTGTAAATCTAGGCATATCGGAAGTTATTTTACAAAATTATGTTGCTGTTAAGGGTATGTATGACCGAAATTTTCAAATTCTGAACTAATAATGCTAGCTTTTTCAAATTTACACCATAGGTGTAGTATAATGTAAACATGTTACAACCTAAATTTAAACCAATTTTCTCCAGCAGTTTCGAAATTATGATAAATTTTGTATGTTTTTTGTTACGTCACTAAAAAAGTCCCTTGCGACAAAATATTTTGAGTTTTGGTCTGATATTTTAACCCTATGTTCATAATACACATACTTTTTGAAATTGCTCTGGGTTTTTCTGTGTCTCCTTTAGTTTAGGTCACAACAATTTTTTAATTTACAAATATTCTTTTTTTGTCTAAAAAACTGTAAGTTTTGTGTTTGAAAATTAAAAATATATGCTTATATACATTTCACAATAAAACCTAGGGCAATTTTCATTCCTCATGATACTCTGAACTTGTGTAGGAAATTTCATGTATGTAGTACAAAAACTGCATCGCAAGGAGCATTTTACAGGAAGAAAAATGCTGAAAATATGAACATTGAGAAAACAGCGATTAAAGATTTGATTACATAACTCACATTAAAATCCACCAGACTGATAGGTTGGACCCTCAGATTTCTTTTTCCTCTCCTCTGTTGCTGCTTTTCCCACCTTTTTCTTCTTTAGATGTTGCTTTTCTTCTGCACAACTTAGCTTCTTGCTTTGCAGGATACGAGTCTGATCTCGCTGCACTGAAGTTTTCCTTGCTGAGTCTACTACACTTTCACCTCTGATATTTTGCTGCAGCTCCAAAGACTTAAGACTACCCATGTTAAACTCACTGATGCTCTTAATAACAGCAAGATCCAATTTTTGTTTTGATATGAAAACTTCCTTTGGGCACTTATTCCATATGACATGATGCAAAGATTCATTGGCATTCTGTGTTTTTCCTGTTTTGCACCTCTCTAGTAATGTTGTAGAAGCCAGCCTCTGATATATTGGCAACATTTTAGGAACTATTTTGTCTGAAAGCCTTATTTTTCTTTTCTTGAATTGAAACTTTAAGAACGGAAAACAGACAAAGAATGTGGATGTAGGCAAAAGAGGGCGTGACTCTGACAGAGTTTAAAGGCCACCGACATTTAAATAAGCATTTAAAAATGGCGTTCGGAGGCAAATTATGCATTTTTCATATTCGGGAATATCTAAATTATTTTATAGAATTAAAATAAAAAAATCGTTATTTTCACTATTTTCATGAAATTTCAGTCATACATACCCTTAAGCATCGTGTTTGGGCAAGTTATCATGCTCAAAAAAATCCAGGAAACCTTATAAAATTGAAGATTTGTAGCCTGAGCTTTCTTGGCACACGAATGACTACTACGAGCCATGCCAAGAGCTTTGGTTTCTAATAATTTGTCTAGACATCAAGGTAATAGGGTAATTTATAACCAGTGTTTACTTGAAAATGGTTTTCTGTTTGGCTTGTCTAGATGTTGCCACACCCATACCATATCCATGGTTTGTTGACTATATGTGACTTTGTGTGGTTTAAACATCGCCTTATTAATTTTCACTGTCTCTTACTAATTAGATCAACTTTCGTTTGGACTTCACATAAATCACTGTCACTTCACGAATATGAAAAACTACTTCAATTTCCCTGAAATTTCATCGTTTGGACGTCCTCCAACGCTAAGTCATATCGGACGGTGAATGAATTGGGTGAAATAATGTTCAAATGAGTCCAGGGTCCATGGATAAGGGAAACCCCGGAAAACCTTATCCAGGTATTTCACACTGACCGACATTCGAACTCGGGACCTCTTTGGCCGCGACGTGGCTCAGTGGTTAGACCGCTTGGCTCTCACCAAGGCGGCCCGGGTTCGATCCCAGGCGACCGCAAAGTGAGATTGGTGGTGGACAACACGGCGCTGGGCGGGTTTTCTCCGGGACCTCCGGTTTCCCTCGTCATCTCATTCCACCGGTGCTCCATCTTCATCTCATGTATCATCACTGCCATCGCCTGCGGTGCTATATGTAGTAAAAGCGGGCGTTAAACCCTACACATTTCATTTCTCGGGACCTCTTAAACGTGAGGCAGACACGGTAGTATCTACGCTACCGAAGCGGGCGCACTTCACTTAGTCACTTCACGAATATGAACTACTTCAATTTCCCCGAACATGTCATTTCCCTTCGTGAGCGTATGGCATAAACGGGAACACGACCGCTTGAAACTCAGCATTCTCCTTAAACCCGCGCTGAAGGGTCTCTGATGTGCTGGCAAGGAGACCAGAGCTTCGAGAGTTCTGACGTATTCAGCCGGGAGCGAGGCCTGCAGTGCGTGTGACGTCAGGCAAGAGCCGTGTAGTACCAAGTTGCCTATATAAATGGCGCTGTGGTTACAGATTCTGAGGGTTCAGTAAGGTGTGCCACACTCGATGACAACAATGCAGCTTCCACGTACAAATAGAACTGTTAGGTTTAAAATACGGCGATTTATTGAAGCACAAATATACACACTAGGCTGATTTTTACAAGAATGTCCCCCAAACCAGATTTTCGAGGTTGTATTCACTTGCCGCACGGACATTGTGTATGTTTGTCTCCACATGTGTGAGTGAACTATTTCTTTTTTCTGTTATGAAATTAGCTAAGTCCAAACCCCGAAGTACCTTGTCGGATCAGAATCTAACATGCAGCCTTCGATTACAAATTTTCCAGACATTATGTCCTGACATTGATAAACTAGTTAAAGAAATACGAAACAGAAACTGTATGAAAATTGAGACGATATAAAATGGTTATTCAAATATGTTTAAATGTTAAAAATTGTAACATGGAATTATCTGGAAAAAGTATGAGAAAATCATCAATCAAAATTGTAAAAATTGAATAATGTTGATTCGTCGTCATAGCAACGACCCAGTTAATATATAAAAACGAGATGCAGTTGTTTCCTTCTTCTCTATCAAGCTGTTGTGTGAGTAAGACGAACTCGTCAAATTCTAAAATGGACGCTATCGTCAAAAGTTGTTATAGTATAATTGTAATTGTGCTACGAGTAACAATTATCATTTTATAGTGAAAATATTTAATTATCAATTGTTAGAAAGTCAAATTATCAATAAATCGAAAAGATTATTCAAAAGTAATTCGATAAAATAGTGTTTCATTTAAAAATCCACCATCTTCATTACATCCGCAACCCGTCCTGGGAAAAAGAATCTTATGCGAACATCAGAGCAACCGTGGACGAGGTAATACTTCCAGAACATCAGGGAACTGCATAAAGTCGATACATATTGTCTACGCAACGTGGGATTTTACCAACCTCAAATACACAGCTAAGTATTTTCGTTACAAAATGTACACGTAATTTAGTTCTAAACGGCTCTCCTCTAATTTGTAGAGAAAGTTACTTTATGTTTTATTTTCTTTAATTTTTAACAGGCCTGACCCTCAGATAAACTACGAGTTGCAAGTTTTATATATTTTCTCATAGCACAGAGCTAAAATATAATTGTATATAAACTGTGATCAAATATAAATAAAAATAAATAAAACTGTATATAAATTGGGATCAAAGCTTCGGATAGATCACGGAAATGCGCGGAAGTCGCTAAGTATTCCTGCCTCGAAGATGGGTCCGAGTAGTGGAGCTGGCTAGAGATGACGGCTACGACCCCGTCAACCAGGCGTCCTATACTGTTCATGTGAGTACACATTCCTTTAAGAAGCCATCCGTACAATCTCTCTAACATGAAATTTAAACGCATATGAAAGATGAAAAGGTAAAAGGATGTAAAGAAATCCTGGAAGCTAGAACCCTCGCCAGCATTCCCCTGTACCTAGTATAATACAAGAAATGATGAAGTTCAGAATGGGCAATTGAGTGAATGTCACTCGTCGGGCATGACCTCACCTCTCAGGTACGATTTTCTCATCCACCTGCCACGAAAAAAGATGTCCTCTTACTAATACTTCTAAATTTCAAAGATTTTTCTACTAATTCATAAAAGACAAAAAACTGTACTACAATGTGTATTTTTAAATGAAATGAACAGGGCACTGAAGAAATATGTATACGATAATACAAAATGTTTCGGGAGCTTTGAAAGGGTTGAGGCAGTCTGAAAAATTCAATGCCATAGCTGGGAGTTGAACCATGGATTTTCTGGTTTACCTCCAGCCGCTCAAAGCCACTGAGCTACTATGGCCAACGTGCCAACATGATATTAAATTCTCCAACAGACTCGTGTTTTTTCCGGTAAACCACTAGGAGTTCTCATAAACACATGAGACAACTACCTTAACGGCGACTTACTATGCTGTAAGTACTTTAAGGTCCGGGCTTTATAGTCAACCATTATTAGGTACAATTAATAGAAATTAATTGTTCTCTCACACTAGCCGTGTGCAGGACGCGCTATGAAAGGGTAGAGCCAGACTGAAAAATTCAATGCCATTGCCGGGATTTGAACCACGGATCTTCTGGTCTCCGTCCAACCGATCTAAACCATTGAGCTACTATGGCCAACGTGCCAACATGATATTAAATTCTCCAACAGACTCGTATTTTTTCCGGTAAACCACTAGGAGTTATTATAAACACATGAGACAACTACCTTAATGGCGGCTTACTATGCTGAAAGTAATTTAAGGCCCGGGCTTTATAGTTCGTACCAATATTAGGTACAATTAATAGAAATTAATTGTTCTCTCACACTAGCCGTGTGCAGGACGGCTATGAAAGGGTAGAGCCAGACTGAAAAATTCAATGCCATAGGCGGGATTTGAACCACGGATCTTCTGGTCTCCCTCCAGCAGCTCTAAACCCTTGAGCTACTATGGCCAACATGCCGATGTGACATTAAATTTTCCAACGGACTCGTGTTTTTCCCGGTAAAGCACTAGGAGTTCTCATAAACACATGAGACAAGTACCTTAATGGCAACTTACTATGCTGTAAGTACTTTAAGGCCCCCCTTTTTTTGTAATTTACATCCACCAAACGTTAAGTCATATTGGACGATGAATGAAATGCGTGAAATGAAGCTCAAATGAGTCCGGGGTCCATGGAGTTTACATTTACGCGACATTCGTCTTTCAGGATAAAGGAAAACCCGGGGTAAAACCTTATCCAGGCAACTCGCCCTGACCGAGATTCGAATTCGGGACCTCTTGAACGTGAGGGAGACACGCTACCATCTACGCTACCGAGGCGGGCACTTTAAGGCCCGGGCTTTATAGTTCGAACCACTATTAGGTAAAAATCCCGGCTATGGCATTGAATTTTCCAGTCTGGCTCTATGCTTTCATAGCCCTCGTAGGGGAAGGGATGCGTCCCTTTCAGCTGCCAAAGTGCGGCCGCTGCGGACCCCTAGCACTCGTGGTACCTCTGACGTTACTAGAGGAAACTCGGGCCGAACATGCCGAGCCCCTCCCTCTGGGAGTTGTTCGGATTGGGTTGGACTCGAGGGGGCACAGTGTGTTCCCGTCACCCACGGGCAATTGGGTACCGGCCGCCCGGAGGGGGTAGAGGGTTGCCTCATAAGTCCCGGGTGCTAGCCTGCAGAGCTAGTAGCTGGTGAGCTAGACACTGGCGGCCCTACCAAGGTTTTTCTGGTAGCTGGTTCATCAAGGACCGGCGCGTAAGTGGCGTATCCACTTCCGTCCTGTCTGCCGTGTGCAGGCAGTGGGGCAGCTTATAAAATAGGTGCTGTCCTATGGTAAATATACCCGAGAGGCCCTGCTTCAGGTCCTACGGGGCCAGGACTAATGGGAGTAGATCCTCGCATTTAATTTATCCTTTCATAGCGCGTGCTACACATGGCTATTGCGAAAGAACAATTTCCATTAATTGTATGTAATAGTGGTCCGAACTATAAAGCCCGGGCCTTAAAGTACTTACAGCATAGTAAGTCGTCATTAAGGTAGTTGTCTCATGTGTTTATGAGAACTCCTAGTGGTTCACCGAGAAAAACACGAGTCAATTGGAGAATTTAATATCATGTTGGCACGTTGGACATAGTAGCTCAATGGTTTAGATCGGCTGGACGGCGACCAGAAGATCCGTGGTTCAAATCCCGACTATGGCATTGAATTTTTCAGTCTGGCTCTATGCTTTCATAGTGCGTCCTACACACGGCTGTTGCGAAAGAACAATTAAGTTCCATTAATTGTACATAATAGTGGTCCGAACTATAAAGCCCGGGCCTTAAAGTACTTACAGCATAGTAAGTCGCCATTAAGGTAGCTGTCTCATGTGTTTATGAGAACTCCTAGTAGTTTACCGGGAAAAACACGAGTCAGTTGGTGAATTTAATTGCAAGATATCACGTTGGCCATAGTAGCTCAATGGTTTAATTGGCTGGATAGAGACCAGAAGATCCGCGGTTCAAATCCCGGCTGTGGCATTGAATTTTTCAGCCTGGCTCTATCTACCCTTTCATAATGCGTCCTACACACGGCTAGTGTGAAAGAAAAATTAGTTTCCATTTAATGCTTTGCTTCGAAACGAGGCATGCCTGTTAAACTTATATTTATCTATCTAAAAGATGAAGTAATGTATAGTACTTAATTTATTCAAACTACTTTACCATTAAATAACCAAATTATTTCTATCTAATAGAACGTAAATGTGTATTTTACACTACAATAAAATTATAAGAATAACTTTTATTAAAAATGCATGCATTCTTGCCAAAATCTATTTGAGAATTGGAAATGTTGGTCTACCATGCAAACTCCTCACGAACTTAAAAGCGATAAAATCTCATTAAGGTCATAATCCATGACAAAAGCACTATTATAAAAGAAGATATCTATCTACGTAATGTCAAACGTTCTTACTTTCTAGTGAGTTCAAGGAGGAAAGAATTGGAGTTTATGTCTTCAAAATGTACTCAGGGGCACCTCCGTAACAACAAATAATATATGAAGATCATACCAAATGAGTCTCCACAAGCAATACCTTTGAAGACAAATCATTATGTTGCCTTCTGTAGAATTACCGAAAGCTATATACACACACGATGCTCTGCATTGCAAATAAAATATAAACATCATGATGAGAGGCGCAGTATATATCAAACCTCATGAAAATGTAAAGCTCTGTTCGTATTTACATGTAGCAATATAGTGTTTATTTGCAAGGAAAAAAGTTGCATATTTTGACATTTTGTCTCATTCTGCATATCGTAACATTTTTGTATTCAATTTTATTTACTTTTATTTGTTTATTTATTTGAGTATACTATTTTTGTAACGTTTACATTCGTGTATGTTTCAATTGCAAATGATTTGCAATGTGTTCCTGATGGAACAAGATGGCACCGCTGTAATGGGTTAGGTTGCATCAGTCCGAGTCAGACAATTGAGCCACCATTATTGTTAAAGTACTTACAGCATAGTAAGTCGCCATTAAGGTAGTTGTCTCGTGTGTTTATGAGAACTCCTAAGTGGTTTTCCGGAAAAGAACAGAGTCAGTTGGAGAATTTAATGTCATATTGGCCATAGTAGCTCAATGGTTTAGAGCAGCTGGATAGAAACCGGAAGATCCGTGTCTCAAATCCCGGCGTCCTACACACGGATAGTGTAAAAGACCAATTAATTTCCAGCATTATTGTTGCCTGTGATATGGCCTTTCATGGGGAGTATTCTAAGGTGAAGTCACAAAGCCAGAATCGAGTGGCATTGTTACTGCGCAGATACCGTTCGAGTCCGTACTTCGTTTCGTACGTCAGAGATTCTCTGACAGCACAAATTGATGCATGCTAAGGGACATAAACTTAAGGATTTTGCGCTAACGTTTTGGTAACAATAAATACATTTTAAGGTGTACTACTTCTCGCCTTGTATTTTCTATATTTTTTATCACAGTATGTCGTGAACTAGTGTTAGCTTTTCACACTACACTGACGCACGTACATACCAAGAAAACAATCATATTGAAACGAGGGCTGTTCAATAAAGAATTATTACAATTTGTTTGACAGCGTACCTTTACTGATCCTCATAATTTTGATGGTTCTTCTCAAAATAGTCTCCCCTGAATGCGATGCACTTGTTCCAGCATTTCTGCCAGTTTTCAAAGACATGCTGGAAACCATTCTTTGAGAGATCCTTCAAAATCGCCTTCGCAGCCTTCACCACTGCTTCTGATGATGGATAATGCCTCACACGAAGGCGTTTCTTCAAGTTAGTGAATAGAAAAAGGTAACATGAGGCTAAATCTGGACTATAGGGAGGGTGAGGAATGCACTTCACGTTGATTTTTGCAAGATATTCAGCAACAACATTGGCAATATGCGGCCGCGCATTATCGTGGTGCAGCATCCAGCCTGCTTCACGGAAATGTGGTCTTTTGCGCCTAATATGGACTTGAAATGTTTTCAAGACAACCATGTAGTATAGTTGAGTTCCTGATGTGTGTGCAGGTACAACATACTGATAAACCATTCCATTAATATCAAAGAATTACATGGCCATGTCTTTCCCAGCAGGAAAAGAAAACACTTTTGCTCTTTGAAGGGATGGTGATCAAGGAGATTTCCACACTGAGCTTTGCCGTTTGCTCTGAGGATCAAAATGATGTAACCAAGTTTCATCAGCAGTGAAAGAAACTCCGGATTTTCCTCTAACATCAACTTTAACTGCATGCAGACCTGCATGCGAATGTCCTTTTTGTTCGGGAATCACAGTCTTGGAACCAATCGCGCACAAACACGTCTCATGTGTAATGTTTCTGTCACCAACGTGTGGGTGGCACCCAATGAAATGTTCAGTATTTCAGAAAGTGGTCTTAAGGTAATTCGTCGATTCTCGCTCACAATGGCAGCAGCAGTGTTGATGTTTTCTTCCGTAAGAGCAGTAACTGGAACACCGGGTCCACCTTCGTTTGAAATTGATTGTCTCTCCTCTTTAAATATTTTAAACCATTTTCGAGCTGTTCTGTAGGTAAGAACAGACTCTCCATAGACCTCCTGTAACATGTATAGGCCTCAACTGAATGTTTATTGAGACGAAAGCAGAATTCCAAAGCCGTATATTGTTCCTCGCGTGTTACCTCCATTGCAGCGGTAGGCGATACTAAACATGTGTGAACTTGCCTGGTTCTCATAGGCGGGTACCAACAATGAAACCAACAATGAAACTACTGCGGCGTGTTTGTTTCACATTAAGCTAACAGAATATAGTAAGATTGAATTTTAGTGCGAAAAATTATGATCATACCCTATTGAACAGCACTCGTAAAATGCTCCGGGCTAGAAGTCTATGATCTACGCGTAAAGTTATTCACGTCTGTGATGTTATGTTGTCATGTTCATTTTAAGTCGCCCGAGGTCTTCCTCGGAGAGTGGACCGAAGCACCAGCTGTGAATATATCACATTCACAGAGATGGAATTTGTAAACATTTGTAAGCAACCCAAAACATTCCAGGAAATGCCTGAGCAAGCAGGATTTTGAAAGCTACATTCGTGTGCGGAAGAAGTCTGGGTTAGCCATCGTGATTCTGCGTTAATTCATGTTCAAGTTGGCCACTTTAAAGGATTTCTGGTGTGTATACTTGCAGTAAAGACAATACCTCATAACCATGGACAGTTAGTTTAATATTCTAAGTGGTTAGAATATATTTACACCTTATAATTAATGTATATATAGTGCGATCCATATAAATCTGAACCACTTCAATAGGCCATAACTTTTGAACCAATAATAGGACACACGCGAAACTTTGGGAGAATATAATACACAGTTGGGAGATTACATTACGCTATTTACATCTCAGAGAAAATGTTGGAAGTGTCCTCCAGCGGCATCTATACATGTTTGCAATAGTCTCAGCATATTCTCTGAAGTTTTACGAGAGTATCGTCGCCAACGTTCGGATCGTATGGATTCCTTGAGAACATCAATAGTCCGTCGCCTATTCTTGTTCACTCTATTTTAGATAACCCCACAAGAAAAACTCCGGTGAGCTTAAGTCAGGGGATCTGGGAGACCACAGACTTTTGAGATTATTCGATTATCAAAGAAACTGGTTGGAAGTTCCATGATGTTATTAGATGTATGACACGTTGCTACATGTTGCTGGAAATAACCTTATCTCAATTCGATATTATCCAACTGCTCCACAAATTTGTTGAAGATACCCGTATAAACTTCAGTGTCTACAATATTTTAGTTAATTGATGGAAATTAATCATTTCTTCACACTAGCCGTATATAGGTTAAGGTGTTTGACAGAGTCAACATGAAAAATTCAATGCCATGGCCGGGATTTGAACCACGGATCCCCTGGTTTCCGTCCAGTCGCTCTAACCCATTGAGCTACCGTGGTTAATCCTGACATTAAATTCTCCATTTGACTCGTATATTTCCCCGGTAGACCACTAGGGTCTCTCGCATTCGAGATACACCGTTTGTGGCGAACAACTATTGCAAGTACTTGAGTTCCAGGCTTCATTATTTAACTCATAAATCCCGGCCATGTTATTGAATTTTTCATGTTGACTATCTATAAAAAACCTTAGCATATATACGCCTAGTGTGAAAAAAAAAGATTAATTTCCATCAATTAAATAAAATAATAAGAACTAAATGATGAAGCCTGGGACTCAAGTACTTACAATAGGAAGTCACCCCAAAGGGTGTATCTCGAATTCGAGAGCCCCTAGTGGTCTACCGGGGAAATAGGAATCAAATGGAGAATTTAATGTTAGGACGGCACGTTGGCCATGGTAGCTCAATGGGTTAGAGCGACTGGACGGAAAACAGTAGATACGTGGTTCAAATCCCGGACAGGGCATTGAATTTTTCATGTTGACTCTATCTTTCAGTGTCTACATTTGTGTCAAAGGAAATGGCACATATAAGACTGTCAACTGTCAACCATTATCAGCATTGTCAATTCTTCCTAGCCATCGAGATCATTAAAAGAAATTTCTACATTCTACGAGTTTTTACGAGGAAATTATGGCCTATTAAAATGGTTCAAGTTTATATGGACCGCACTATACAACGTGGTCTCTAAGGTAGGCATTATATAAGTTTGAATTAATCTAGCGAAAACAGCTTAATTGTTGGAAATGTAGAAGAGAATTACCATAGAATTAATGAAACAAAAGAAATCGTTGGAATCTCTATTCATTTGTTTCTGTGGAGAAAGAGATGCGTGAAAGTAATTTCCCCGGAATTTACAAATGCTGTGAAGAAAAGGGAATGTGACGTATCTACATCATTAATTCGTGGAGAATTCCAGGTAGTACGTCATTCACTTAAGTGGATGAAGAAGCCTCAAATAGAAACCGATGATTCTGGAGAAAGGTATTGACGCACTACACGGGAGTTAATTATACTGGAAGATTTAACCCCCGACCAATGAGATGGGAAGATTGGTCAGGTGTAATTGACGGCTGGGGTCTGCTCTGCCCAGCTCTTGGATGTAAACAAGTAAGAGTGCCAGGAAGAAAAAGCAGGTGAGATTACCACACCATCGACATGGGTCTGCATTAAAGTTTACTCACCATGTTTGTCTGCTCAGTCTCCCATACATTACAACACTGTCAGTTGTTTCTTGGAGCGTTTCCAACAGATGGTTTGAAACATTCCCAAATCTTCAACAATTTAAAAACAATCGTTTTTAAATATATATATATATATATTTCTAATTATAATACATAAATATGTCACAACATTTTGAGTTTACTAGCCTTAATTTAACAGCTATAATTTTTGAAATTTCATAACAAAAAATAATAAGTCAACGCTTAGAAGAAAGAATTTAGTGCCTCTGTGTTAGTGATCTGCTTGAAAAAGTGAACATTGGATAAAAGCGATAACGTCCAAAACATTTTAAAAATGTGAATGTACTGAAAAAATTATTTTCCAAAATTCACAATCCTCCAAAGTGAAAACTATTTTTATTCTAAATGTTTAGCTACATTTTAGGAACTATGTATTTAGGACATGAGGGTGGGTCAAAAAGTAATGCCCCCTATGTTTTTTTCTCGTTTAGTTGCCAAGGAAATTAAATCCAATTCACATAGCTTGAAAACTACAACACTGAAGATTAATTTGTCATTATTCAATATAATCTCCGTCCTTTTCCACGGTATTGATCCACTTTTTAACTAGGGCATGTATTCCAGTGTGGTAAAACACACGGTCTTGCCTCCTAAGCAATTGACGCACGGACGTTTCACAGCCTCCTTATCTTCATAATGAATCCTACGATGAGCTTCCTTTAGTGGCCCGAACAGATGAAAGTCTGATGGTGCCAGGTCAGGGCTCTATGGAGGGTGAGGTAAGACTTGCCATCCCAATTTCTCATATTTCTGCAGTGGTGTAACGGCTGGTGTATGGTCTTGCATTGTCATGCAAAAGAAGAACATCCACCATAGTTTTTGTTGGGCGAACTCAGCGAAGACGTGCTTTCAGCTTTTCTAGAGTTCTGACATATTAGACAGAATTTATTGTGCATCCCTGCTCCAAAACATCAATCATATTCACACTCTCTGCATCCCAAAACACTGTCGCCATAACTTTCCCTGCCGAATGCTGAGTTTCGAATTCTTTTTTCTTCGGTGACTTTGTGTGATGCCATTCCATTCACTGCCTCTTTGAATCAGGTTAAAAAATTGAACCCACATTTCGTCTCCAGTAACAATTTTTTCCAGAAACTCCTCTCCTTCCAAATTGAAGCGCTGCAAGTGTTCGGAGGCTATTGTTTTCCTTGTTCCTTTGTTTTGGGCGGTTAACATTCTTTGTACCTAACGTGAACAAACTTTTTAGTAACCCAGTTGTTGAATAATCGTCATCACACTGCCTTTACTGAGGGAGGTAATGGGACACAATTCATCTGTTGTTACCCGGCGATCATCATGATTGATATCATCGACTCGCTGAATGTTGCATGGAGTCACTGTTTTCACCAGCCTGCCACTTCGCTTTGCCCTTCAGCTTCGTTACAGCGACGAACTTATCGTCTAACAGTGCTGACATCCACCGTTGCATCACCATACACATTTTTTAGCCTTTCGTGAGTGCGAATGGGCGTTTCACCTTCCGCAGTCCAAAATTCAATTTAAGAACGCTGTCTAATACGAATGTCGAGGTCAGCCATTTTGCAAGAGGATTCAGTGCTGCCACCTGTTGACTTAGAAAGTTACTACTGCGGGGGATTGGAGAAGAAGGTTTGAGATTATATCTGGAACATTGGATTGGATACCAACAAACCCCACATGCCAACCTTGGCCTTCGGGGTACCCTCGCTCCACCACGTGATGACAGGACCCCTTTCTCAGGTGCGGGCACCTTGAGAGTTTAGCGTGGTGTGTGCATGGATCCCTGGTCAGGTAGGCTTGCCGGGGAATGAAATGGCGGATTTGGTAGCCAAGACAGCTACAATGAAACCCAGGGTTCGTGTACTATCTGTGACATCGGAAGTTATTTAGAGAAGTATTGTGGAGAGCTGTGCAAACCTGCTGGCAGGAAGAGTGGTCTACTCTCTCCGCAATAACAAACTTAGATCTGTGAAAGAACTTCCGATTCCCTGGGTTACCTCCTGCCGTTCATCTCGTCGCGAGGAGGCGAGTTTGGCTCGGTTACGCATTGGGCACTGTTTTTTTACTCTTAGTTTTCTTTTTAAAAAGGAGCCTGCTCCACTGTGTCCGTTTAGCCATGAAGCGTTACCTATACGACACGTACTGCTAGAGTGTTTTTACCTAGCACACCTTAGGACGTCTCTGCAGCTGTCGGCCAGCTTTGCAGAAATGCTAGCAGATGATAACGTAGTAGTGGATAAGGTTTTGAGATTCTTTTCTAGATAAGACTTTAGGATATAGGAAAGAGAATTTTTTGCAGTTTAGATTTATATTTCGTTTTGTTTTTGTAGTTTTTTGTGCATGTATTTTTTGTAAGTTTAATTACATTTTTATAGTATTTTAGAGAAATTTATTACTGGCTTTTGCCATGACTAGTTTTTATAAGGGTGCTGATAACATCTGCTGTTGAGCGCCCTTATACTTATTATCATCACCCTGAGAGCGGTGTCAATTACCTTCAATGTTAAGGTGATAGTGGAGATTACGTTGAGACGAAAGGACCTACAGCTTATACTGTGGGCTCCAAACCACATAGGGCATATGGGACACTACACATATGCAAGACAGAGGTGAAGGCGTGGATAGGGCCGACTTAAAATTGCCACCCCAGAGCCGGGAATCGAATTCGGGACCCTTAGCACGGCAGCCGCTATCGAAACAACTGCGCTACCCCTGCTTCCAAGACATGGAATATTAATACCACTTTTTGAGGCGTACTAACAAGGGAGCTATCACAACGCTCAGGCCTGTATTCGCTTCAGAGTTTCATGGCACCATCTCTGCCAAAAATTAGATGCGGAGTATAGCTGGAAGTACCCTAATGAGTCCAGTATACGTAGAAAGATATACAAATAATAAGACAGAATTATACTTGAGAGATTGTTTACCCCTGGCGAGCAGCGCTCTACGCATGACATAAATAGGGAGCACCGTCCCCTACAAATAAAACATACGATAAAATAAAATATGAATATCATACCCCGGCTCCTTGAAACTATCCCGGGACTCATATTCAAATTTTACATTTATTATTTCTTAATAACACATTACATTATTAATAATACATAATTGTTTCAGATTTCTACAACTACAAAAACAAAATTGATAAAACAGAAAACAAAACAAAAAAACTACTACTACCTATAATACAACAAAATTTACTGGTAACCAGCATATCTCTACTGAACACATTACTAATATTCTTTTAACTAGTTAACCAAACATTACAGATAAATTTAAATAAAAAAAAACTATCCAAAACTTCAAAAAGCTACTGATACTTGCTGGAAGCCAGCAATTCTAATTTAAACTGGAAAAATCTCAGCTAAATTTATTTTATTTATAACATATATTTAAAAGCACTGGTAACCAGCACTTATTATTAAATTAACCACAAGAATAATAAATTAATTTGATCCTTTCTTTTCTTATTTTAATCTGCTTAATTAAACATATAATTCAAAAAGAAATTTATATATTACATCTCTAATTTAGATGATGATTAAATATAATTTTAAACAATAGTACATTCTTTTAATATTAACTATTAAGATACTTTTCACCAAATTCTGAAACTAAACACAATAATTCATATTTATTTTTACAAATATACACTAATCCATATAAATAATATAACATTTCAATAATTATTTCTTTGGTGTAATTCTTCTTCTTTCTGTCCTTTCTGCCGGTCGAAACCACATAGTATTTTCTATTTAACTACTCTCGTTCCTCATCTAATAAATTCTCTTCCTCTTCTATATCTGGTCCAATTTGTTCGATTTCCTCTTCTTCTATTATTATGTTTAAGGATCCATTTGCATTAAAATTTTCTCTTATAATTCTTTCATTTATTCTATCTGATCTTCTTAATTCTTGTCTTTCAATTGATAATCTTTCAGGTCTTCTTACTTCTATAATTTCTGACTCCCAAGCTTTGTAACTTACATAATTGCTTAGAAATTGTAACTCTTTTACTAATTCAGAATCCCTTAAAATGTCATGAATATAAAATCCTCCTAAAACACATGTTTCCTCTAACTGCGAAATTCTATAATTTTCGCATTCAGAAATAACATGCTCGGGATCACCTACTTTATTATATAAATTACATAAATCATTTTCAGTTTCATTAATTCTTTTCCAATATGTATTATATGGTCCATGGCCAGTTATATAATGAATGAAAACTTTAGTTGGTTGGATGAAATTTAATCTTAATCTTTCTTTTATACTTGGAAACAAATTAAAAGTTCTTCTTCCTTCTGGAATTTCATTCCACTCCCTTTGCCACTTTTTTATAAGGCAGTTTTTTACCTCCCATATTTTATCGGTTCTTATTCCACAAATTTTATGTACTTTATCCAAATTTCCATTTCGTATCCAATACTTTGCCCCTACAGGTGCCACAGAGCGGACAAGGGATATCCAGCCCCTACTTGCAAGTGGTCGCATGTGCCGCTTTCCAGGCTTCAGTTTTGGGCATTGCGGTTGTACTCCGCAGCAGATTTTTGGCGCACATGATTTACATACAACAGGCATTACACCATTAAATTTCAGGTGCGCCGCGGTTTGAGTACAGTGATAGTTCCCTTGTGCAGTCTTCCTATAATTCTCCCACTTTTTCTATTTCTCCTTCACGTTGCTTTATGCCATATTCATGTATATTACACCCTCATAAGTTTGTTCAATATTAAGGGCATAAAAGTTATTTTACGAAAGCCTACATGTGCTATGTCATTTTAGTTTAAATATACTTCTGTGGAAATAACCTGTCATTCAAAAGTGATAGTCAAATGTCTTTGAACCGAAGCTATAACATGCAATCGCGGAAAAACAACTGAATGTTGACAGAAAGAAATTTTATGCTTCAAAGGAATCTATATTTTTTGTGCGTTGTACGATTTCGTCTATAATTAATGTTTGTCGTTCATACAAGATGGTATAAAATTTCTTTTCACTGCGGATTTCATAGGCATGTTGAAGATATACATTTTATTTGTCATGAAAATAGGTTGCACAAGACATATTTTACTTAAAACATTAAAGCCAATCTCGAAGTAAATGAAACATTCGAGAAAATGTTCTTGTAGCACACACTTTCTAAAATGCCTTTTATTTACTCAGATTTCCTTACTTGCTGCACAAGTAACAAGATAAGAGAAAAAATTGTATAAAATGAAGACTATACCAACGTTTTTATAAAGTTCTCTGGTTTGAGAACGTATTAACAAAGGAAACAGGAAATTAAACGGAAGCAGCTGAAATGAGACTGTCGAGGTATGTTACAGATTGTATGACAAAAGAAGCACACAACTCAAGCAGCAATAAAATGTTTTGAGAGTAAATAACAAAGTTGCAGGGAATACAAACAAAGAAGATTCACGCATGATGCAAAGCTTTAAAATGTCAAAGAAGTTCTGTTTCCAAAACGGTAAAGATAAGTAGGACGAGAATAAGATGGAGAGACCGGATTTGCTTCATTGTCCTTGAGTAAAATGGACTAAGGAGTGTTTATAATGACGAATATAATGCACATTTGCATTCGCTTATCAAACTAGGGTAAACGCAACCGCAAAGTGAGATTCGTGGTGGACAACACGGCACTGGGGCGGGTTTTCTCCGGGATCTCCGGTTTCCCCCGCCATCTCATTCCACCTGTGCTCCATCTTCATCGCATGTATCGTCAGTGTCATCGCCTGCGGTGCCGTATGTAGTAAAAGCGAGCGTAAAACACTACACATTTACATTTCTACACACTGAAGATTGCAACGGCTAGCCCAACGGAATCGAACTGGACGCTCCCAAACCTCTCTCATTAACATGACCAGCATTAATATTATTTAATTAGGATGTACATAGATATAATATGTCAATATTTATCTTTAAATAAGTGCAAAATGTGACCAATTTTGAATACACACATAAATAATATGGATTAACATTAAAAGCAAGCAGAATGCTATATCAGCTTTATAAATTCCCTCTATTTCAGCTTATTTATTTGTTTTCTTCTCCTTATATATAAAAATTCTACTCTGAGATTACACCAAAGCACCCATTTTCGTATCTTCTGTATCATAACAAAGTTCACTTTGTCATTAAAATTATTAGCTTCGTTTTAACTGAATATATTTATTCATTTTAAGAAATACAGAGCGTAAGTGTCTCTGTTTACATAGCACTTTGTCACTGTTGCCCGCACCAAGTTGCGCTGCTAGTAATTTCTCCGACGTACACAGAGCGTTTCCATTTTGTCCTACTCTGCTTGCCAATTCTGACACACTGGCTCCAATATTCATTGGTGAACTTCTCCTCCACACTGCTCACGCTAGCTGCGTATTCATTACTGCGGAACTGGATTGAACTGAACTGTGAACTCCGTCCGTCTGCACGTCACTGCTGGCAGGCTTTGGTAAGTCTGAATAATTTTTCTGCATGCCCACCTCTAAAAGGGTTTAACCGCAGGTAGGATATTTTTTCCCAGGGTCTCTAGGGTGACTTTGTTAGGTTTAGATGAGGATTTGAGAAAAAGGATGCAATCTTGCCCCTTTAAGCTGATTTTATAGAACACAATAGCCGTTACTCCTTGGTGAAAATAGATTTGTGTTGTGGTGGGATAATTTTAAAGGCCGAAACTCTCTGTTTGGGAATTAATGGAGCGCAGCTTTGGCTGCTGTTATGGGTTGCTCCTAGGTTATCTCTGGTGCTCGCATGCCATTAAGGGTACCCAGTGGTGCCTGAAGCGGCGCCTAGGGGGGTCATAATCCCCCAGAAGGGGATTATGACGCTTTGATGTAATGGTAACCTTGCGTAGAACTTCTAAGCCCGGTGCCTAATTTCATCCTCCACATATGGAAGAGATCAGGCTTCATGAAGCAGCCTTACCGGAAAATAACGCCCAACAGTATAGATGGACCTCAGTCCTCTGTGCTGTGCCGTTTGAAGTTGCCGTATCCAACAGTCTGCGGCCATGCCCCAGACCTCACAGGCATGCAGCATTAGAGAAATTACGAGTGATCGGAAAAAGTGTAACTTTAAGCGTACTGGCATTCCGGAACTCATCATGTGGTAGAAGGAAGCGCCCTGTACCCGAGCCGAAAGCCCGGTAATATGCTCATGAAAAGTTAGGCCTTAGTCCAGCCTCACTTTCGGGGAAACTGTCAACTGTGTACTGCAGCTGGCCTTCGTACCTCCCTTCCTGTGAGCAAATGTTCTTGAAGCGAGGTCCCACGAGTTTCATTTGTTTATTTAATGTTTGATCAGCTTTGCATGCTTTAAATATCTTTGTTAACCAATTGAATCTTTATAAACGATATAAGAACATGTAAGGAAAACAAAGTTGGCTCTTATTATCTACTAAACACTGTGAAAAGATGATGACACACAAGAGAGAAGAAAACTGATAAAAAACAGTGGGAGTCGTCTCTTCAGGCGTTTGGGCTGGCGGGTGCGTACGCCGATGTCATACATCACAGCTCCTGGAACATCTGGCAGGTTTGAGAAGAAGCAATATGCAATATGACGTATGTAGTGGTGAAGAGGAAGGAGACCGAGTTCTTTATGCAGTTGTTGATTTCTGATGTACCAAGGGGCACCCGTGGCAGTACGCACAAATCGATTTTGCAGGACCTGTAGCCTACGGAGGCGAGTGTTGCTAACAGTACGCCATATCTAGGATAAGTAGCCGGACAAGAGATTTCTAGAGAAGCAGAGAGAATTTAAACCCCAGAGGAGTGGGTCTATGAAGCAGCGAACCGAGTTTTGAAAGTCGTCCTGATGCCAGCGAGATTAGACAGTCAATTTTGGCTCGCCAAGTAAGTTTGGTGTCCAGCATTACTCCTAGGTATGTGCCGGAGCTGGTGGGAGCTAGCTAGGGAATTGATTCTTGCTTAATATGCAATTTGGAAGAATTGGAGATGCAACGTGGGCTAGAAATCTTAGCTGCGGTCATTTGTGTGTTAAGACGTATGCGTCAAGTATCAAAACATTCAACGAGGCAGTCAAGAGGGAGGGAAAAAAACCTGCATTTTTTGTCTTGGCTTACCAAGACACAGTATTACAATTTTATGTTTACTCAATGTCAGGACAGCACGCTGACCATGGTAGCTCAATGGGTTAGAGCGACTGGACGGAAACCAGAAGATACGTGGTTCAAATCCCAGCCATGGCATTGAATTTTTCATGTTGACTCTATCCATCAAAATCCTTAGTCTGTTTACGGCTGGTGTGAAGAAATGATTAATTTCATGAATTAACTAAAATTATATTGATATTTAAAAACATTTTGCAGAAAATCTAACCTACACTAACCTATCTAATCTAACCTAACTAATCTAATTACTACAATTGTAACTTACAATTTTCACAATATAAACTACTTCTACCTTCCTATCCCTAATAAATCATATATCTTTTTGTTCTTGTGTTGATGTCTTATTCTTCTGTCGCTTCAAATCCTTCTGTTGAATCCAAGATTGTCCTCTTCTATTAATCCTTCGACTAGGTGATGTTCCTCTGCTTCATTTGGTTGTTGAACATAGGTATCCATATTTTGTCCTCTAAGTCGTTCAGATTTTCTCGGTGTGGAAGGTGGTTTACGATATCTATGTTGATTATTGTCTCTTACTCGTCGTTGCTGCTGTCTTTGATGATTATATTTATCCATTACTATTGTTGGGACCTTCACCGCTGCCAATTATAGTATTTTAAAATCTTGACTCTTCCTAATGATGTTCAATATAAATTTTCCTGCTAATTATTTCCTCTCTTCTTCTAGCTGTTGTGTATATTTTATACATTCAAATAAAGCATGTTCTGGGGGTATTTTCTTCCATGCAGGTTTTGCACATGGTTTTATCTGCCTTTCCTATCTTTTTAAAGTATGTCTTGTACGGTCCATGTCCGGAAATGTATTGTACTCCACTTCGTCTTGATTGGATCTCCTTTAATTTTAACCTCTCATTTATACTAGGGAATATTTCGTGTGTCAAGAGAGGTTTATTCAATTTTTTTTTTGAACGGTAACAATGAGGCTCGCCCTTCCGGCGTTTTGACGTCGTTCAGATTTTTTACCTTCTGTCGCCAGCACACAACAAAGGTGGTGAAATGGATTGATTTACCTCTCATTTGTCTACGTTGTAGGGTTTTTATAAAAATAAATCTATGATGAGAAAGAATGTGACTCAAGCATAAGATTCCTACATAATTACACTTGTTATTTAACTCGGGAACATTACACCAGATGAACACTTTTAGGAACCTCTCGATCTCAAACAGCACCCTTAAAGGAAATCTTTCATTATTTTAAGCGCCTCAAAATTTTCGAACAATAATATTAGTAAGATATTAATATTTTAAAGGAACAGGCACAGCGATGGGAAATTTGTCATTCTTATTATTAATATCCAATTGTTTGCAGAATTGCTAAGCACGAGGTTATGCATTTAAGTTAAGGCTAACTTCACCATGTGGATAATATGGATATATGCTTGTTAGATGAATGAAGCTTTACATTTTAATCTTTTGAAGACAGAATCAGTACAGAATCAGATAATACGTATTTGATTCTATGCTCTTCGTACATCTGTGCAGGTATACTTGTCCGTTATGTCCTCAGGCAGGAATGCCATTATCCCTGAATCTCGTTAATCACGGCCTGTCGTAATTAGCCGGCTGCACATCTGAATACCCCTTACATTTATCGTGATGACAAATAAATAGCTGCCTGTCATTACCATCAAGTGGGAACGGACATTTGTGTTTAGCCCTTTCGACCTGTTGAATGCTGGTCGATTCAAATGTCAGTCTTCATTCTTCAAACAGTTCTCGTTTCTTTGCTTGACGTCAGTACTGTGACTGCTAATTACGGTTATGGAGTTGTAGACTTACAACGTCTGAATTAAGGGAAAACTAAAACGGTTTGCTAGTACACAAATAGAATTATGCAACTTTTGTTGCACTTCGATACTTTCTGTATCGACCAAGATTATGGTCTTCAAAAAAGGATACAGGTTTAAGTAAGGATGAGAAATGGGAGGTTAATAGAAGATAAATAGAGGTGGCAAGGAGATTTGATTACTTGGGGACAAGGTTGAGTTCAGATGGTAGCTGCAAAGAACAACAGAAGATGCCTGTGGCTAAAGGTAAAATGGCCACGAGAGTGATAACAGCTCTCTGAAGTTATACAGAGAAATAACAACAACCTGGGGGAGGGAAGGAAATATAGATATATGTAATAAGTTAGGGCGAGAAGGTTTTGCTTGGGCGAGAACAGCAGTGAGAAACTTGAAAGGTATAGGTGAAGATAGGGAGCTAGATATGTGTGCATTTTGTGGAGAAGAGAATGTAGATTTCCATTGTATATTATATTGTAGTCAAACAAGGATATGGAGAGAGAGCAGGCCTGGCTACGTAAATGGGACAATTTGGGGGGGGGGGGTGAAGTAGTAACCAGAAAAATGTTGTCAGTAAAATGGGAAAAGTAGAGGAGAAATATAGGGAATTATTTAGGGAAAGTTAAAGAAAGATGGTTAAGAACAATTAAGAGAAAAATGTAGAGTAAGATAGGTGAATGGCAAAATGTGTAAAAAGGAGTAGAGGGCCTCCAATACACTAAAACCTAGAGTTAAAACCGGTGGAAATGGAAGCTCTGCTGAAGTTGACCTTGGTACAGAGTGCCGTGCGTCAGTGGGTGTTCGTCGCGAAGGTGGTAGAGGAGGTGATACTGGGACTGGATGCCCTCAGGAGTCACGAGGGAAGGTAAGGAAGGTAAGGAAGGTCCTGCGGTTCAATGCAGAAGAGGTGATACTCCGGCAACCCGAAGAACGTCTGGGAACTTGCAAAGTCATCCTGAAGGAAGACGTGGCTGTCCCCGCCAGAAGCGAAGTGGTGGTGACGGCGCGACTGGAAGGCCAGAGGACGAAGAACATGATGCCGGAGCAGAAGACGCCTCTACACGGACTATGTGTAGCCAGAACATTGTCGCCGTCAGGGGCGGCTTCTCAATGGGGTAGCATGTTTGCGCTACAACCAAAATGCTGGGTCTCCCTTTAATGTAAGGGCATGTTCCATTTGTCGTTCAGTTCGACCTTGTCTAGTGCAGTGGCTCTCAGCAAGCTGTATTGTTTGCAGGTGCCAAGTAGTCCACTCTCAGTTGCAAACCACTGGTATACAATGGGGAGGTATAGGGCAGGATGAACCTTTGGCGTGCCGAGGCAAGTAGGGGGGAAGGGCGGGGCTTATGGCTGCATAAGGTTGGTTAACCTAGCAGCCAGCGAATAGTGAATGCCAAGCCTTCTCCTGTTTTCAGCGCCACCTATTATTCTCATATTAAATGTTCGCATCGGTCAAATATTACCACAGATTACTATTACCTACCAGAGCATAGCCACATGTGTTGTGCCTTGTTTTGTTAGCTGTGTCGTGCTTTGAGTAGTGAATAAGAGTGATTTATTTAAATACAAGTATATTGTATTATATAAGGAGAAACAATGAATTCCATAAAGGTTCTATTAGCACATCCTTTTTAAAAATGAGCTTAGAAGAAAAAACCGAAAGTAAGCGACTTGGAAGTCCCACGCCAAATATAAAAATCACATAGGCAGTCAAAACAAAAACAAGATATTTGAACAGGAACTTTAACAACAATGTATATGAGAAATATAATTTGATGTGTGGTTGTAATATTTAAAACAACCTGTTTTGCTTTCCTTGCGTTCTCTTTGGCGGTGAAGATCTGTGGACAAAACATGGCGTAAATAATTTGCAGCATCTTCATGATTGCGCTAAAAACACGTAACTTAAAAACTGCACATGAAAAACACAGTTTTGCTATGCTTGGCAATGTAAATACAGCAAAGCAGATGAAATGTGTAGTGTTTACTACATACGGCACCGCAGGCGATGGCACTGATGATACATGAGATGAAGATGGAGCACCGATGGAATGAGATGGCGGGGGAAACCGGAGATCCCGGAGAAAACCCGCCCAGCGCCGTGTTGTCGACCAAAAATCTCACTTTGCAAAGCAGATGGACAGTGCATATCCGAGAACAATTGAAGAATACAGCCAGAAAGTGGCTCAAAATAGGTATGTTTTAAACATTATTGTTAACTGCATTAGGTTTTGTGGAGCCTTTGAGTTAGCTCTACGATGACACAATGATTCAGCTACGTCAAGCAATCCTGGTATTTTTCGAGGACTGATAAACTTCAGTGCAGAGCTAGACTGTGTTCTGAAAAACCTATCTGGAGAATGGTACAGTGTTTAAGGGGACCTCCAAGACAATCCAGAACGAAATCTTGCAATGTACACTTGAAGTCTGCCATGAAGAGATATCAAGTCCAGTTTTAGCTGCACAAATAGAAGAGTGTTACGCTCTAGAGTGTTTCTGAAATACGCATGTTGTGTTATACGCTGTGAATTACCGTTAACTTGTGTATACAGCAGTCTATAGTGGCAGGATTAAACAACCGTTTGTTACTTTAAAAAATTAAATTGCATGGATAAATTTGTGAACCACCGATTTTCAGAGCCACCAGCCGCCCCTGGTCGCCGTGCCGAGAGGAGGTACCAATGAGGCTGCTCAACCGATCACAGTGTATGGGGACAAAATAATTCAATGGCAAGCAATATGGTAGGATTTTCAGGATTTAGGAATATATGGTGTTTTCCAGCATGACTTTTATAATTGTAACCTTGATTTTGTACTTCCATTTGATGATGTAAAAGGTAAGATAAGGAATGAATTACAAATGTTTGTATAGTGAAATGTGTAAACGTTTGAAACTTATCGCCGCCGATGAACCTGGGAATGTGTTTATCGTCATTCTTATTGCTATTCTCCAGTTATAATTTTTTTTTTTTTTTCAAATCGTCTTCTAGCATTCTTTCAAGACGTTTCGCCCGCTTCGGTAGCGTGGTGGTAGTATTTAATAAAAGCTTTCATTCTTAATTATGCTGTTCTCAGAGAGACAAACAAATGTAGATCAGTTTGCTTCAAATCCTTTTACTTGGATTAAGAATGTCTCACACGAAATGAAACATTTGGTTTGAGTGCATCACATTTCCCATTTGGGTACATATATACTGTAGAAAGGAAACTGGATGGTTGTAGTACTGGACAATCCTGTACAACATCCTTTGCATTTTATTATCCTCAAGACAGTTGAACACATTGTAAAAAAGACCTTAAAAATTCACGTTTATTCCAACCACGTCAGTGAGCATCGTGGACCTTCTAAGGTTGGTAAAACTTGCTTTCTGCTCGTGTTTTATGCAGCCAGAGAGTAATAAACATCCAAGCGTTTTGCTCTTCATTTGTAGCAATAGTTTAAATGGGGAGTCTTCTGAGATACTCCTGCCACGTAATTTATGTGTTGCGTCTCTGAGACAAATAGCTCCATAATTCTCGGTAGCTCCTGCTTCTTTCTGCTGCGCCAGACCGATGCAAACGTTATGGAATAATGCTCGTGTTAGCGGATCTACCGAGGAATTATCTGACGGGGTTAGTTTACATGATCTTCGTATGTTTTCTTAAACACACTTCTCTTGCAGGAGCTTATTCCTCTATGTACTTCGCACTTTAATAGAGTATGAAATATATATAAATGGCTTAATTTAGAATTAATTAAATTTGCTCCTAAAGAATTACATGACAGATTACTGGATCTATATAACAAGTGTTGGGAAACAAAAGAAATACCGTAAGAATGGAAGATAGCTAAAGTGATATCAATATTTAAGAAAGGGGAAAGAAGAAGACCTGAAAATTATAGAGGGATTAGTTTATTGTGTGATGCCTACAAAATATATGCCAAAATAATAAGTACTCGGTTAAACAAAAAAACAGATGCAACACTCCTAGAAGAACAAACTGGTTTTAGAAAAGGAAGAAGCACCATTGACAATGTTTTTACTTCTAAACAAATAATAGAAAAACGACGAGAACAAAATTTAGAGACGCACTTACTATTTATTGACTATTATAAAGCTTTTGACAAAGTATCACGAATGATACTGTGGAAAATTTTAAATAACAGAGGCATACCTTTACAACTAATTGAAGTTATAAAAAGTATCTACATTGACACAAAAATAAAAATAAATAAAAGAGAACCAGTAATAGTTAATGGTGGCGTAAGACAAGGTTGTCCTTTATCAACCGCACTTTTTAATTTGTATGTTGACGAAATAGTAAGGATTTGGTCGAATGAAGTCAATGGAGGCATTAATGTATTAGTAGCTAAATTGAAAACTATGTTGTATGCAGATGATCAAATAATAATCGCCACAAATGAAGATGACCTGCAGAAAATGCTGTATAGTCTAGATAAAATTGCTACAGAATATGGAATGAAAATATCAGTAAATAAATCCAAAACAATGTCATTTAAAGGAATTAATCCAGTAAGATCAAAAATAGTGTTAGATAACATAATAATTGAGCAGAAATCACACTTTAAGTATTTAGGATGTAATGTCTCGTACCAAGGGGAAGCTGATATAATAGAGAAAATAAATAAATTTAGCTATACGACAGACACAATAAAAAGAACAGAAAAAATAATGCAAGAAAGGGCTCTATAATAAAACTATACAAAACAATGGCAATACGAACTCTGATCTATGGATCAGAAACATGGACACTAACAAAAAGAAATAGTACGAGAATACAAATGCTCTGGGTAACGTTTTGTATTTAATATCTGCCATTATTTATTCTATTCTACTCGGCCGAAAGCCTTCTCAAAATCCACGAAGGCAAGGTGACTCTCCAAATTAAATTCTATTCTCTTTTCTCATTTCTATCATTTGCTTAATGATAAATACATTAGATTGTTGTAGTGAAAATGAAGGTAACAAAAGTAAAGGGTAAATTCAACTTAAATGGGATGAGAGGAACTAACCCTGAGGCAAAACGAGAGTCAGAACATTCTCACCTATCTAATTAAAGCAGAAGTTGCAAACATTAACCTCGTCTCACTGCATGTTCTCCCCCTCTTCAAAGGCATTATTCTCCTCTGCTAATCGATAAATCTTTACCGTTCTTCTAATAGGTGGCTGAGAAAGTTACGCTTAAAGCGTTTCATGCGATGAATTCTGTTCGGAAGCTTGTTAGAGAACGCTCGATAGCAAGGGCGGAATATATCACCGATTGACTGGAAATCGATATGGGTTCAGACTAGAAAGTGGAAGAAAAACCTATATTACAAACTCTGAAAGAAGAGTGAATACATCCATTGAAGGAGAAGTTATTATGTTGCCTATATGCACACACTGCATTTTAATCTGAAATGATATTGGAAATGCCAGTGTATAATAAGATATCCGAGTTGCAACTTTTGTACGTTTCCGCTGACAGGTCAGCATTATGACCTTGCTTAAGGGTATGTATGACTGAAATTTCATGAAAATCGTGAAAATAACGATTTTTTTTATTTTAATTCTATAAAATGATTTAGACATTCCCGAATGTGAAAAATGCATAATTTGCCTCCGGACGCCATTTTTAAATGCTTATTTAAATGTCGGTGGCCTTTAAACTCTGTCAGAGTCACGCCCTCTTTTGCCTACATCCACATTCTTTGTCTGTTTTCCGTTCTTAAATTTTCAATTCAAGAAAAGGAAAGTAAGGCTTTCAGACAAAATAGTTTCTAAAATGTTGCCAATATATCAGAGGCTGGCTTCTACAACATTACTAGAGAGGTGCAAAACAGGAAAAACACAGAATGCCAATGAATCTTTGCATCATGTCATATGGAATAAGTGCCCAAAGGAAGTTTTCATATCAAAACAAAAATTGGATCTTGCTGTTATTAAAAGCATCAGTGAGTTTAACATGGGTAGTCTTAAGTCATTGGAGCTGCAGCAAAATATCGGAGGTGAAAGTGTAGTAGACTCAGCAAGGAAAACTTCAGTGCAGCGAGATCAGACTCGTATCCTGCAAAGCAAGAAACGAAGTTGTGCAGAAGAAAAGCCACATCTAAAGAAGAAAAAGGTGGAAAAAGCAACAACAGAGGAGAGGAAAAAGACATCTGAGGGTCCAACCTATCAGCCTGGTGGAATTTAATATGAGTTATGCAATCAAATCTTTAATCGCTGTTTTCTCAATGTTCATATTTTCAGCATTTTTCTTCCTGTAAAATGCTCCTTGCGATGCAGTTTTTGTACTACATTCATGAAATTTCCTACACAGGTTCAAAATATCATGAGGAATGGAAATTGTCCTAGGTTTTATTGTGAAATGTATATAAACATATATTTTTAATTTTCAAACACAAAACTTACAGTTTTTTAGACAAAAAAGAATATTTGTAAATTAAAAAAAATGTGTGACCTAAACTAAAGGATACACAGAAAAACCCAGAGCAATTTCAAAAAGTATGTGTATTATGTACATAAGGTTAAAATATTAGACCAAAATTCAAAATATTTTGTCGCAAGGGACTTTTTTAGTGACGTAACAAAAAACATACAAAATTTATCATAATTTCTAAACTGCTGGAGAAAAATTGTTTAAATTTAGGTTATAAAATGTTTACAATATACTACACCTATGGTGTAAATTTGAAAAAGCTATCATTATTAGTTCAGAATTTGAAAATTTCAGTCATACATACCCTTAAAGTTTAATATCAGTTCACATAGCTCATACTGAAAATTCACTGATCTTCGTGATGTAATGAAATAAGAGCGAAGCAACTCTTCTTTGTATGGTTTACTCGCTCGAGATTCGCATACAGGACCCACACTAGCAGCACCCATGTACATCAACTCATACAACCGTCCTTGACGTGGATCAGAAATACAATTACCACTTCATTAAATCACAAACTTCGTCAACTAACAACACGCTGCCTCATATAAGGCTGGAATTTTAAACGAAAGCTTCTATAACGTCCTGGAAGTGGGGAGAAGAGAATATCCAGAACAGGGGCGGTTCCTCCATAAGGTTGCAGGTTTGCGCTACACCCACTGATTCTGAATATACAACAGGTGCATTTTGCACATTAAAACTACTTGTTTGCATTGTTTTATATACAAACATGTTTCAATTACGCTTATCGTCTGTAGCTGCCCATGACCGCAGAAGTCGAAATAAACAGTGATTAGCTGTAGGAGCCGCAGGTTTGCAGTGAATAGTTAACCTAAGATTTCGCCCAAATGTTGGCTCTCTGAGGGGTTGCGGGAGGGTGAAGAGATGGGAGTGGCTTCTTATACATTGCTTAAATGGAGGTTTATAAATCTAGCTCCTCCTACTCTTAGCAACGGCTATAGCGTGAACTTCAGGCTTAGCTTCTGTGTGCTCTGCTTTTCAAACACAGGGAGAATTTAATTAAATGCATGGAGGTTATTCAGAAGAGAGCTCTGTTAAACATCAACGCCACACTTGTTCAGGCTTCTGGGTTTATGGCCACTTTGAAAGATTATAATTTTGTATTCTGGCTGTCTTTCTTCTACAAGATCATGCCCCATGTGGACATTTTGTACAATCAGCTGCAGAAACGAGACTGCAATGCGACGTTTACCATCGCCCAGCTAAACGCATTTAAAAGGGAAGTGCAAAAGGTAAGAAATAGCGTGGTAATCGAGGAACACGAAGAAACTGCAATTGAGAGGAGAAGAATAGAAGATCATGATGTGAAAAGAAGAGAAGCTCTTGAAGTATGTAACATTCTTAGAGAAGCAAAGGACAGATTTAGCTTCACGGGGCATCTGGTAGCCTCAACTTTGTTTCATCAAGAAAATTTCTAAGACATTTCCAGAGGATTCCCTTAGAGAAACAATAAGGTTCTAACCTTTTATCATTGGAACAAGAATTCGTAGAGAACTGACTGTAATTTACAGTCGAGAGGAATTTCGTGGAATGTCCGGCGCTTTGTGCTTGATGGACTTCAATAAGGAAAGCAATTTATGTGCTACATTCAGCGAATATGTCAAACTCCTCCGAGTACTGTTAACTATGTCAATGTCTACCGCTGAAGCAAAATGCTGCTTCTCAACTTTAAAAATAATAAAAACTTTCCTTAGGAACACAATGTCACAGGACCGATTGTCAGCATTAGCAATGCTTTCAATTGACAGAGATTTTGTTATGAAGATCAGCGACTTCAACGCAAAAGTTATCGATAGATTCGCTAGGTCTAAGGACAGTACAACAGAGAATCTGTATAAATAGGTGAGTCATTACTACTCTGTATTTTATTTTTCATTTGGGCACCACCAATAATTTAACCCACCAGCCGCCACTGATCCAGAACATAATTGGTCCCTGTCGATAACGCTTCTGATATTCATGGGGAGAGTGCGCTGCCTCTAATTATTTCTATTTACTGCTCCAAGAGGACGCACCATTCTCTCGATTGCCGGCTACGGTAGCGTTGTGGTAGCGTGTCTGCCTCACGTTCTAGAGGTCCCGAGTTCGAGTCTCGGTCAGGGTGAGTTACCTGGGTAACCATTATTCCGGGATTTTCCCTTTTCCTGAAAGACGAATGTCGGGTAACTCTCAGCTCTATGCACCCTGGGCTCATTTGAGCACCATTTCACCCATTCCACTCATCGTCCGATGTGACTTAACGTTGGAGGACGTACATTACAAAATAGATAAGGAAATAAATAAATAAATAAATAAAATAAGTAAGTAAATAAATAAGTAAATAAATAAACAAATCAACCAATGATCAATCAATCAGCCAATCAATAAATCAATAAAAAATTATCCCGATTATCTTAAGCAATAGCAATTCATTTCCAATAAAAGATCACCTAAAATGCACATATATGTGTATATAAATGTATATACAAAGTGAAAATAATTTATTATTTATCTATGAATGAGGAAGCATTCAGAGATCATAATATCCTTGCAATTTTTATAATACATTGTAATAAATATATTAATTACATACTGGTAAAATAAACATAAAATAAAAGGGGGCATTTCAATTTACAAGACTAAATAATGAACTAAAAATTACACTTCTTAAAATATCTGCAGTTTAGTCTAGTCTTAACACACTATAGTAATTTTGCAGTGATTTCACATTAGCCAATTATGCTTTAACCTGCAGAATAAAATTACAGGAATTCTCTGTGGAAGAAAAAGCAGTTTTCTTCTGATTTACTTTGGTTTGACATACCCATAACATAAAACACGTAAGATAAACATAATTTTAACAAGATAGGTCAAACCGTTATTAGATATTACTCTTCATTCATAAAAATCACAGGTTGACTCTGTAATACGAAGTGCTCCATGGTCCCTAAAATGCTAGACATTACTCCAAAGTAAATAACATGAAAACAACATAAAAATCTAAATTTGATGTGTAGGTATTGGTTAATTTTACTTAGTTGAGACAGCAGAAGCTTGATTTTTATTGAATGTTTCATCTTTTTAGGTGACTAATGGAAAACAATTGAATGAATAACTGAAAGTAGATGGGTTGAGCCCTGTCGGTCCTTTGCACGTAAGGCACAAGTTGGGTCTATTGTGCCCCTCTTACTGGAGTACTTATTCAAGTCCCGTGGCCTCTAAAAAGGACAGGATAAGTCTTGGATAAGCACTCCTTATACCATCTGCTCTCAGTTTTGTCTGAGCCCAGAATAAAGTGTCTAAGTGTAGCAAGTGCTTCACTTTAACATAAAATATGCAGAAAAGACTCATCCTCTCCACCACACTTCCTGCCTGTGGAGTCTGAACTAAGGTACATCACATACAGGTGTCTCTTTAGGGTGTTGTGCCCTATCAACAGGCCAACAACCCTTCTAAGTTGTACCCGATTTAAGGTTAGCAGAATCCTGCTCTTCTTGCTAGGTCCTTCGATCATAGAACGAGCCTGCCTAGCTGTGGTAAGATTACGCCATGAAGTGTCATTTTGAAGTGGTACCCCATCAAGGATCTCATATCTGGCCCTTCTAGGTGTAACACCAAGGAGAGGTTCTGGACCAATAAACGCGTTGACCGAGACCTCTCTGGTAAGCCTATCAGGTAGTTCATTTCCTCTGATTCAGCATGCCCAGGTACCCAGCAGAACGGAAAGCAATTGATTGCAAGTGAACAATTCAATATTATTTCATTTAAGGGGGGACAACAAAAAAAACCGGACTCAGAGAGCGCTGCCACTCGTAGACGTAGTGCCGGGTTCCCACGCTAGATGGTGTTAGTAGAAACTTTCATGAAACAGCTGTGCAGACGGCGTCAGAGTAGAGATGAAAGTGCAAGTGTGTTTCTCTGATTGTTGGCGGGTTACCTCTGCGCTGTCGTTATGGCAACTTCAAAAGAACAAAGAGTGTGTGTGAAATTTTGTTTCCTGCTTAAAAAGAACAGCAACGGAGACACAACAAAAGCTTCAGGCAGCTTTCCAGGAGCACGCTATGAGCCGCACACAGGTTTCCGAGTGGTTTGGCCGCTTTAAACGTGGCGAGATGTGTGTTAAAGACCAAGACCGTTCTGGATGCCATTCAACATCGCAAAATGAGGAAAACATTGAAAAGGTCCGCCAAAAATTCAACGAGGAGCGTCTCCAAACGATCGACCAAATTTCAGCTGCGACAGGAATCAGTTGGAGCTCGTGCAAGCGGATTTTGAGGGAGGATTTGCATATGAGACGTGTTGCTGCTAAATTTGTTCCACGCATTCTAACACAGGAGCACAAAACCATCCGCATGAATGTGTGTCAGGACTTGAAAACAGAGATTGCACGTGATCCAAACTTCTTGAACAAGGTCATTACAGGGGATGAGAGTTGGTGTTACGGGTATGACCCAGAAACCAAGCAAGCGTCAAGCCAGTGGAAAAAAGACCAAAAAAGCAAGGCAAGTGATGTCAAATGTGTAGACGTTGATCATTGTCTTTTTTGATGTTCCTGGAATTGTGCATCGGGAATTCCTACACCTGGCCAGACAGTTAACCAGCACTTTTACTGGGATGATTTAAGGCGTCTGCGAGAGGATGTGAGGAGGAAACGCCCGGCGATCAGGTGACTGCCTTCTGCATCACGACAACGCTCCAGCAAACACGGCCTTACGAGTGACCCACTATTTGACATCTCAGAGGTGGTCTGTCGTTCCCCACGCGCCGTATTCACCGGACCTAGCCCATTGCGACTTTTTCCTATTTCCACGAATGAAAAAAAAAGCGCTATAAGGGGAGCGTTATGGCGAAGTGGAGGCGGTAAAAACAGCTTCGCAATGGGCACTGGATAATATCAAACTTGAAGAGTTCCAAACATGCTTCCAACAGTGAGGAAAGAGACTTGACAAGTGCATCTTATGTAATGGAGACTATGTAATGGTGATTTAAGTAATTTTGTAAAAAGGTTAGTCATAAAATTTGTAAGACAACAATCCAGTTTCTTTTTGGCCATACTAAACAACATTTTAAATGTGAAAGTCTTGAAGAAGTTATGATACATATAAGCCAATGGGGCATAAAATAAAGGCCAATGAGTGTTTTGAACAGAACAAAAAAAGATTCTGAAAAAAAAACAGTACTGGAGGAAAATAAAATTCGAGATTCAATGCAGTGCTATATTTAATGGCAAAGAACGATTACATATCCTATTCGCCTCTTTAAACCCACTGATATTAAATTATCGCGTGTAGCATTAAAGAATAAGTGGTAAAAATAAGAAAAATTCAATAAATCATAAAAGTTTTACATCGTTTGAGAAATTTTGCTGTTTCAAGTACCAACCAGGGAAATCACTGAAACAACCTTATTGACTCAAGCAAATGCTCCTTGCCTGAGAAAAGTGCTTTAGATTTTATTGGTCCAAATATACACGCCCTTCAACTTCAATGGTCATAATCAAACATTCTGCCTGCAGACATCGATATTAACTGTGGGTTTATTTGTTCATTAATCACATTAATTTCCTCATTCATATTTACAAACCCTGGGGAGATTAGGAAAGTTTCATTTTCCCAGCCGGAAGTCTAACCCGTGACTCCTCGCACAGTGATAGTTGAGCTATGTGGCCAGGGAGCTTTAGGTTGCCTCATAGGAAAACAAAAGAAAGTTAAATGTTCAGCAGAGCGAAAAATTAAACTCTTTGTTGTTCGGTATGTGTAGTAAAGTTAGGTCTGACTCATAGCATCAGCTAATGCATACTTGATGCAGCCCAACACAGAATGCCCAGAGCTACATCCATCACGACAGCATCTGGCGTTTTCCTTGGTTACTTTCCGAACTAAAAGAACACACAAACTTCCTTTAACGCTTAAGCTGTCTTCCAAGATTCCCAAGTTTGTTCAACTTTCTTTATATGGGAACTTCTAAACTTAACTTGGCCCTTAAACACATATCTATGATACTTTATTTAAAGTTGATACAATAGTTGCATCACACATAATTGATCCAACTATCAATGCAATTATATTTACGGAGATCTTAAAAGCTTAAGTATTTATGCATTTATTTTAGATAGATAGATAGACTTTTTATTGCCAAAGACATATACATGTATAGCAACGTCAAGAGTATATAAAATTGTAATTTATGTCCAAACAATAGAATGAAACTCCTGGACCTTGTAAAGAGGGTTACACATTAAAACACCTATTACCTTCCTTTTAAAACAGCTGGCTGGAATATTTCTAACAGAGTCAGGCAAATTACGAGGGCTATCCAGAAAGTAGATTACGTTTTGGAATAAAAAGTAAACAAAGTATAGGAAACAAATTTTATTATATACAGATGAAAGCCACACTCAAATACTACTTTTCGACGTAGTCACCATTCAAATTAAGGCATTTATCGTAGCGATGTACGAGCTTGGAAATTCCTTCGTCGAAAAATTCGGCCGCCTGCGCCTTCAACCACTTCGTTACCTCTTCTTGCAGCTGTGCGTCGTCATCAAAACGCTGCATAGCCAGCCACTTCTTCATTGCTGGGAATAGGTGGAAGTCGCGCGGTGCCAGGTCGGGACTGTACGGCGGATGAGGAAACAACTCCCACTTAAAAGATTCAAGAACTTCACGAGTGACATTTGCCGTGTGGGGCCGGGCGTTGTCGTGAATCAACAAGATCTTAGAGCTCAACATTCCTCTGCGATTGTTTTGAATGGCTCTTCTGAGTTTTTGGAGAGTTTGGCAATACCTTTGAGAGTTTATTGTAGTGCCTCTTTCCAGGACGTCCACCAAAATCACACCTTTTCTGTCCCAAAAAAACAGTCGCCATCATCTTCCTTGCCGACATTGTTTGCATGCATTTCTTGGGTTTTTGGGGGGAAATGTGTGCCCCCACTGCATTGTTTGCAATTTCGTTTCACAGTTCACGTGTTTCACCCATGTTTCGTCACCAGTAACGATGCGATCGAGTAAAGAGTCACCATCCTTATGGTAAACGTCCAAAAAGTTCAACGCTGCAGCCATTCGCTGATTTTTGTGGTCCTCTGTCAACATTTTTGGAATCCATCTTGCAAAAAAATTGTGGTAACCAAGCTTTTCGCTGATGATTTCGTGCAACAAACTTCGCGAAATTTGTGGAAAACTCAAAGAAAGTTCCGTTATTGTGAACCTTCGATTTTCACGGACTTTAGCATCGACTTTTTCGACAAGTTCGGCAGTCACTATGCTGGGTCTCCCACTTCGATCTTCGTCGTGAACAGGTTCGGCCATTTTTAAATCTGATGACCCACTGACGCACTCCACCTTCAGTGATAATGTTGTCCCCATACACTTCACAAAGCTGCCGATAGATTTCTATCGGTTTACAGTTTTTTGCAGTCAGAAACCTTATTACTGCACGCACCTCGCAGCTCGCGGGATTTTCAACTAACGCAGACATTTCAAACCGTCAGAGTATCTGAACGGAGCACAGCACGAACCTCTCACTAGCACGGCTAGATGCCGACTGAGCTGCGCAACGCTCTGACCCCAAGGTGGCCGCGCTAGCCCCGCCCCTAGCGGAAACAGACGAAAACGTAATCTACTTTCTGGATAGCCCTCGTATTAAATCATTTTAATGAAACAGAATCAAAGCTGTTTTGAGTCTTGGCTAACTTACACCTTCTTAAGTATAACTGTTTTGAGGTCCTTGTTGGATATTTGTGAACATCGTTACAAAAGGTAAATTCATGCAAATTTTCTTTCACATAGAGGAGACAACTCAAAGTACATATACAAGGAAGAGTAGGGATTCCTAATTCAATAAATAGTGGTTTACAATGGGATGTAGGTGGAGCTGCACAAATAATCCTTACAGCCCTCTTTTGTAAAATTAAAAGTTTGTTGGCATAAGCATGGTTGCCCCACAGTAAACTCCGTAGTTGAGATGAGCATAGTACACCTTCAGTAATGCTACCTTTTCCACATTCTGTTTTAAAATTCGTAACATAAATATTCCTTTGGTAATTTTATTAGAAATGTAGCCAATGTGTGATTTCCAGCCCAGATCCCTTTCAAGGTATATGCCAAGAAATTTTGTCCTGTCATCAAGACCATCTGAAAGGCGATTAAAATTAAAATTAATATTTATTGTTTTGCTTTGATTTATACTTAATTTATTAACATCACACCACTTTTTTACTTTCGTGAAGGCGCCTTGTATTTTGTCATCATCCACACAGCAAATATTCAAGGCTAAGTCGTCAGCAAACAAATATGTTTCAATATAATCGTCTCGAACATAGGTAGATCGTTGATATATATTAAGAAAAGAACTGGGCCGAGAACGGAACCCTGTGGGGCACCATATTTGACGAGTCTAAAGTCGGATTTAAAACCATTGATATATTTACATCCTCAGAGGAAATATACATTAACTAATTATGTGCTAATAACCTATATTTGTCTTATTTGATTTGAAATACGAGGGTTTATTAAATAAAAACTTCAAGGATGTGCCACTGTTCTATAAGTTGGAATGAGATGAGGAATGCCCAACAGATGGCAGAATACTACAATTCAAGTAGTATCAGTTCAAAATCACTGTCTCACTTGCGACATACACAACAGCTTTGTCATAAGTTTTCTGAACAGAGAAGGCACATAACCTATTGAAATCCATCGGTGAATGATGGTCCAATATGGTAATGCATGTGTATAGCTTCAGGAAGTGTCTGAGTGCCAGAAATACTTTGGAATTAGCGTGACGTTTCGCTCACCTTCTTCTCGGACAGCCAGCCAGGTGAAAAGATGATTAGATATCAACATTTCGGGAGTGTGCATCTCTCCCATCATCTTTCTCTAACTCCTTTGTGCTGTTAAGCGTGGAGTACAAGCCTCTTCTACCCATTTCCTCCACTTTTCTCGGTCCATCATCATTCTCTTCATTTCTCTCATGGTTTTCCCTCTATCCTTCCCCAACTTCTCAATGTATTCCTGATACAACATGCGTGGCCTTCCCCTAATTCTTATACCTTCTGGCCTTGCTTCTAAATATTGTTTAGGTTTTCTTTCTTCTGACATGCGGAGTACATGTCCATACCATTTAAGTTGTCTTTTTCCAATATTTCTTTAACGGAGTGTGTACCCAACTCTTTCCTTATTGTTACATTTCTAATCATATCTCTTCTTTTCTTCCCCACAGCTCGTCTTAAATATCTCATTTCCATAGCTATTATTTTGCTTTCTTGTTTCTGTAGGAGAGTCCAGCTCTCTGCTCCTTATAATAGAATTGGTAGTATTATTGTTTTAAATACTATAATTTTTGTATCTTTTGTTATTTCCTTTCATCCCACAATAGTATTATTAATCTGATAATAGACTGAATTGGCCTTTCTTGTTCTGTTTAAAATTTCCTGCTCTATTTTTCCATCCTTATTTATAATTATACGAAGGTATTCATAACTGTCTACCTGTTCTAAGATTTCATCATTACATTTAATTTTAACTTCTTCTTCTTTCCTTCCTATATACATGGTTTTACTTTTAAGTATGTTTAATTCTAAACCTTTTCTAGTCTTTTTCCAATTCTTTAGCGCTAATTGTAAATTATTATTACTTTTTGCTATTAATATGATGTCATCAGCATATATCAACGATTGTGCCCAAACTGGTCTTAAATTTCTATATCCTATCACAGTTCCTGCTGTTCTTCTTTTGAAAATTTTCCATATTTCATCCATCACAATAATAAATAGAGTGGGCTGAGACTATCTCCTTGTTCATCAGGATATTTATAAAATGTTATAACCACAAATGTAGCAGTGGATATAACACAACTACAAAGACAAAACACTATCAAAATTCGCATTACTGAAAAAGAGGCTGTTTTCAGTAAATTAAATGCCAGGTCAGGAGATGGCGTAAGTATAGAAAATTGTGTCAAAGAAGCGTAACTACTTAACTTGACTATCAAGCTGTATTGATCTTTGCTCCTTAATTCGACGGATTTCCATTTTAATGCTGGTTTCCATGAGGACCTGAACGGAAATCCAGCATCACGATTAAACGTGCTACATATTTCAGTTCAGCTCCTCTTGGAAACCGGCCTTAAAATGGAAATCCGTCGAGTTAAGAAGCAAAGATCAATACAGCTTGATAACCAAGTTAAGTAGTTACGTTTCTTTGACACAATTTTCTATACTCACGTGATACCGAAATTATGGTTTGCCAGAAGTAAAGAATCATGATGGATGTCAAAGGAATGTTGATTCTCTGTTACGACAAGGGCAAGGCCAGTTGAGTTGTGGGGAAATTTTTTATAACAAAAGTAATGTAAGAAGCAGTGTCCTTAGAAGATTTCTAAAGGGGCTCATTTGAGTTGTATGAATAGGAAATTCTTTGTATCATTTACAATGGCGACAAAACAGCCACAAAGGCACGTTGGTTGAAAAGGAGTTTTCAGAGTGAAAGTGATACACCCACGCGCATCTGTGGTTATTGAGAGCAGTCTTCGGCGTGGAGCCGATGTGGGCAGTTAGTGGGTAGGAAGCCATTAGAAGAGTCTTCGGCGTCAGGCCGGTTAGAACAGTCCGAGGCGTGAGGCCTATCAGGGCAGTCCTCTTGTTCTGTCTCGAATATTTGTCGGTTCATATATATACATATATATACATATATATTATATGAGGAACGAATAAAGTTTATCGAGTAATAAACATTCTGCCGTCAGTAACTCTAAACAGAGATTGGTAACCCTTGGTCGGCAACATTCATTTCGATGTCTTAAAAGAAGAAGCAGTAAATAAATAAATTGGAAACGGGCATTCCAGTGTTACTAAAATCCCCTTCTCACACACATCCAAGCATACCCTGTGAGAAACCTCATTGTTTTACCCTGAACCACCCAGAAACAGTATAGTTACACACGTCATCTCCTGACCTGGCGTTTAATTTACTGAAAGCAGTCTTTTGTTCAGTAACGCGAATTTTGATAGTGTTTTGTCTTTGTTTATAGTTATGTTATATCCAGTATTTCATTTGTGGTTATAACATTTTATAAATATCCTGATGTTGGGAGAGATGTACACTCCTGAAACGTTGATATCAAATCATCTTTTCGCCTGGCTGCCCGAGAAAAAAGTGAGCGTATAAGAAAATTGTTTCCAGAATCTATATTTCGAATGACATAGCAGATAGTTAGTTAGTTAGTTACTAACACTCTCCACATGGCAACCTTGGCCTTCGGGGTAACCTCACCCCACCAAGTGATGACCGGACCCATTTCTCAGGTGGAGGCACCCAGAGGGCGGTGTCCATTACCTCCGATGATAGGGTGATAGTGAAGATGGCGGTGAGGTGAGAGGACCTACAGTTTTACCGTGGACTCCGAACCACGTTGGGCATAGGGGATGCTTCACGTGTGCTAGACAGAGGTGAAGGCGTGGATAGGGCCGACTTAAAATCGCCAACCCCAGAGCCGGGAATCGAACTCGGGACCCTTAGAACGGGAGCCGCGAACGAAACCACCGCGCTACCCCGGCGCCCACATAGCAGATAGTGAAAGCGGTATAATACTTTCAACACCTACAATTACAGAATCTACAATTATCTCTGCAGAGAATGGGATTATGCTGAGATGTGGCACCCTTGTGAAGGTACAAAGCCCAAGAGGGTTGCAGTGAAGAATAATGGCATTTGGAGCGCTGGTCTGTTTTACTAACTCACATACACTGCACTGAGGACTCAAGGAGGATCAGTGGAAGCTTTAGAAATAATGAGCTTGGGGTCCTTAGGAATATTTACTCTGAAGCTTGCTCCCCCATCTTAAGAAGTAATTAAAACTGCATCGTCCTTTTGAACCGGTTAACCATCTCAGCTTAAAAGGAACTGAACACAAATTTGCTTCACCCAGAACGTGAAACACAGCTAAGAAACGATTTTGTCTTCTGGACGGCTTTAAGAATTTAGAACAGGGAAGCAAGCTACACATATATTAGTATTACATAAGTAAATCCGTGGCACAACAGCCTTTCGAGCAAAGTGGCCACTGATTCCCTCACGCCGACCACCACGGGCGACATAAGTGGGGTGCAGTAATGGAGGGTGAGACATGGTCAACCTCCTGGCTGGTATATGCTGCCTTTGCAATCAAGATCCACCACCTATCAAATAGTTCCACAATTCACCCCTCAGTGAGGTCCCTGGACCAGGTCACACAGTGGGATTAAATCCCCACCCCGGTAACTGTAGTTAAACCTGGATCTCTTGCTTAATAAGCAGATATGGCTTCACACAGTGCACCAAGACTGCTTTTTTTTAAATTTACATCCTCCAACGTCAAGTCATACTTAACGTTGAATGAAATGGGTGATATCATACTCAAATGGCCCAGGGTGCATGGAGTTTAGAGTTACCCAACATTCGTCTTTAAGGATAAGGGAAAACCTTAGAAAAGACCTTATCCAAATAACACACCTGCACCGAGATTCGAACTCGGGACCTCTTGAACGCGAGGCAGACACGCTACCATCTACGCTACCGAGGCGGACAGAGACTGCCTTACTTAGGCGTTTCTTTATTACTGTTCTGCTAAGCAAACTAAGCAAGGGCACCTTTTCCATACGATTTGACTGCCAAACTCTCATAAAGGTGGCCCTGTTTCGATCGCAGTGGAACTTGTGGGATTAATGGTTGCCAAAATAGCATTCTGGAGTGTTTTTTTCGGGTTCTGCGGGTTCCTCCGTCAGTAATTTTACCACTTGCGTCATCGTACCCTTTCCTTTAATCCACTTGTTCACTCTCATGCTAGGTATAAAGTCCCCATACTGGATATTCTTTGGATATTCCTCTGTTAATTAACACGTGTCTGACCACGGACATCCACTTGTGAGTCCTGGAGTGTGTTGAGTCCTGCATACGTAGACTAAAAAACTAAAATGGAAGTAAATAGATATATTAACAGTGTTCTGTTTTTTATAGTAATTTACGTCCTATGTCATATCGAACGATGAATGGAACGGGTGAAATGATGATCAAATGAGCCCAGGGTCCTTACAGCCTTGAGTTACCTTACATTCGTCTTTCAGGCTAAGGGAAAACCCTGGTAAAAACTGATTCAGGTAACTCACCCTGACCCAGATTCGAACTCGGGACCTCTTGAACGTATGACAGACACTCTATCACAATGCTATCGAGGCGGGCGTGTTTCCTTCTGTACTAGATACTGTCCACCAGGCAAAGTAAGTACCTGAAAGGAATGTGCCCCCTTACACAGTGGGACAAGCACAGCGAATGTGTGTTACAGAGATCGCATGCTACACAAGGAGCACAACCATGAAAACAAGCATTCACCCTATTCATTCTGTATACTAAAACCGATAAGATGCATTAACAAAAGTAGAAGTCATAGGAATGTATTTGAATAGTTTGTAATTCAACTGACATGGGGTGTCATGAAATACCGTGGGAGGTTGTAGGAACCTTTTCCAACACCCTGCGTCTCATTCCCCGGAGACTTTCTTTCCTGTAGTATACTGTACTTCCACTCATAATATTCCTGACAATATATTAGGATATGATCAACTTCCTGCAAGTAAAACTTAAACTGAGGCATCCAATACAAGAAATATTGCTTTGATGAGTTTTTTTCTCTTTTATTTTTTAAAATAAAATCAATTGTATTACTAAGTAAAACTGTATTTACCTCACTATAGAATTTTGCCAACTTTGTACATTCAGACAAGTCAAAAGGTTCCACAAGGTGCAAAACTTCACCACCTCCTGTCCAGTCAGCAAAATCTCAACAAAGTCTTGAAGACGACAAGCAAACACTCATGGGAAAAGTGAATTGCCTAATTCAAATTAATCCCTAAAACCTGCTGGGCACCAGTTAAAGTTTTGGTCACGGTTTGGTCGTGTTAACCGTTAATGACGTACTCCTGATAAGGGAGGACATGTTTTTTAGAATTTTTATCGCGATATGAGGACCATTTTGTAATTTATACTGATGGCTCCAAGAACTCAAGTGGTGTTGGTTGTGCTTACGTGTGTGGAACCGAACCGTATACATTCGGATTCCACACTAGCACTTCCATTTTTACTGCAGAGCTTTATGCAATTTACCGGGCCATTTTACACGTACGTCGACGAAAGTTGGGGGACTGCTTAATCCTAAGTGATTCCCTCAGTGCACTTCAAAGCCTACGGCAGCTGTACAACTACCACCCTATTGTGCAGCGTATACAGGATGCCCTCCACGTTTTACACGCTTCTGGCGTGCGCGTGGTGTGTGCATGGATCCCTGGTCACGTAGGCTTGCGGGGGAATGAAATGGCGGATTCGGCAGCCAAGACGGCTACCATGAAGCCCAGGGTTCGAGTACCATCTGTGACATCGGAAGATTTTAGGGCCGTATTGCGGAGAGCTGTGCAAACCTGCTGGCAGAAAGAGTGATCCGCTCTCCGCAATTATAAACTTAGATCTGTCAAAGAACTTCCGATTCCCTGGGTCACTTCCTGTCGTTCATCTCGTCGCGAGGAGGTGAGTTTGGCTTGGTTACGTATTGTGCACTGCTTTTTTACTCATAGTTTTCTTTTTAAAAAGGAGCCTGCTCCATTGTGTCCGTTTTGCAAAGAAGCGTTATCTGTACGACATGTGTTGCTAGAGTGTTTTCACCTAGCAGACCTTAGGACGTCTCTGCAGCTGTCGGCCAGCTTTGCAGAAATGCTAGCGGATGATAACGCAGTAGTGGAGAAGGTATTTAGATTCTTTTCCAAATTAGGCTTTAGAATCTAGTGAATGAAATTTTTAGTAAGTTTTGATTGATTTTTTAATAGGTTTAATAGGTTTAGTGTAGTTTTAATAGGTTTATTTATAATTATATATTTTAGAAATTTTTATATCTGGCTTTTGCCATGACTTGTTTTTTAAAGGGTGCTGATGACCTCCGTAGTTGAGCGCCATCATTCACATCAACATCATCATCATCATCATCATCATCATCATCATCATCATCATCATCATCATCATCATCATCATCATCATCATCATCAGATGATGATGATGCTAAATCTTTTAGACTTCCCAGATCCTCTCAATAAAAATGTACTTCACCTGTGAAATATCTAAGGGATATTTTAAAGTTTTTACCATTTCCTGAATGTTTCACGTCAGTAAACAAATGGCAGTAATCATTAATTAAGATCAGGTCAGAGAGTTACCTGATATTTGCTGTTCCAGAGCAAAGGAAACCATCATTAATGGCAAATCCAGCCTGCTCAATGTAAACTAATCGAACTCAGGTTGTCTATTATACTGGAGAGTTGGACTCCTAGATAACAGAGTTATGTCGGGCACTGAGAATGTCAATCCCACCAGTAATTTGGACCGGTGCTCTTCACTGTTTTAATGAAAACAGCAACCGCTCTGTGCTAGAGCAGAGTTCTGTTTCCAAAAGGCAAAATTACATGCCCGGATGCTTTGCTCTGTTAGATGAAAGGACCACAAAATCGCCGCTGCATACCTATTGGGATTAACTCTTGTACAAAAAAAGAAACAAATATTCCTTCACAGTTGACTGCACCTCATACGGGGACGTTTCATTAACGAAATCGATTTTTCTGCTAGAACACCTAAGAGTCACATAGAGAAATACAAAAAATTGTATTCAGTTTACATTATGGCTTCCTTAAAATGTTTCGGGTTATTTGGAAATCCTATATTTATCCCCCACGCAAAGAAGAACTGGTGAGGAGTGAAGGATCCTATGAAATATTTTAAAACAGTGTGACACATTTCTCTAAATTAGTTATTGCCATTAGCGGGTAAGCTTATAAGGCTAAAAGAGAGAATCTCAATGAGCGTGGCCGCGCCGTGGCTCAGTGGTTAGACCGCTTGGCTCTCACCAAGGCGGCCCGGGTTAAATACCAGGCGACCGCAAAGTGAGATACGTGGTGGACAACACGGCGCTGGGGTGGGTTTTCTTCGGGACCCCCGGCTCCCCCCACCATCTCATTCCACCGGTGCTCCGTCTTCATCTCATGTAAAGTCTGTTTAGTGAATGCTTGTGCAGTTTGCACCCCAAAGGGAACTCACCCTCCCGCCCACTAATGACCGTCATAAATCTATCTCCACACTTCACAAATGGAACACTGTCGTTGAGAACCAATAGCAACCCTGATTTTCTTGAAGTGACAGTTGCATGTCTACTCCACGTGGAGTCTCAGTTGCCAAAGTTCCAACTTCCAGTGGATCTGTTTCATTACGTGCTGAAATTCGTTGTGTGTCACAATGTGGAGACCGTGGGAGGGAAATGCAGTGGTAAATGCAAGTGAAGTAGTAGTAACTTTCAGTAAAGCGAAAATAATCAAAGTGATGACAATAGTGTGAATAACTGGGCCGAGTTATATTACTGGAAAAGCCTTAAAAAAACAAAGTTTTAACGGGAACTGTTTCTAAGCAAATTCAAGCGCTTGTTTTGAAGACATAAATATGTGCTGACAAATAATCTTGGTAAGGGGTCGTGCAATGAACCTGATGATAAATTCTGGGTATTCACAGAAATACAGTAAGAAATATTGTGACGAAAGGAAACCAAAGACGCCAATCAGGTTTGAAAACAAAAGGAAACGTTTCTCTAAATTAGATAATTTCACATGTGATTTAAGTCGTCGAGAAATTTATAGATTCTATGCAGAATGGAAAACGCCCGCATTAGATAAATTGGTAGCACATTTGCAAGAAATTTGTGATTTTCCTTACGGTCGCTGCACTTTGCGCGGTCTCCTAAAGGAGCTGGGTTTCAAACACCGCACTCTGAATAAGTTAAGGGCTATTATGGAATCAAGTAGAATTGTAGCTTGTCGATATATATATATATGTCAAAACTAAGGACGTTTTGCAGTAATGGACATAAGATAATCTATTTAGACGAAACCTCGTACGATGCCCATGACGTATCGAGAAAGGTGGCAACCTTGCAGGAAGGTCTGGGGTGAGGAGGGTCGGGGGTTGTAAAACGATTATGAGGGTTCGTCAAAGGCAGCGCAAGCAGTGCACACGAGTTAGCTAAACAGAGTTTACTATCAGTGTCACCGCCTGCGGTGCCGTATGTAACGAAAGCGGGCGTTAAACACTACACACACCCCCCTCAATGAGCTGGTATTATTAGACTGCAACTTCCCAGACTGACAAATGACTGGAAATTAATTGTGTGCTACACTGGTTTACAATTTAGGCGAATACGAGATTTAATTACATTCATTAAAGATTTTGTATTGATATAATGTTTGATAAGAAAGGATGCAAAGGCGAGTCTGACATTTCCCGGTGTTTTGTTGAAGTACCCGCGATGTTTTTATATCTCTTAATGCAAGGAAATACGTATATTTAAAATAAAAGGCATAGCTGTGTCCTTCAATTGAGTTGTACAGTGCGATCCATATAAACTTGAACCATTTTAGTAGGCCATAATTTCCTTTCGAAAGCTCGTAGAATGTAGAAATTTGTTTTAATGATCTCAGTGGCTCTGACAACACTGACAATTGTTGACAATTGACAGTCTTAATTTTGCCATTTACTTTGATACGTCTGTAGTCACTGAATTTATATGGGTATGTTCAAGACATTTGTGGAGAAGCTGGATGATATGTAATTGAGAGAAGGTTATTTGCAGCAAGATGGTGCAACCTGTGATACATATAATGACACCATGGAGCTGGTAGCCAGTTTCTTTGATAATCGAATAATCTCAAAAGTCTGTGGCCCCCCAGAACTCCTAACCTAACGTTACTGGATTTTTTGGGGGTATCTAAAAATGGAGTATACAAGAATAGGTCACGGATATTTTATGTTCTCAAGGAATCCTTTCGAACCGAAATAAGTAGCATTGGCGAGGATACTCTCGGTAAAACTTCAGAGATTTAATCTTACAGATTTATGCATAAGGAATAATTACTTCATGTTTAATAAAAAATTCTACAGACAATCAAGAGGATTAGCTATGGGGAGCCCACTTTCGCCTATTTTAGCAGACCTATACATGAGCTATTTTGAAACACACATAGTGAAGGCCTTCCCACAGATTTATAAATTTTGGCAGAGATATGTTGATGATGTTTTTGCTATCATTCCGGAAAAACTTAGAGAAGATTCTCTAAAATTACTAAACCTACAAGATAATCACATCCAATTTACTATGGAAGTAGAAAGAGACAACACCCTACCCTTTTTGGACCTCAAGATAACTAGAAATCGTCATGGTGTAGATTTTGGAATATACAGGAAGCCCACACACATAGATAATTACATAAAGAAAAATGAATACAACCCAGTTTCACATCAACTAGCTGTCTTTACAACTCTAATTCACCGGCTATACAACGTCCCACTAAGTAAGGATGAATTTTTGAAAGAACAACACATAAAAGACATAGCGGTATTAAATGGATTCAACCCAGCCATCATAAGGAACATGATGAAGAGAAAAGAAAAACTGAAGATAATATCAAAAAATACCGCTCTCACACCACTCAAAAACACAAATTTGCAATATAGAAAATTCACCTACCATCCATGGGATATTAGAAAATTTGAACGAATCTTCAAAAGACTAAACTTAAAACTAGCACCCCAAAACAAATTCAGTCTGAGGAACCTGCTAAATAAACCACTGAAAAATACAATCCCCAACAATTTGAAATCAGGAATTTATCAGATTAATTGTGAAACCTGTGAAAAAAGCTACATAGGAAAAACTAAGAGAAGCTTGTTAACCAGGCAAAAGGAACACCAGAGGAACATTAAGTTGAAACAAACAGAAAAATCTGCAGTTTCACACCATTTTTGGACATAAAACCACAACATTGGCCACAACATTAAACTGTTAAAATCTTTAAGTACACCCATAGAATTGGATATTTGGGAAAAAATATTCATAAACAAAAACCGTGATAAAGTTATAAACTTTGAAATCCCGGCATTAAATGAAGTATTAAAACGTAGTGTCCCTAACACCAGATGGCAGAGTGATCGGAGCTCCGTAGTAGTGGAAGAAGAGGAAGGTTCAATTAGCCACCAAACAGTTGAAGATGAGATCGAATGATCTTGAAAACGTCTCAATTATACAAAAACAAGTAAGTGAAGTTGAGTGTAAAGATAGTGACTCATAAATCAAACTTAAATATTCAGAGATTTTGTTTTTGTTTTGTTTGTTTGTAATTTACGTCTTCCAACGTTGTCATATCGGATTAGGAGAATGGATGAAATGTTGCTCAAATGAGCCCAGGGTCTGTAGAGTTTAGAGTTACCCGACATTTGTCTTTAAGGATAAGGGAAAACCCTGGTAAAAGCCAACCTTATCCAGGTAACTCACTCTGACCGAGATTCGAACTCGGAACTTCTTGAACGTGAGGTAGACACGCTACCAGCATCAGAGAATATGATGAGATGAGTGCAAACATGTATAGATGCTGGTGGAGGGCATTTCCAACATTTTTTCTGAGATGTAAATAGTGTATTGTAATCTCCTAATTGTGTATTACATTCTCCCAAAGTTGTACTGTGTCCCATTATTAATTCTAAAGTTATGGCACATTGAAATGGTCCAGTTTTATATGGATCGCACTGTAGTTGCTTAACACATGTATAACATACTGAAGGATTACTAAATCATTATCATTGCCACCATCATTATCGTCGTCATCATAACAGGCAATCATTTGCCTCGAGATCTGTTTGAGACTTAATGGTATGATCACCTGGTCCTTGCATTTACTGCTTCCTTCTTTACTTATACTTCAAACAACCTCAATATAGTCTGACTTCCTTTGTAAATAATCTACATTTTAAGTTACATATATTAAACTACATTAAAAGATTTCTACATCAGCTCCCATTCTGTATGAAACTCACTCCGTATATATTCAAAATAATTCCCCTGCTTCATTATATTTCCATTTAGGATTATTTTCGACGAGAGAGTTCCGTTTTCTTTCACTAGTATTCTTTTGTTTTTATGGATACTGTCTTGCCATATTTAAAAGATATTCTATATGAATTATGATAAGATTTTACAGGTTTGAAGGTAAACTGAAACTCTCATAACCCACTGAGTTTCAAAATCTGATCTTATTCGACAAAAGAGAGCTTATACCAGTGGGAATTCTGTGAAATCAGAGTCCATGTGAATTTTAACAGAATCTTGGCTACTGGCTATGATTCCTTTACGATAATAAATATTAAAAAAAAAAAACGATAAAAATAACGTATTTATTTCCTTACAGCTACTTAAAAATCACTGGGTGTTCAATAAACACCTCATATTAGCAGAAGAGCTTAAACAGCTTTTACCTACATTCTGAAAGCCTTCTTCCTGATTTCACATGTACAATACATTATCTCTGAGTATTAGCCAATGGAAATTGAAACATAACTATAAATTCGTCAAAGAAAAGCAGAGTTTATAAAATGCAAAGGTAGTTCAAGATCAAAAGAAAATGTAAAGCTGAAAGGGTGCGCAAACTGAAAGTGTTTGCACAGATAAGTAAAGTGAAAAGGGCTATTGAGTGGAAGAAAGAGTTATTGGCTATTTTCATTAAAGGGAAGGTACATTTGGTGCTAATCTCAAAGAAAAACTCTGAGGTGGGAGTCAAAGGATTTTCTGGAACTTTTAGTAGATTTTTACAAGAGAGCACATCAAAGCTTCACCTATTGGTGTAGTAGGGAACAGAAAGTTAGTTATTTTTCAGTGAAAAAGCCGATCCTTTCAGTTCCAAAGATAACAGACCGGGTCTTGAGCATTTACGCACGATTTCTTAATCCAAGGTTCGTAGCTGCCTAATTTCGCATCAAACTTGAAACTCTGCTCTGCTATAGGAAAATGCTTCCCTCAATCATGCATGCGCGAATTTACAAAGCACTATTACGACGGTGGGTCAAAAAGTAATGCCTCCTATGTTTCCCATACATAAGTAAGTTATGTAAAAACTTTGAATTTGCTGCAATTCCTTCAACCTTCTTCTCCAATCCCCTGCAGTAGTAACATAATAAGTCAACAGGTGACAGCACTGCATCCTCTTGCAAAAAGGATGACTTCGACATTAGTGTTAGACAGCGTTCTGTGATTGAATTTTTGACTGCGGAAGGTGAAACGCCATTTCGCATTCACGAATGACTAAAAAAATGGCCATGGTGATGCAACGGTGGATGTCAGCACTGTTAGACGATGGGTTCGTCGCTGTAACGAAGCTGAAGGGCAAACACCATTGACAGATGAAAAGCGAAGCGGCAGGCCGGTGACTGCAGTGACTCCATGCAACATCAGCGAGTCTATGATATCACTCGTTGTGATCGCCGGGTAACAACAGGTGAATTGTGTCTAATTACCTCCCTTAGTAAAGGCAGTGTGATGATTATTCAACAACTGGCTTACTCGAAAGTTTGTTCACGCTGGGTACCAAGAATGTTAACCACCCTAAACAAAGAAACAAGGAAAAATAATAGTCTCCGAACACTTGCAGCACTTCAATTTGGAGGGAGAGGAGTTTCTGGAAAAGCATTTTACTGGAGACGAAACGATAATTGGGTGACAATATTCTTATGTTATTGATGAAGATAATTTATTTGTGATAGTTATGCAATGGTCTTTAGTTTAATTATTTTTAAAACACCTTTACTTACCACTAAATGTTATTAACAGTTGTAATCTTCATTTAAATTAAGTGCAGTGCTGGAGAGAAATGTTTGCAGTGACGTTGTATTAATAGCCGAGTTAGTTAAATATCCGAAGGAATTTGGACAGGGCTTTCGTGGTAGGAAGGGGAACATCTGTCGTTACCAAAGATAATACCATTATCCCGCTTTAGGGGAATGTAATACCGTTAAAAGCCAAAACGTGGAGGAAGCACAAAGAGACAGAGAGGGACAGAGCGAGTAATAAAAGCGTTAACCAAGCTACACGTCCGATGTTTGTCTGCTGTTTTCGTCGTTACCATATCAACAAGCACATATGTATCGTAATGATCCGTAAAGTCTTATGTGACTGTCTTACCCACACAGCAGCAAAATAAATTATCTTACTTTGTAATAAAAGAAAGTGTATTTGCTCTTGTCAAACTGCTACGCTTGAATAAACAGAGGGAATAATTTATTTGCTACTGGCAATTTCCTTTACTGAAATTAGCTTTTTTTAGTTCATATCCATTGTGTTGACAACTCTTATCTTCTGCAGGAAAAATGTAACGTTTATTATTCTTTCATATCCGCTACAGTCACGGTTTTGCTGAATTACTTCAGCACCAGCAAAACTTAAGTAATAGGTAATAGTCTAAAAATGGCAATGAGCTTCTTAGTGAGTGTATTCGGAACAATGGAAGCTCAGGATATTATTTTAGGGATAGCATTGTTATTTGTTTTATAATTAAACCAAGCTAAACCACACGACACAACCGCCTGACTACCTTAGCCCACCAATGGCGCCTTCAGTGGTTGCAGTTGTGTTTGATGACTAGTTTAGACTTACGTGATAAAGAATTAACCAAAGTGTCTTTTAACTTACCGGAATGAATAGGTAGAATATCTATTTGATGAAATTGTGTAATAATAATAATAATAATAATAATAATAATAATAATAATAATAATAATAATAATAATAATAATAATAATAATAATAATAATAATAATAATAATAATAATAATAATAATAATAATAATAATAATAATAATAATAATAATAATAATAATAATAATAATAATAATAATAATAATAATAATAATAATAATAATAATAATAATAATAATAATAATAATAATAATAATAATAATAATAATAATAATAATAATAATAATAATAATAATAATAATAATAATAATAATAATAATAATAATAATAATAATAATAATAATAATAATAATAATAATAATAATAATAATAATAATAATAATAATAATAATAATAATAATAATAATAATAATAATAATAATAATAATAATAATAATAATAATAATAATAATAATAATAATAATAATAATAATAATAATAATAATAATAATAATAATAATAATAATAATAATAATAATAATAATAATAATAATAATAATAATAATAATAATAATAATAATAATAATAATAATAATAATAATAATAATAATAATAATAATAATAATAATAATAATAATAATAATAATAATAATAATAATAATAATAATAATTAATAATGAAAATTAGTTGTTCTTTCACATTAGCTGTGTGTAAAACGCACCATGAAAGTGTAGAGCCAAACTGAAAAATTCAATGCCATAGCCGGGATTTGAACAACGGTCCTTCTAGTCTCCGTTCAGTCGCTCTATCCCACTGAGCTACTATGACCAACGTGCCGATATGACTTTGAATTCTACCTCCGCCATTTTCCAGTTTACTGGAAAGAGGCGAGAGTGGCGTGTATCCTGAAGCCCGGCAAGGGTCCGGTCTTTCTGTTTAGCTACCGATCCATAAGTCCTCTCCCAACTGTTTCAAAACTATTTGAGCGGATGCTCCTATCCCGCCTGACCCCTCTTTACGAGGAAAGGAAGCTCCTACCCGATCACCAGTTTGATTTTCGTCATGGACAGACCATGACCATGCAGGTACTGCGACTCCCCGAGAGGACGGCCCTGGTATTCCAGGAAGACCTTAAGACAGTCGCAATGCTGCTAAACGTAGAAAAAGCCTTTGGCACAACCTGGCACCAAGGCCTTCTGTACAAACACAGGGAGGCCAAGATACCTCCTCCCTATCCCGCCCTGAATAGCAGTTTCCTCAGAAACCGTGCGTTCAGGGTGAGATTGGAAGGACGGCTGTCATCTATGAGACCCATAGCCGCGGGAGTCCCGGAAGACAGTGTACTGTCTCCGATTCTCTTTGCGGCCGTCATGTCTGATTTCACCCTAGAACCACAGATTGTTACGTGCCAATATGCCAACGACGTCCTCATAATGGCACTTAACAAAAATCTACGATATTGTCATCCTCCGCTGCAGCATCAGCTCCGAGCCATCGGCCGTTGGAGTGAGAGGTGGAGGATGACCATTAGCCCCGGGAAGAGCTCTGCTCTTCTCCTGCCTAAGGCCCGAGACAGGCACCTGATTGGTCTCTGAGGTTGGGCAGAGGCAAATCCCCTGGGTTCCCTCTGCCAAATACCTTGGCGTCCTGCTCGATCGCGGCCTCACCTACGCACCTCACGTCCGGGTAAAAGCCAGACAAGGGCATGCAGCACTTAGTTGAATTGTATCTTGAAATCCACTATGCCAGCGCACCTTAAGCTACGCCTGTATCGGGCGATTGCACCGTCCCTGATTCTGTACGGCTGTGAAGTCTGGGGATCAGCGGCTCTGACCACTATCCCCAGACTACAATACGTAGTCTGCGAATTATCTGCGATACTGGACGTACATTCCCGTACCACATCCTTCACAGCTACTCCGGAGTCCCGTACATTGTGGACTAGCTACAGTAAGCTAGACTTCCATCCTAATAACCTGGTGATCACCCTTGGCCGTTACGACCATAGGGTTACTCGCCGCCGACCGAGCTACCAATTGCCCAAAGATCCTTTGGGTAATCAGAACTAAATAGGGCCACTTTCCCCTGACTCCATGCCCCCAAGCCCAAAAATGGGGTTGGTAAGTCCCATACCCGAACATTAGTTCCTTTTCCTCTAGCCTGTTAAGTGGACTGTGTTCAGATGCCTCCCAGGCAGGCGGAAGAGCGCAACCAGCACTAGGCGCGCACCCCTTACGGGGCAACAGCGCCCATTTAAGGCTAGACATAACACGGCCCAGAACAAACGCCTGCCACACAAGACACTTCTATTATATTGCCCAGATAAAGCCGCACTATGCGGCTAGGTGCTGGGCAGCAAACACTCCGCCCAGGTAAACCTGGTCGACTCGAATCTTCTGCTGATCTTCTGCTGTTCTTCCCGGAAAACCACTAGGAGTTCTCATGAACACATGAAACAACTGCATTAATGGCGACTTATTATACTATAAGTACCTTAAAGCCCGGGCTTTATAGTTCGGACCACTATTAGGTACATTAATGGAAATTAATTGTTCTTTCACACTAGCCGTGTTGAGGACGCACTATGAAAGAGTAGAGCCAGACTGAAAAATTCAATGCCATAGTCGGAATTTAAACCACGGATCTTCTGCTCTCCGTCCAGCCGCTCTAAACCATTGAGCTACTATGTCCAACGTGCCGACATGAAACTAAATTCTCCAACTGACTCATGTTTTTCTTGGCAATCCAATATAAGTTCTCATAAACACATGAGAGAACTACCTGAATGGCGACTTACTATACTGTAAGTACTTTAAGTCCCGGGCTTTATACTTCGGATCACTATTAGGTACATTAATGGAAATTAATTGATCTTTCACACTAGCCGTGTGTAGGAGGCACGATGAAAGGGTAGAACCAGACTGAAAAATTTAATGGCAGAGCCAGGATTTGAACCACAGATCTTCTGATCTCCGTCCAGCCGCTCTAAACCATTGAGCTACTTTGTCCAACGTGCCGACATGAAATTAAATACTCCAACTGAGTCGTGTTCTTTCCGGTAAACCACTAGGAGTTATCATAATCACAAGAGACAATTAAATCTGTCCAGTCAACGTGAGTGCAGCTCCGACTCAAAGGAAACTGACCCTACCGCCCACTAATGACCGTCAAAAATCTATCTCCACACTTCAGAAATGGAACACTGTCTTTGAGGACCAATAGCAACCCTGATTTTCTTGAAATGACAGTCGCATGTCTACTACACGTGGAGTCTCAGTTGCCAAAGTTCCAACTTCCAGTTGATCTGTTTCATTACGTGCAGAAATTCGTTGTGTGACACGATGTGGAGACCGTGGGAGGGAAATGTAGTGGTAAATGCAAATGAAGTAGTAGATAACTTTCGGTCAAGTGAAAATAATCAAAGTGATGATAATAGTGTGAATGACTGGGCCGAGTTATATTACTGGAAAAGCCTCAAAAAACAAAGTTATAATGGGAACTGTTTCTAAGCAAATTCAAGCGCTTGTTTTGAACACATATAAATATGTGCTGACAAATAATCTTGGTAAGGGGTCGTGCAATGAACCTGATGATAAATTCTGGGTGTTCACAGAAATACAGGAAGAAATATTGTGACGAAAGGAATACCAAAAACGCCGATCAAGTGTGAAAACAAAAGGAAACGTTTCTCTAAAGTAGATAATTTCATATGCGATTTAATTCGTCGAGAAATATGTAGATTCCATGCAAAAGGGAGAGCGCCCACCTTAGACGAATTGATTGCACATTTGCAAGGAATTTGTGTTTTTCTTTATGGGCGCTGCACTTTGCGCGATCTCCTAAAGAAGCTGGGCTTCAAATACCGCACTTTGAATAAGATAAGGGTTATTATGGAAACCAGCAGAATTGTAGCTTGCCGATATAGGAGTTTCGCAGTAATTATATATAAATAAATCAAAACTAAGGAAGTTTTGCAGTAATGGACATAAGATAATTTATTTAGACGAAACCTTCTACGATATCCATTACGTATCGAGAAAGGTGGCAACCCTGCACAAACGACTGGGAGAAGGAGGGCCGGTGTTTTAAAACGATTATAAGGGTTCGTCAAAGGAGGCGGTCAACGTTCACACACGTTATACCTGAATGGCGACTTACTATGCTGTAAGTACTTTAAGGCCCGGACTTTTATAGTTCGGACCACTATTAGGTACAATTAATAGAAATGAATTCTTCTTTCACACTAGCCGTGTGTAGGACGCGCTCTGAAATAATAGAGTCAGACTGAAAAATTCAATGATATAACCGGGATTTGAACCAGGGGTCTTCTGGTCTCCGTCCAGCCGCACTAAACCATTGAGCTACTATGGCCAACATGACAAATTCTCCAACTGACTTATGTATTTCCTGGTAAACCACTTAGGAGTTCTCATAAACACATGAGAAAACTACCTTAATGGCGACTTACTATGCTGTAAGTACTTTAAGGCCCGGGCTTTATAGTTCGGACCACTATTAGGTACAACTGACTCATGTTTTTCCCGGTAAACCACTAGGAGTTCTCATAAACACATGAGACAACTACCTTAATGGCGACTTACTATGCTGTAAGTACTTTAAGACCCGGGCTTTATAGTTCGGACCACTATTAGGTACAACTGACTCGTGTTTTTCCCGGTAAACCACTAGGAGTTCTCATAAACACATGAGACAACTACCTTAATGGCGACTTACTATGCTGTAAGTACTTTAAGACCCGGGCTTTATAGTTCGGACCACTATTAGGTACAACTGACTCGTGTTTTTCCCGGTAAACCACTAGGAGTTCTCATAAACACATGAGACAACTACCTTTATGGCGACTTACTATGCTGTAAGTACTTTAAGGCCCGGGCTTTATAGTTAACCACTATTAGGTACAATTAATGTAAATTAATTGTTCTTTCGCTATAGCGGTGTGTAGGACGCACTATGAAAGTGCAAAACGACTGAAAAGTTCATACTGTGCCAGACTGAAAAATTCAATACGATAGCTGCAATTTGAACCACGGATCTTCTGGTCTCCGTCGATTCGCTCTAAGCCATTGAGCTACAATGGCCAACGTGCCAGCATGACATTAAATTCTCCAACTGACTCGTGTTTCTCCCGGTAAACCACTAGGAGTTCTCATAAACACATGAGACAACTACCTTAATGACGACTTACTATGCTGTAAGTACTTTAAGGCCCGGACTTTATAGTTCGGATCACTATTAGGTACAATTGACTCGTGTTTCTCCCGGTAAACCACTAGGAGTTCTCATAAACACATGAGACAACTACCTTAATGGTGACCTACTATGCTGTAAGTACTTTAAGGCCCGGACTTTATAGTTCGGATCACTATTAGGTACAACTGACTCGTGTTTCTCCCGGTAAACCACTAGGAGTTCTCATAAACACATGAGACAACTACCTTAATGGTGACCTACTGTGCTGTAAGTACTTTAAGGCCCGGACTTTATAGTTCGGATCACTATTAGGTACAACTGACTCGTGTTTCTCCCGGTAAACCACTAGGAGTTCTCATAAACACATGAGACAACTACCTTAATGACGACTTACTATGCTGTAAGTACTTTAAGGCCCGGCCTTTATAGTTCGGATCACTATTAGGTACAACTGACTCGTGTTTCTCCCGGTAAACCACTAGGAGTTCTCATAAACACATGAGACAACTACCTTAATGGTGACCTACTATGCTGTAAGTACTTTAAGGCCCGGACTTTATAGTTCGGATCACTATTAGGTACAACTGACTCGTGTTTCTCACGGTAAACCACTAGGAGTTCTCATAAACACATGAGACAACTACCTTAATGACGACTTACTATGCTGTAAGTACTTTAAGGCTCGGACTTTATAGTTCGGACCACTATTAGGTACAACTGACTCGTGTTTCTCCCGGTAAACCACTAGTAGTTCTCATAAACACATGAGACAACTACCTTAATGACGACTTACTATGCTGTAAGTACTTTAAGGCCCGGACTTTATAGTTCGGATCACTATTAGGTACAACTGACTCGTGTTTCTCCCGGTAAACCACTAGGAGTTCTCATAAACACATGAGACAACTACCTTAATGGTGACCTACTATGCTGTAAGTACTTTAAGGCCCGGACTTTATAGTTCGGATCACTATTAGGTACAACTGACTCGTGTTTCTCCCGGTAAACCACTAGGAGTTCTCATAAACACATGAGGCAACTACCTTAATGGTGACCTACTATGCTGTAAGTACTTTAAGGCCTGGGCTTTGTAGTTCGGACCACTATTAGGTACAACTGACTCGTGTTTTTCCCGGTAAACCACTAGGAGTTCTCATAAACACATGAGACAACTACCTTAATGACGACTTACTATGCTGTAAGTACTTTAAGGCCCGGACTTTGTAGTTCGGACCACTATTAGGTACAACTGACTCGTGTTTCTCCCGGTAAAACACTAGGAGTTCTCATAAACACATGAGACAACTACCTTAATGACGACTTACTATGCTGTAAGTACTTTAAGGCCCGGACTTTATAGTTCGGATCACTATTAGGTACAACTGACTCGTGTTTTTCCCAGTAAACCACTAGGAGTTCTCATAAACACACGAGACAACTACCTTAATAATGACTTACTATGCTGTAAGTACTTTAAGGCCCGGACTTTGTAGTTCGGACCACTATTAGGTACAACTGACTCGTGTTTCTCCCGGTAAAACACTAGGAGTTCTCATAAACACATGAGACAACTACCTTAATGACGACTTACTATGCTGTAAGTACTTTAAGGCCCGGGCTTTATAGTTCGGACCACTATTAGGTACAACTGACTCGTGTTTTTCCCAGTAAACCACTAGGAGTTCTCATAAACACACGAGACAACTACCTTAATGATGACTTACTATGCTGTAAGTACTTTAAGACCCGGGCTTTATAGTTTGGACCACTATTAGGTACAACTGACTCGTGTTTTTCCCGGTAAACCACTAGGAGTTCTCATAAACACATGAGACAACTACCTTAATTACGACTTACTATGCTGTAAGTACTTTAAGGCCCGGACTTTGTAGTTCGGACCACTATTAGGTACAACTGACTCGTGTTTCTCCCGGTAAAACACTAGGAGTTCTCATAAACACATGAGACAACTACCTTAATGACGACTTACTATGCTGTAAGTACTTTAAGGCCCGGACTTTATAGTTCGGATCACTATTAGGTACAACTGACTCGTGTTTTTCCCAGTAAACCACTAGGAGTTCTCATAAACACACGAGACAACTACCTTAATGATGACTTACTATGCTGTAAGTACTTTAAGGCCCGGACTTTGTAGTTCGGACCACTATTAGGTACAACTGACTCGTGTTTCTCCCGGTAAAACACTAGGAGTTCTCATAAACACATGAGACAACTACCTTAATGACGACTTACTATGCTGTAAGTACTTTAAGGCCCGGGCTTTATAGTTCGGACCACTATTAGGTACAACTGACTCGTGTTTTTCCCAGTAAACCACTAGGAGTTCTCATAAACACACGAGACAACTACCTTAATGACGACTTACTATGCTGTAAGTACTTTAAGGCCCGGACTTTGTAGTTCGGACCACTATTAGGTACAACTGACTCGTGTTTTTCCCGGTAAACCACTAGGAGTTCTCATAAACACATGAGACAACTACCTAAATGACGACCTACTATGCTGTAAGTACTTTAAGGCCCGGACTTTATAGTTCGGACCACTATTAGGTACAACTGACTCGTGTTTTTCCCGGTAAACCACTAGGAGTTCTCATAAACACATGAGACAACTACCTTAATGACGACTTACTATGCTGTAAGTACTTTAAGGCCCGGGCTTTGTAGTTCGGACCACTATTAGGTACAACTGACTCGTGTTTTTCCCGGTAAACCACTAGGAGTTCTCATAAACACATGAGACAACTACCTTAATGACGACTTACTATGCTGTAAGTACTTTAAGGCCCGGGCTTTATAGTTCGGACCACTATTAGGTACAACTGACTCGTGTTTTTCCCAGTAAACCACTAGGAGTTCTCATAAACACACGAGACAACTACCTTAATGATGACTTACTATGCTGTAAGTACTTTAAGGCCCGGACTTTGTAGTTCGGACCACTATTAGGTACAACTGACTCGTGTTTTTCCCGGTAAACCACTAGGAGTTCTCATAAACACATGAGACAACTACCTTAATGACGACTTACTATGCTGTAAGTATTTTAAGGCCCAGGATTTATAGTTCGGAGCATTATTAGGTACAACTGACTCGTGTTTTACCCGGTAAACCACTAGGAGTTCTCATAAACACATGAGACAACTACCTTAATGACGACTTACTATGCTGTAAGTACTTTAAGGCCCGGGCTTTATAGTTCGGACCACTATTAGGTACAACTGACTCGTGTTTTACCCGGTAAACCACTAGGAGTTCTCATAAACACATGAGACAACTACCTTAATGACGACTTACTATGCTGTTAGTACTTTAAGGCCCGGGCTTTATAGTTCGGACCACTATTAGGCACAACTGACTCGTGTTTTTCCCGGTAAACTACTAGGAGTTCTCATAAACACATGAGACAACTACCTAAATGACGACTTACTATGCTGTAAGTACTTTAAAGCCCGGGCTTTATAGTTCGGACCACTATTAGGCACAACTGACTCGTGTTTTTCTCGGTAAACCACTAGGGGTTCTCATAAACACATGAGACAACTACCTTAATGACGACTTACTATGCTGTAAGTACTTTAAGGCCCGGGCTTTATAGTTCGGACCACTATTAGGCACAACTGACTCGTGTTTTTCTCGGTAAACCACTAGGGGTTCTCATAAACACATGAGACAACTACCTAAATGACGACTTACTATGCTGTAAGTACTTTAAGGCCCGGGCTTTATAGTTCGGACCACTATTAGGCACAACTGACTCGTGTTTTTCTCGGTAAACCACTAGGGGTTCTCATAAACACATGAGACAACTACCTTAATGACGACTTACTATGCTGTAAGTACTTTAAGGCCCGGGCTTTATAGTTCGGACCACTATTAGGCACAACTGACTCGTGTTTTTCTCGGTAAACCACTAGGGGTTCTCATAAACACATGAGACAACTACCTAAATGACGACTTACTATGCTGTAAGTACTTTAAGGCCCGGGCTTTATAGTTCGGACCACTATTAGGTACAACTGACTCGTGTTTTTCCCGGTAAACCACTAGGGGTTCTCATAAACACATGAGACAACTACCTTAATGACGACTTACTATGCTGTAAGTACTTTAAGGCCCGGGCTTTATAGTTCGGACCACTATTAGGTACAACTGACTCGTGTTTTTCCCGGTAAACCACTAGGGGTTCTCATAAACACATGAGACAACTACCTTAATGACGACGTACTATGCTGTAAGTACTTTAAGGCCCGGGCTTTATAGTTCGGACCACTATTAGGTACAACTGACTCGTGTTTTTCCCGGTAAACCACTAGGAGTTCTCATAAACACATGAGACAACTACCTTAATGACGACTTACTATGCTGTAAGTACTTTAAGGCCCGGGCTTTATAGTTCGGACCACTATTAGGCACAACTGACTCGTGTTTTTCTCGGTAAACCACTAGGGGTTCTCATAAACACATGAGACAACTACCTAAATGACGACTTACTATGCTGTAAGTACTTTAAGGACCGGGCTTTATAGTTCGGACCACTATTAGGTACAACTGACTCCTGTTTTTCCCGGTAAACCACTAGGAGTTCTCATAAACACATGAGACAACTACCTTAATGATGACTTACTATGCTGTAAGTACTTTAAGGCCCGGGCTTTATAGTTCGGACCACTATTAGGTACAACTGACTCGTGTTTTTCCCGGTAAACCACCTGGAGTTCTCATAAACACATGAGACAACTACCTTAATGACGACTTACTATGCTGTAAGTACTTTAAGGCCCGGACTTTATAGTTCGGACCACTATTAGGTACAACTGACTCGTGTTTTACCCGGTAAACCACTAGGAGTTCTCATAAACACATGAGACAACTACCTTAATGGCGACTTACTATGCTGTAAGTACTTTAAGGCCCGGGCTTTATAGTTCGGACCACTATTAGGTACAACTGACTCGTGTTTTACCCGGTAAACCACTAGGAGTTCTCATAAACACATGAGACAACTACCTTAATGACGACTTACTATGCTGTAAGTACTTTAAGGCCCGGGCTTTATAGTTCGGACCACTATTAGGTACAACTGACTCGTGTTTTTCCCGGTAAACCACTAGGAGTTCTCATAAACATATGAGACAACTACCTTAATGGCGACTTACTATGCTGTAAGTACTTTAAGGCCCAGGATTTATAGTTCGGAGCATTATTAGGTACAACTGACTCGTGTTTTACCCGGTAAACCACTAGGAGTTCTCATAAACACATGAGACAACTACCTTAATGACGACTTACTATGCTGTAAGTACTTTAAGGCCCGGGCTTTATAGTTCGGACCACTATAAGGTACAACTGACTCGTGTTTCTCCCGGTAAACCACTAGGAGTTCTCATAAACACATGAGACAACTACCTTAATGGTGACCTACTATGCTGTAAGTACTTTAAGGCCCGGACTTTATAGTTCGGATCACTATTAGGTACAACTGACTCGTGTTTCTCCCGGTAAACCACTAGGAGTTCTCATAAACACATGAGACAACTACCTTAATGACGACTTACTATGCTGTAAGTACTTTAAGGCCCGGACTTTATAGTTCGGATCACTATTAGGTACAACTGACTCGTGTTTCTCCCGGTAAACCACTAGGAGTTCTCATAAACACATGAGACAACTACCTTAATGGTGACCTACTATGCTGTAAGTACTTTAAGGCCCGGACTTTATAGTTCGGATCACTATTAGGTACAACTGACTCGTGTTTCTCCCGGTAAACCACTAGGAGTTCTCATAAACACATGAGACAACTACCTTAATGACGACTTACTATGCTGTAAGTACTTTAAGGCCCGGACTTTATAGTTCGGACCACTATTAGGTACAACTGACTCGTGTTTCTCCCGGTAAACCACTAGTAGTTCTCATAAACACATGAGACAACTACCTTAATGACGACTTACTATGCTGTAAGTACTTTAAGGACCGGACTTTATAGTTCGGATCACTATTAGGTACAACTGACTCGTGTTTCTCCCGGTAAACCACTAGGAGTTCTCATAAACACATGAGACAACTACCTTAATGGTGACCTACTATGCTGTAAGTACTTTAAGGCCCGGACTTTATAGTTCGGATCACTATTAGGTACAACTGACTCGTGTTTCTCCCGGTAAACCACTAGGAGTTCTCATAAACACATGAGACAACTACCTTAATGGTGACCTACTATGCTGTAAGTACTTTAAGGCCTGGGCTTTGTAGTTCGGACCACTATTAGGTACAACTGACTCGTGTTTTTCCCGGTAAACCACTAGGAGTTCTCATAAACACATGAGACAACTACCTTAATGACGACTTACTATGCTGTAAGTACTTTAAGGCCCGGACTTTGTAGTTCGGACCACTATTAGGTACAACTGACTCGTGTTTCTCCCGGTAAAACACTAGGAGTTCTCATAAACACATGAGACAACTACCTTAATGACGACTTACTATGCTGTAAGTACTTTAAGGCCCGGACTTTATAGTTCGGATCACTATTAGGTACAACTGACTCGTGTTTTTCCCAGTAAACCACTAGGAGTTCTCATAAACACACGAGACAACTACCTTAATGATGACTTACTATGCTGTAAGTACTTTAAGGCCCGGACTTTGTAGTTCGGACCACTATTAGGTACAACTGACTCGTGTTTCTCCCGGTAAAACACTAGGAGTTCTCATAAACACATGAGACAACTACCTTAATGACGACTTACTATGCTGTAAGTACTTTAAGGCCCGGGCTTTATAGTTCGGACCACTATTAGGTACAACTGACTCGTGTTTTTCCCAGTAAACCACTAGGAGTTCTCATAAACACCCGAGACAACTACCTTAATGACGACTTACTATGCTGTAAGTACTTTAAGGCCCGGACTTTGTAGTTCGGACCACTATTAGGTACAACTGACTCGTGTTTTTCCCGGTAAACCACTAGGAGTTCTCATAAACACATGAGACAACTACCTTAATGGTGACCTACTATGCTGTAAGTACTTTAAGGCCCGGACTTTATAGTTCGGACCACTATTAGGTACAACTGACTCGTGTTTTTCCCGGTAAACCACTAGGAGTTCTCATAAACACATGAGACAACTACCTTAATGACGACTTACTATGCTGTAAGTACTTTAAGGCCCGGGCTTTGTAGTTCGGACCACTATTAGGTACAACTGACTCGTGTTTTTCCCGGTAAACCACTAGGAGTTCTCATAAACACATGAGACAACTACCTTAATGACGACTTACTATGCTGTAAGTACTTTAAGGCCCGGGCTTTATAGTTCGGACCACTATTAGGTACAACTGACTCGTGTTTTTCCCAGTAAACCACTAGGAGTTCTCATAAACACACGAGACAACTACCTTAATGATGACTTACTATGCTGTAAGTACTTTAAGGCCCGGACTTTGTAGTTCGGACCACTATTAGGTACAACTGACTCGTGTTTTTCCCGGTAAACCACTAGGAGTTCTCATAAACACATGAGACAACTACCTTAATGACGACTTACTATGCTGTAAGTATTTTAAGGCCCAGGATTTATAGTTCGGAGCATTATTAGGTACAACTGACTCGTGTTTTACCCGGTAAACCACTAGGAGTTCTCATAAACACATGAGACAACTACCCTAATGACGACTTACTATGCTGTAAGTACTTTAAGGCCCGGGCTTTATAGTTCGGACCACTATTAGGTACAACTGACTCGTGTTTTACCCGGTAAACCACTAGGAGTTCTCATAAACACATGAGACAACTACCTTAATGACGACTTACTATGCTGTAAGTACTTTAAGGCCCGGGCTTTATAGTTCGGACCACTATTAGGCACAACTGACTCGTGTTTTTCCCGGTAAACTACTAGGAGTTCTCATAAACACATGAGACAACTACCTAAATGACGACTTACTATGCTGTAAGTACTTTAAGGCCCGGGCTTTATAGTTCGGACCACTATTAGGCACAACTGACTCGTGTTTTTCTCGGTAAACCACTAGGGGTTCTCATAAACACATGAGACAACTACCTTAATTACGACTTACTATGCTGTAAGTACTTTAAGGCCCGGGCTTTATAGTTCGGACCGCTATTAGGCACAACTGACTCGTGTTTTTCTCGGTAAACCACTAGGGGTTCTCATAAACACATGAGACAACTACCTAAATGACGACTTACTATGCTGTAAGTACTTTAAGGCCCGGGCTTTATAGTTCGGACCACTATTAGGTACAACTGACTCGTGTTTTTCCCGGTAAACCACTAGAAGTTCTCATAAACACATGAGACAACTACCTTAATGACGACGTACTATGCTGTAAGTACTTTAAGGCCCGGGCTTTATAGTTCGGACCACTATTAGGTACAACTGACTCGTGTTTTTCCCGGTAAACCACTAGGAGTTCTCATAAACACATGAGACAACTACCTTAATGACGACTTACTATGCTGTAAGTACTTTAAGGCCCGGGCTTTATAGTTCGGACCACTATTAGGCACAACTGACTCGTGTTTTTCTCGGTAAACCACTAGGGGTTCTCATAAACACATGAGACAACTACCTAAATGACGACTTACTATGCTGTAAGTACTTTAAGGACCGGGCTTTATAGTTCGGACCACTATTAGGTACAACTGACTCCTGTTTTTCCCGGTAAACCACTAGGAGTTCTCATAAACACATGAGACAACTACCTTAATGATGACTTACTATGCTGTAAGTACTTTAAGGCCCGGGCTTTATAGTTCGGACCACTATTAGGTACAACTGACTCGTGTTTTTCCCGGTAAACCACCTGGAGTTCTCATAAACACATGAGACAACTACCTTAATGACGACTTACTATGCTGTAAGCACTTTAAGGCCCGGACTTTATAGTTCGGACCACTATTAGGTACAACTGACTCGTGTTTTACCCGGTAAACCACTAGGAGTTCTCATAAACACATGAGACAACTACCTTAATGGCGACTTACTATGCTGTAAGTACTTTAAGGCCCAGGATTTATAGTTCGGAGCATTATTAGGTACAACTGACTCGTGTTTTACCCGGTAAACCACTAGGAGTTCTCATAAACACATGAGACAACTACCTTAATGACGACTTACTATGCTGTAAGTACTTTAAGGCCCGGGCTTTATAGTTCGGACCACTATTAGGTACAACTGACTCGTGTTTCTCCCGGTAAACCACTAGGAGTTCTCATAAACACATGAGACAACTACCTTAATGGTGACCTACTATGCTGTAAGTACTTTAAGGCCCGGACTTTATAGTTCGGATCACTATTAGGTACAACTGACTCGTGTTTCTCCCGGTAAACCACTAGGAGTTCTCATAAACACATGAGACAACTACCTTAATGACGACTTACTATGCTGTAAGTACTTTAAGGCCCGGACTTTATAGTTCGGATCACTATTAGGTACAACTGACTCGTGTTTCTCCCGGTAAACCACTAGGAGTTCTCATAAACACATGAGACAACTACCTTAATGGTGACCTACTATGCTGTAAGTACTTTAAGGCCCGGACTTTATAGTTCGGATCACTATTAGGTACAACTGACTCGTGTTTCTCCCGGTAAACCACTAGGAGTTCTCATAAACACATGAGACAACTACCTTAATGACGACTTACTATGCTGTAAGTACTTTAAGGCCCGGACTTTATAGTTCGGACCACTATTAGGTACAACTGACTCGTGTTTCTCCCGGTAAACCACTAGTAGTTCTCATAAACACATGAGACAACTACCTTAATGACGACTTACTATGCTGTAAGTACTTTAAGGCCCGGACTTTATAGTTCGGATCACTATTAGGTACAACTGACTCGTGTTTCTCCCGGTAAACCACTAGGAGTTCTCATAAACACATGAGACAACTACCTTAATGGTGACCTACTATGCTGTAAGTACTTTAAGGCCCGGACTTTATAGTTCGGATCACTATTAGGTACAACTGACTCGTGTTTCTCCCGGTAAACCACTAGGAGTTCTCATAAACACATGAGACAACTACCTTAATGGTGACCTACTATGCTGTAAGTACTTTAAGGCCTGGGCTTTGTAGTTCGGACCACTATTAGGTACAACTGACTCGTGTTTTTCCCGGTAAACCACTAGGAGTTCTCATAAACACATGAGACAACTACCTTAATGACCACTTACTATGCTGTAAGTACTTTAAGGCCCGGACTTTGTAGTTCGGACCACTATTAGGTACAACTGACTCGTGTTTCTCCCGGTAAAACACTAGGAGTTCTCATAAACACATGAGACAACTACCTTAATGACGACTTACTATGCTGTAAGTACTTTAAGGCCCGGACTTTATAGTTCGGATCACTATTAGGTACAACTGACTCGTGTTTTTCCCAGTAAACCACTAGGAGTTCTCATAAACACACGAGACAACTACCTTAATGATGACTTACTATGCTGTAAGTACTTTAAGGCCCGGACTTTGTAGTTCGGACCACTATTAGGTACAACTGACTCGTGTTTCTCCCGGTAAAACACTAGGAGTTCTCATAAACACATGAGACAACTACCTTAATGACGACTTACTATGCTATAAGTACTTTAAGGCCCGGGCTTTATAGTTCGGACCACTATTAGGTACAACTGACTCGTGTTTTTCCCAGTAAACCACTAGGAGTTCTCATAAACACACGAGACAACTACCTTAATGATGACTTACTATGCTGTAAGTACTTTAAGGCCCGGACTTTGTAGTTCGGACCACTATTAGGTACAACTGACTCGTGTTTTTCCCGGTAAACCACTAGGAGTTCTCATAAACACATGAGACAACTACCTTAATGACGACTTACTATGCTGTAAGTATTTTAAGGCCCAGGATTTATAGTTCGGAGCATTATTAGGTACAACTGACTCGTGTTTTACCCGGTAAACCACTAGGAGTTCTCATAAACACATGAGACAACTACCTTAATGACGACTTACTATGCTGTAAGTACTTTAAGGCCCGGGCTTTATAGTTCGGACCACTATTAGGTACAACTGACTCGTGTTTTACCCGGTAAACCACTAGGAGTTCTCATAAACACATGAGACAACTACCTTAATGACGACTTACTATGCTGTTAGTACTTTAAGGCCCGGGCTTTATAGTTCGGACCACTATTAGGCACAACTGACTCGTGTTTTTCCCGGTAAACTACTAGGAGTTCTCATAAACACATGAGACAACTACCTAAATGACGACTTACTATGCTGTAAGTACTTTAAAGCCCGGGCTTTATAGTTCGGACCGCTATTAGGCACAACTGACTCGTGTTTTTCTCGGTAAACCACTAGGGGTTCTCATAAACACATGAGACAACTACCTTAATGACGACTTACTATGCTGTAAGTACTTTAAGGCCCGGGCTTTATAGTTCGGACCACTATTAGGCACAACTGACTCGTGTTTTTCTCGGTAAACCACTAGGGGTTCTCATAAACACATGAGACAACTACCTAAATGACGACTTACTATGCTGTAAGTACTTTAAGGCCCGGGCTTTATAGTTCGGACCACTATTAGGCACAACTGACTCGTGTTTTTCTCGGTAAACCACTAGGGGTTCTCATAAACACATGAGACAACTACCTTAATGACGACTTACTATGCTGTAAGTACTTTAAGGCCCGGGCTTTATAGTTCGGACCACTATTAGGCACAACTGACTCGTGTTTTTCTCGGTAAACCACTAGGGGTTCTCATAAACACATGAGACAACTACCTAAATGACGACTTACTATGCTGTAAGTACTTTAAGGCCCGGGCTTTATAGTTCGGACCACTATTAGGTACAACTGACTCGTGTTTTTCCCGGTAAACCACTAGGGGTTCTCATAAACACATGAGACAACTACCTTAATGACGACTTACTATGCTGTAAGTACTTTAAGGCCCGGGCTTTATAGTTCGGACCACTATTAGGTACAACTGACTCGTGTTTTTCCCGGTAAACCACTAGGAGTTCTCATAAACACATGAGACAACTACCTTAATGACGACTTACTATGCTGTAAGTACTTTAAGGCCCGGGCTTTATAGTTCGGACCACTATTAGGCACAACTGACTCGTGTTTTTCTCGGTAAACCACTAGGGGTTCTCATAAACACATGAGACAACTACCTAAATGACGACTTACTATGCTGTAAGTACTTTAAGGACCGGGCTTTATAGTTCGGACCACTATTAGGTACAACTGACTCCTGTTTTTCCCGGTAAACCACTAGGAGTTCTCATAAACACATGAGACAACTACCTTAATGATGACTTACTATGCTGTAAGTACTTTAAGGCCCGGGCTTTATAGTTCGGACCACTATTAGGTACAACTGACTCGTGTTTTTCCCGGTAAACCACCTGGAGTTCTCATAAACACATGAGACAACTACCTTAATGACGACTTACTATGCTGTAAGTACTTTAAGGCCCGGACTTTATAGTTCGGACCACTATTAGGTACAACTGACTCGTGTTTTACCCGGTAAACCACTAGGAGTTCTCATAAACACATGAGACAACTACCTTAATGGCGACTTACTCTGCTGTAAGTACTTTAAGGCCCGGGCTTTATAGTTCGGACCACTATTAGGTACAACTGACTCGTGTTTTACCCGGTAAACCACTAGGAGTTCTCATAAACACATGAGACAACTACCTTAATGACGACTTACTATGCTGTAAGTACTTTAAGGCCCGGGCTTTATAGTTCGGACCACTATTAGGTACAACTGACTCGTGTTTTTCCCGGTAAACCACTAGGAGTTCTCATAAACACATGAGACAACTACCTTAATGACGACTTACTATGCTGTAAGTACTTTAAGGCCCGGGCTTTATAGTTCGGACCACTATAAGGTACAACTGACTCGTGTTTCTCCCGGTAAACCACTAGGAGTTCTCATAAACACATGAGACAACTACCTTAATGGTGACCTACTATGCTGTAAGTACTTTAAGGCCCGGACTTTATAGTTCGGATCACTATTAGGTACAACTGACTCGTGTTTCTCCCGGTAAACCACTAGGAGTTCTCATAAACACATGAGACAACTACCTTAATGACGACTTACTATGCTGTAAGTACTTTAAGGCCCGGACTTTATAGTTCGGATCACTATTAGGTACAACTGACTCGTGTTTCTCCCGGTAAACCACTAGGAGTTCTCATAAACACATGAGACAACTACCTTAATGGTGACCTACTATGCTGTAAGTACTTTAAGGCCCGGACTTTATAGTTCGGATCACTATTAGGTACAACTGACTCGTGTTTCTCCCGGTAAACCACTAGGAGTTCTCATAAACACATGAGACAACTACCTTAATGACGACTTACTATGCTGTAAGTACTTTAAGGCCCGGACTTTATAGTTCGGACCACTATTAGGTACAACTGACTCGTGTTTCTCCCGGTAAACCACTAGTAGTTCTCATAAACACATGAGACAACTACCTTAATGACGACTTACTATGCTGTAAGTACTTTAAGGACCGGACTTTATAGTTCGGATCACTATTAGGTACAACTGACTCGTGTTTCTCCCGGTAAACCACTAGGAGTTCTCATAAACACATGAGACAACTACCTTAATGGTGACCTACTATGCTGTAAGTACTTTAAGGCCCGGACTTTATAGTTCGGATCACTATTAGGTACAACTGACTCGTGTTTCTCCCGGTAAACCACTAGGAGTTCTCATAAACACATGAGACAACTACCTTAATGGTGACCTACTATGCTGTAAGTACTTTAAGGCCTGGGCTTTGTAGTTCGGACCACTATTAGGTACAACTGACTCGTGTTTTTCCCGGTAAACCACTAGGAGTTCTCATAAACACATGAGACAACTACCTTAATGACGACTTACTATGCTGTAAGTACTTTAAGGCCCGGACTTTGTAGTTCGGACCACTATTAGGTACAACTGACTCGTGTTTCTCCCGGTAAAACACTAGGAGTTCTCATAAACACATGAGACAACTACCTTAATGACGACTTACTATGCTGTAAGTACTTTAAGGCCCGGACTTTATAGTTCGGATCACTATTAGGTACAACTGACTCGTGTTTTTCCCAGTAAACCACTAGGAGTTCTCATAAATACACGAGACAACTACCTTAATGATGACTTACTATGCTGTAAGTACTTTAAGGCCCGGACTTTGTAGTTCGGACCACTATTAGGTACAACTGACTCGTGTTTCTCCCGGTAAAACACTAGGAGTTCTCATAAACACATGAGACAACTACCTTAATGACGACTTACTATGCTGTAAGTACTTTAAGGCCCGGGCTTTATAGTTCGGACCACTATTAGGTACAACTGACTCGTGTTTTTCCCAGTAAACCACTAGGAGTTCTCATAAACACCCGAGAGAACTACCTTAATGACGACTTACTATGCTGTAAGTACTTTAAGGCCCGGACTTTGTAGTTCGGACCACTATTAGGTACAACTGACTCGTGTTTTTCCCGGTAAACCACTAGGAGTTCTCATAAACACATGAGACAACTACCTTAATGGTGACCTACTATGCTGTAAGTACTTTAAGGCCCGGACTTTATAGTTCGGACCACTATTAGGTACAACTGACTCGTGTTTTTCCCGGTAAACCACTAGGAGTTCTCATAAACACATGAGACAACTACCTTAATGACGACTTACTATGCTGTAAGTACTTTAAGGCCCGGGCTTTGTAGTTCGGACCACTATTAGGTACAACTGACTCGTGTTTTTCCCGGTAAACCACTAGGAGTTCTCATAAACACATGAGACAACTACCTTAATGACGACTTACTATGCTGTAAGTACTTTAAGGCCCGGGCTTTATAGTTCGGACCACTATTAGGTACAACTGACTCGTGTTTTTCCCAGTAAACCACTAGGAGTTCTCATAAACACACGAGACAACTACCTTAATGATGACTTACTATGCTGTAAGTACTTTAAGGCCCGGACTTTGTAGTTCGGACCACTATTAGGTACAACTGACTCGTGTTTTTCCCGGTAAACCACTAGGAGTTCTCATAAACACATGAGACAACTACCTTAATGACGACTTACTATGCTGTAAGTATTTTAAGGCCCAGGATTTATAGTTCGGAGCATTATTAGGTACAACTGACTCGTGTTTTACCCGGTAAACCACTAGGAGTTCTCATAAACACATGAGACAACTACCCTAATGACGACTTACTATGCTGTAAGTACTTTAAGGCCCGGGCTTTATAGTTCGGACCACTATTAGGTACAACTGACTCGTGTTTTACCCGGTAAACCACTAGGAGTTCTCATAAACACATGAGACAACTACCTTAATGACGACTTACTATGCTGTAAGTACTTTAAGGCCCGGGCTTTATAGTTCGGACCACTATTAGGCACAACTGACTCGTGTTTTTCCCGGTAAACTACTAGGAGTTCTCATAAACACATGAGACAACTACCTAAATGACGACTTACTATGCTGTAAGTACTTTAAGGCCCGGGCTTTATAGTTCGGACCACTATTAGGCACAACTGACTCGTGTTTTTCTCGGTAAACCACTAGGGGTTCTCATAAACACATGAGACAACTACCTTAATTACGACTTACTATGCTGTAAGTACTTTAAGGCCCGGGCTTTATAGTTCGGACCGCTATTAGGTACAACTGACTCGTGTTTTTCCCAGTAAACCACTAGGAGTTCTCATAAACACACGAGACAACTACCTTAATGATGACTTACTATGCTGTAAGTACTTTAAGGCCCGGACTTTGTAGTTCGGACCACTATTATGTACAACTGACTCGTGTTTTTCCCGGTAAACCACTAGGAGTTCTCATAAACACATGAGACAACTACCTTAATGACGACTTACTATGCTGTAAGTATTTTAAGGCCCAGGATTTATAGTTCGGAGCATTATTAGGTACAACTGACTCGTGTTTTACCCGGTAAACCACTAGGAGTTCTCATAAACACATGAGACAACTACCCTAATGACGACTTACTATGCTGTAAGTACTTTAAGGCCCGGGCTTTATAGTTCGGACCACTATTAGGTACAACTGACTCGTGTTTTACCCGGTAAACCACTAGGAGTTCTCATAAACACATGAGACAACTACCTTAATGACGACTTACTATGCTGTAAGTACTTTAAGGCCCGGGCTTTATAGTTCGGACCACTATTAGGCACAACTGACTCGTGTTTTTCCCGGTAAACTACTAGGAGTTCTCATAAACACATGAGACAACTACCTAAATGACGACTTACTATGCTGTAAGTACTTTAAGGCCCGGGCTTTATAGTTCGGACCACTATTAGGCACAACTGACTCGTGTTTTTCTCGGTAAACCACTAGGGGTTCTCATAAACACATGAGACAACTACCTTAATTACGACTTACTATGCTGTAAGTACTTTAAGGCCCGGGCTTTATAGTTCGGACCGCTATTAGGCACAACTGACTCGTGTTTTTCTCGGTAAACCACTAGGGGTTCTCATAAACACATGAGACAACTACCTAAATGACGACTTACTATGCTGTAAGTACTTTAAGGCCCGGGCTTTATAGTTCGGACCACTATTAGGTACAACTGACTCGTGTTTTTCCCGGTAAACCACTAGGGGTTCTCATAAACACATGAGACAACTACCTTAATGACGACGTACTATGCTGTAAGTACTTTAAGGCCCGGGCTTTATAGTTCGGACCACTATTAGGTACAACTGACTCGTGTTTTTCCCGGTAAACCACTAGGAGTTCTCATAAACACATGAGACAACTACCTTAATGACGACTTACTATGCTGTAAGTACTTTAAGGCCCGGGCTTTATAGTTCGGACCACTATTAGGCACAACTGACTCGTGTTTTTCTCGGTAAACCACTAGGGGTTCTCATAAACACATGAGACAACTACCTAAATGACGACTTACTATGCTGTAAGTACTTTAAGGACCGGGCTTTATAGTTCGGACCACTATTAGGTACAACTGACTCCTGTTTTTCCCGGTAAACCACTAGGAGTTCTCATAAACACATGAGACAACTACCTTAATGATGACTTACTATGCTGTAAGTACTTTAAGGCCCGGGCTTTATAGTTCGGACCACTATTAGGTACAACTGACTCGTGTTTTTCCCGGTAAACCACCTGGAGTTCTCATAAACACATGAGACAACTACCTTAATGACGACTTACTATGCTGTAAGTACTTTAAGGCCCGGACTTTATAGTTCGGACCACTATTAGGTACAACTGACTCGTGTTTTACCCGGTAAACCACTAGGAGTTCTCATAAACACATGAGACAACTACCTTAATGGCGACTTACTATGCTGTAAGTACTTTAAGGCCCAGGATTTATAGTTCGGAGCATTATTAGGTACAACTGACTCGTGTTTTACCCGGTAAACCACTAGGAGTTCTCATAAACACATGAGACAACTACCTTAATGACGACTTACTATGCTGTAAGTACTTTAAGGCCCGGGCTTTATAGTTCGGACCACTATTAGGTACAACTGACTCGTGTTTCTCCCGGTAAACCACTAGGAGTTCTCATAAACACATGAGACAACTACCTTAATGGTGACCTACTATGCTGTAAGTACTTTAAGGCCCGGACTTTATAGTTCGGATCACTATTAGGTACAACTGACTCGTGTTTCTCCCGGTAAACCACTAGGAGTTCTCATAAACACATGAGACAACTACCTTAATGACGACTTACTATGCTGTAAGTACTTTAAGGCCCGGACTTTATAGTTCGGATCACTATTAGGTACAACTGACTCGTGTTTCTCCCGGTAAACCACTAGGAGTTCTCATAAACACATGAGACAACTACCTTAATGGTGACCTACTATGCTGTAAGTACTTTAAGGCCCGGACTTTATAGTTCGGATCACTATTAGGTACAACTGACTCGTGTTTCTCCCGGTAAACCACTAGGAGTTCTCATAAACACATGAGACAACTACCTTAATGACGACTTACTATGCTGTAAGTACTTTAAGGCCCGGACTTTATAGTTCGGACCACTATTAGGTACAACTGACTCGTGTTTCTCCCGGTAAACCACTAGTAGTTCTCATAAACACATGAGACAACTACCTTAATGACGACTTACTATGCTGTAAGTACTTTAAGGCCCGGACTTTATAGTTCGGATCACTATTAGGTACAACTGACTCGTGTTTCTCCCGGTAAACCACTAGGAGTTCTCATAAACACATGAGACAACTACCTTAATGGTGACCTACTATGCTGTAAGTACTTTAAGGCCCGGACTTTATAGTTCGGATCACTATTAGGTACAACTGACTCGTGTTTCTCCCGGTAAACCACTAGGAGTTCTCATAAACACATGAGACAACTACCTTAATGGTGACCTACTATGCTGTAAGTACTTTAAGGCCTGGGCTTTGTAGTTCGGACCACTATTAGGTACAACTGACTCGTGTTTTTCCCGGTAAACCACTAGGAGTTCTCATAAACACATGAGACAACTACCTTAATGACCACTTACTATGCTGTAAGTACTTTAAGGCCCGGACTTTGTAGTTCGGACCACTATTAGGTACAACTGACTCGTGTTTCTCCCGGTAAAACACTAGGAGTTCTCATAAACACATGAGACAACTACCTTAATGACGACTTACTATGCTGTAAGTACTTTAAGGCCCGGACTTTATAGTTCGGATCACTATTAGGTACAACTGACTCGTGTTTTTCCCAGTAAACCACTAGGAGTTCTCATAAACACACGAGACAACTACCTTAATGATGACTTACTATGCTGTAAGTACTTTAAGGCCCGGACTTTGTAGTTCGGACCACTATTAGGTACAACTGACTCGTGTTTCTCCCGGTAAAACACTAGGAGTTCTCATAAACACATGAGACAACTACCTTAATGACGACTTACTATGCTATAAGTACTTTAAGGCCCGGGCTTTATAGTTCGGACCACTATTAGGTACAACTGACTCGTGTTTTTCCCAGTAAACCACTAGGAGTTCTCATAAACACACGAGACAACTACCTTAATGATGACTTACTATGCTGTAAGTACTTTAAGGCCCGGACTTTGTAGTTCGGACCACTATTAGGTACAACTGACTCGTGTTTTTCCCGGTAAACCACTAGGAGTTCTCATAAACACATGAGACAACTACCTTAATGACGACTTACTATGCTGTAAGTATTTTAAGGCCCAGGATTTATAGTTCGGAGCATTATTAGGTACAACTGACTCGTGTTTTACCCGGTAAACCACTAGGAGTTCTCATAAACACATGAGACAACTACCTTAATGACGACTTACTATGCTGTAAGTACTTTAAGGCCCGGGCTTTATAGTTCGGACCACTATTAGGTACAACTGACTCGTGTTTTACCCGGTAAACCACTAGGAGTTCTCATAAACACATGAGACAACTACCTTAATGACGACTTACTATGCTGTTAGTACTTTAAGGCCCGGGCTTTATAGTTCGGACCACTATTAGGCACAACTGACTCGTGTTTTTCCCGGTAAACTACTAGGAGTTTTCATAAACACATGAGACAACTACCTAAATGACGACTTACTATGCTGTAAGTACTTTAAAGCCCGGGCTTTATAGTTCGGACCACTATTAGGCACAACTGACTCGTGTTTTTCTCGGTAAACCACTAGGGGTTCTCATAAACACATGAGACAACTACCTTAATGACGACTTACTATGCTGTAAGTACTTTAAGGCCCGGGCTTTATAGTTCGGACCACTATTAGGCACAACTGACTCGTGTTTTTCTCGGTAAACCACTAGGGGTTCTCATAAACACATGAGACAACTACCTAAATGACGACTTACTATGCTGTAAGTACTTTAAGGCCCGGGCTTTATAGTTCGGACCACTATTAGGCACAACTGACTCGTGTTTTTCTCGGTAAACCACTAGGGGTTCTCATAAACACATGAGACAACTACCTTAATGACGACTTACTATGCTGTAAGTACTTTAAGGCCCGGGCTTTATAGTTCGGACCACTATTAGGCACAACTGACTCGTGTTTTTCTCGGTAAACCACTAGGGGTTCTCATAAACACATGAGACAACTACCTAAATGACGACTTACTATGCTGTAAGTACTTTAAGGCCCGGGCTTTATAGTTCGGACCACTATTAGGTACAACTGACTCGTGTTTTTCCCGGTAAACCACTAGGGGTTCTCATAAACACATGAGACAACTACCTTAATGACGACTTACTATGCTGTAAGTACTTTAAGGCCCGGGCTTTATAGTTCGGACCACTATTAGGTACAACTGACTCGTGTTTTTCCCGGTAAACCACTAGGAGTTCTCATAAACACATGAGACAACTACCTTAATGACGACTTACTATGCTGTAAGTACTTTAAGGCCCGGGCTTTATAGTTCGGACCACTATTAGGCACAACTGACTCGTGTTTTTCTCGGTAAACCACTAGGGGTTCTCATAAACACATGAGACAACTACCTAAATGACGACTTACTATGCTGTAAGTACTTTAAGGACCGGGCTTTATAGTTCGGACCACTATTAGGTACAACTGACTCCTGTTTTTCCCGGTAAACCACTAGGAGTTCTCATAAACACATGAGACAACTACCTTAATGATGACTTACTATGCTGTAAGTACTTTAAGGCCCGGGCTTTATAGTTCGGACCACTATTAGGTACAACTGACTCGTGTTTTTCCCGGTAAACCACCTGGAGTTCTCATAAACACATGAGACAACTACCTTAATGACGACTTACTATGCTGTAAGTACTTTAAGGCCCGGACTTTATAGTTCGGACCACTATTAGGTACAACTGACTCGTGTTTTACCCGGTAAACCACTAGGAGTTCTCATAAACACATGAGACAACTACCTTAATGGCGACTTACTATGCTGTAAGTACTTTAAGGCCCGGGCTTTATAGTTCGGACCACTATTAGGTACAACTGACTCGTGTTTTACCCGGTAAACCACTAGGAGTTCTCATAAACACATGAGACAACTACCTTAATGACGACTTACTATGCTGTAAGTACTTTAAGGCCCGGGCTTTATAGTTCGGACCACTATTAGGTACAACTGACTCGTGTTTTTCCCGGTAAACCACTAGGAGTTCTCATAAACACATGAGACAACTACCTTAATGACGACTTACTATGCTGTAAGTACTTTAAGGCCCGGGCTTTATAGTTCGGACCACTATAAGGTACAACTGACTCGTGTTTCTCCCGGTAAACCACTAGGAGTTCTCATAAACACATGAGACAACTACCTTAATGACGACTTACTATGCTGTAAGTACTTTAAGGCCCGGACTTTATAGTTCGGATCACTATTAGGTACAACTGACTCGTGTTTCTCCCGGTAAACCACTAGGAGTTCTCATAAACACATGAGACAACTACCTTAATGGTGACCTACTATGCTGTAAGTACTTTAAGGCCCGGACTTTATAGTTCGGATCACTATTAGGTACAACTGACTCGTGTTTCTCCCGGTAAACCACTAGGAGTTCTCATAAACACATGAGACAACTACCTTAATGGTGACCTACTATGCTGTAAGTACTTTAAGGCCCGGACTTTATAGTTCGGATCACTATTAGGTACAACTGACTCGTGTTTCTCCCGGTAAACCACTAGGAGTTCTCATAAACACATGAGACAACTACCTTAATGACGACTTACTATGCTGTAAGTACTTTAAGGCCCGGACTTTATAGTTCGGACCACTATTAGGTACAACTGACTCGTGTTTCTCCCGGTAAACCACTAGTAGTTCTCATAAACACATGAGACAACTACCTTAATGACGACTTACTATGCTGTAAGTACTTTAAGGACCGGACTTTATAGTTCGGATCACTATTAGGTACAACTGACTCGTGTTTCTCCCGGTAAACCACTAGGAGTTCTCATAAACACATGAGACAACTACCTTAATGGTGACCTACTATGCTGTAAGTACTTTAAGGCCCGGACTTTATAGTTCGGATCACTATTAGGTACAACTGACTCGTGTTTCTCCCGGTAAACCACTAGGAGTTCTCATAAACACATGAGACAACTACCTTAATGGTGACCTACTATGCTGTAAGTACTTTAAGGCCTGGGCTTTGTAGTTCGGACCACTATTAGGTACAACTGACTCGTGTTTTTCCCGGTAAACCACTAGGAGTTCTCATAAACACATGAGACAACTACCTTAATGACGACTTACTATGCTGTAAGTACTTTAAGGCCCGGACTTTGTAGTTCGGACCACTATTAGGTACAACTGACTCGTGTTTCTCCCGGTAAAACACTAGGAGTTCTCATAAACACATGAGACAACTACCTTAATGACGACTTACTATGCTGTAAGTACTTTAAGGCCCGGACTTTATAGTTCGGATCACTATTAGGTACAACTGACTCGTGTTTTTCCCAGTAAACCACTAGGAGTTCTCATAAACACACGAGACAACTACCTTAATGATGACTTACTATGCTGTAAGTACTTTAAGGCCCGGACTTTGTAGTTCGGACCACTATTAGGTACAACTGACTCGTGTTTCTCCCGGTAAAACACTAGGAGTTCTCATAAACACATGAGACAACTACCTTAATGACGACTTACTATGCTGTAAGTACTTTAAGGCCCGGGCTTTATAGTTCGGACCACTATTAGGTACAACTGACTCGTGTTTTTCCCAGTAAACCACTAGGAGTTCTCATAAACACCCGAGAGAACTACCTTAATGACGACTTACTATGCTGTAAGTACTTTAAGGCCCGGACTTTGTAGTTCGGACCACTATTAGGTACAACTGACTCGTGTTTTTCCCGGTAAACCACTAGGAGTTCTCATAAACACATGAGACAACTACCTTAATGGTGACCTACTATGCTGTAAGTACTTTAAGGCCCGGACTTTATAGTTCGGACCACTATTAGGTACAACTGACTCGTGTTTTTCCCGGTAAACCACTAGGAGTTCTCATAAACACATGAGACAACTACCTTAATGACGACTTACTATGCTGTAAGTACTTTAAGGCCCGGGCTTTGTAGTTCGGACCACTATTAGGTACAACTGACTCGTGTTTTTCCCGGTAAACCACTAGGAGTTCTCATAAACACATGAGACAACTACCTTAATGACGACTTACTATGCTGTAAGTACTTTAAGGCCCGGGCTTTATAGTTCGGACCACTATTAGGTACAACTGACTCGTGTTTTTCCCAGTAAACCACTAGGAGTTCTCATAAACACACGAGACAACTACCTTAATGATGACTTACTATGCTGTAAGTACTTTAAGGCCCGGACTTTGTAGTTCGGACCACTATTAGGTACAACTGACTCGTGTTTTTCCCGGTAAACCACTAGGAGTTCTCATAAACACATGAGACAACTACCTTAATGACGACTTACTATGCTGTAAGTATTTTAAGGCCCAGGATTTATAGTTCGGAGCATTATTAGGTACAACTGACTCGTGTTTTACCCGGTAAACCACTAGGAGTTCTCATAAACACATGAGACAACTACCCTAATGACGACTTACTATGCTGTAAGTACTTTAAGGCCCGGGCTTTATAGTTCGGACCACTATTAGGTACAACTGACTCGTGTTTTACCCGGTAAACCACTAGGAGTTCTCATAAACACATGAGACAACTACCTTAATGACGACTTACTATGCTGTAAGTACTTTAAGGCCCGGGCTTTATAGTTCGGACCACTATTAGGCACAACTGACTCGTGTTTTTCCCGGTAAACTACTAGGAGTTCTCATAAACACATGAGACAACTACCTAAATGACGACTTACTATGCTGTAAGTACTTTAAGGCCCGGGCTTTATAGTTCGGACCACTATTAGGCACAACTGACTCGTGTTTTTCTCGGTAAACCACTAGGGGTTCTCATAAACACATGAGACAACTACCTTAATTACGACTTACTATGCTGTAAGTACTTTAAGGCCCGGGCTTTATAGTTCGGACCGCTATTAGGCACAACTGACTCGTGTTTTTCTCGGTAAACCACTAGGGGTTCTCATAAACACATGAGACAACTACCTAAATGACGACTTACTATGCTGTAAGTACTTTAAGGCCCGGGCTTTATAGTTCGGACCACTATTAGGTACAACTGACTCGTGTTTTTCCCGGTAAACCACTAGGGGTTCTCATAAACACATGAGACAACTACCTTAATGACGACGTACTATGCTGTAAGTACTTTAAGGCCCGGGCTTTATAGTTCGGACCACTATTAGGTACAACTGACTCGTGTTTTTCCCGGTAAACCACTAGGAGTTCTCATAAACACATGAGACAACTACCTTAATGACGACTTACTATGCTGTAAGTACTTTAAGGCCCGGGCTTTATAGTTCGGACCACTATTAGGCACAACTGACTCGTGTTTTTCTCGGTAAACCACTAGGGGTTCTCATAAACACATGAGACAACTACCTAAATGACGACTTACTATGCTGTAAGTACTTTAAGGACCGGGCTTTATAGTTCGGACCACTATTAGGTACAACTGACTCCTGTTTTTCCCGGTAAACCACTAGGAGTTCTCATAAACACATGAGACAACTACCTTAATGATGACTTACTATGCTGTAAGTACTTTAAGGCCCGGGCTTTATAGTTCGGACCACTATTAGGTACAACTGACTCGTGTTTTTCCCGGTAAACCACCTGGAGTTCTCATAAACACATGAGACAACTACCTTAATGACGACTTACTATGCTGTAAGTACTTTAAGGCCCGGACTTTATAGTTCGGACCACTATTAGGTACAACTGACTCGTGTTTTACCCGGTAAACCACTAGGAGTTCTCATAAACACATGAGACAACTACCTTAATGGCGACTTACTATGCTGTAAGTACTTTAAGGCCCAGGATTTATAGTTCGGAGCATTATTAGGTACAACTGACTCGTGTTTTACCCGGTAAACCACTAGGAGTTCTCATAAACACATGAGACAACTACCTTAATGACGACTTACTATGCTGTAAGTACTTTAAGGCCCGGGCTTTATAGTTCGGACCACTATTAGGTACAACTGACTCGTGTTTCTCCCGGTAAACCACTAGGAGTTCTCATAAACACATGAGACAACTACCTTAATGGTGACCTACTATGCTGTAAGTACTTTAAGGCCCGGACTTTATAGTTCGGATCACTATTAGGTACAACTGACTCGTGTTTCTCCCGGTAAACCACTAGGAGTTCTCATAAACACATGAGACAACTACCTTAATGACGACTTACTATGCTGTAAGTACTTTAAGGCCCGGACTTTATAGTTCGGATCACTATTAGGTACAACTGACTCGTGTTTCTCCCGGTAAACCACTAGGAGTTCTCATAAACACATGAGACAACTACCTTAATGGTGACCTACTATGCTGTAAGTACTTTAAGGCCCGGACTTTATAGTTCGGATCACTATTAGGTACAACTGACTCGTGTTTCTCCCGGTAAACCACTAGGAGTTCTCATAAACACATGAGACAACTACCTTAATGACGACTTACTATGCTGTAAGTACTTTAAGGCCCGGACTTTATAGTTCGGACCACTATTAGGTACAACTGACTCGTGTTTCTCCCGGTAAACCACTAGTAGTTCTCATAAACACATGAGACAACTACCTTAATGACGACTTACTATGCTGTAAGTACTTTAAGGCCCGGACTTTATAGTTCGGATCACTATTAGGTACAACTGACTCGTGTTTCTCCCGGTAAACCACTAGGAGTTCTCATAAACACATGAGACAACTACCTTAATGGTGACCTACTATGCTGTAAGTACTTTAAGGCCCGGACTTTATAGTTCGGATCACTATTAGGTACAACTGACTCGTGTTTCTCCCGGTAAACCACTAGGAGTTCTCATAAACACATGAGACAACTACCTTAATGGTGACCTACTATGCTGTAAGTACTTTAAGGCCTGGGCTTTGTAGTTCGGACCACTATTAGGTACAACTGACTCGTGTTTTTCCCGGTAAACCACTAGGAGTTCTCATAAACACATGAGACAACTACCTTAATGACCACTTACTATGCTGTAAGTACTTTAAGGCCCGGACTTTGTAGTTCGGACCACTATTAGGTACAACTGACTCGTGTTTCTCCCGGTAAAACACTAGGAGTTCTCATAAACACATGAGACAACTACCTTAATGACGACTTACTATGCTGTAAGTACTTTAAGGCCCGGACTTTATAGTTCGGATCACTATTAGGTACAACTGACTCGTGTTTTTCCCAGTAAACCACTAGGAGTTCTCATAAACACACGAGACAACTACCTTAATGATGACTTACTATGCTGTAAGTACTTTAAGGCCCGGACTTTGTAGTTCGGACCACTATTAGGTACAACTGACTCGTGTTTCTCCCGGTAAAACACTAGGAGTTCTCATAAACACATGAGACAACTACCTTAATGACGACTTACTATGCTGTAAGTACTTTAAGGCCCGGGCTTTATAGTTCGGACCACTATTAGGTACAACTGACTCGTGTTTTTCCCAGTAAACCACTAGGAGTTCTCATAAACACACGAGACAACTACCTTAATGACGACTTACTATGCTGTAAGTACTTTAAGGCCCGGACTTTGTAGTTCGGACCACTATTAGGTACAACTGACTCGTGTTTTTCCCGGTAAACCACTAGGAGTTCTCATAAACACATGAGACAACTACCTTAATGGTGACCTACTATGCTGTAAGTACTTTAAGGCCCGGACTTTATAGTTCGGACCACTATTAGGTACAACTGACTCGTGTTTTTCCCGGTAAACCACTAGGAGTTCTCATAAACACATGAGACAACTACCTTAATGACGACTTACTATGCTGTAAGTACTTTAAGGCCCGGACTTTGTAGTTCGGACCACTATTAGGTACAACTGACTCGTGTTTTTCCCGGTAAACCACTAGGAGTTCTCATAAACACATGAGACAACTACCTTAATGACGACTTACTATGCTGTAAGTATTTTAAGGCCCAGGATTTATAGTTCGGAGCATTATTAGGTACAACTGACTCGTGTTTTACCCGGTAAACCACTAGGAGTTCTCATAAACACATGAGACAACTACCTTAATGACGACTTACTATGCTGTAAGTACTTTAAGGCCCGGGCTTTATAGTTCGGACCACTATTAGGTACAACTGACTCGTGTTTTACCCGGTAAACCACTAGGAGTTCTCATAAACACATGAGACAACTACCTTAATGACGACTTACTATGCTGTAAGTACTTTAAGGCCCGGGCTTTATAGTTCGGACCACTATTAGGCACAACTGACTCGTGTTTTTCCCGGTAAACTACTAGAAGTTCTCATAAACACATGAGACAACTACCTAAATGACGACTTACTATGCTGTAAGTACTTTAAGGCCCGGGCTTTATAGTTCGGACCACTATTAGGCACAACTGACTCGTGTTTTTCTCGGTAAACCACTAGGGGTTCTCATAAACACATGAGACAACTACCTTAATTACGACTTACTATGCTGTAAGTACTTTAAGGCCCGGGCTTTATAGTTCGGACCACTATTAGGCACAACTGACTCGTGTTTTTCTCGGTAAACCACTAGGGGTTCTCATAAACACATGAGACAACTACCTAAATGACGACTTACTATGCTGTAAGTACTTTAAGGCCCGGGCTTTATAGTTCGGACCACTATTAGGCACAACTGACTCGTGTTTTTCTCGGTAAACCACTAGGGGTTCTCATAAACACATGAGACAACTACCTTAATGACGACTTACTATGCTGTAAGTACTTTAAGGCCCGGGCTTTATAGTTCGGACCACTATTAGGCACAACTGACTCGTGTTTTTCTCGGTAAACCACTAGGGGTTCTCATAAACACATGAGACAACTACCTAAATGACGACTTACTATGCTGTAAGTACTTTAAGGCCCGGGCTTTATAGTTCGGACCACTATTAGGTACAACTGACTCGTGTTTTTCCCAGTAAACCACTAGGGGTTCTCATAAACACATGAGACAACTACCTTAATGACGACTTACTATGCTGTAAGTACTTTAAGGCCCGGGCTTTATAGTTCGGACCACTATTAGGTACAACTGACTCGTGTTTTTCCCGGTAAACCACTAGGAGTTCTCATAAACACATGAGACAACTACCTTAATGACGACTTACTATGCTGTAAGTACTTTAAGGCCCGGGCTTTATAGTTCGGACCACTATTAGGCACAACTGACTCGTGTTTTTCTCGGTAAACCACTAGGGGTTCTCATAAACACATGAGACAACTACCTAAATGACGACTTACTATGCTGTAAGTACTTTAAGGCCCGGGCTTTATAGTTCGGACCACTATTAGGTACAACTGACTCCTGTTTTTCCCGGTAAACCACTAGGAGTTCTCATAAACACATGAGACAACTACCTTAATGATGACTTACTATGCTGTAAGTACTTTAAGGCCCGGGCTTTATAGTTCGGACCACTATTAGGTACAACTGACTCGTGTTTTTCCCGGTAAACCACCTGGAGTTCTCATAAACACATGAGACAACTACCTTAATGACGACTTACTATGCTGTAAGTACTTTAAGGCCCGGACTTTATAGTTCGGACCACTATTAGGTACAACTGACTCGTGTTTTACCCGGTAAACCACTAGGAGTTCTCATAAACACATGAGACAACTACCTTAATGGCGACTTACTATGCTGTAAGTACTTTAAGGCCCGGGCTTTATAGTTCGGACCACTATTAGGTACAACTGACTCGTGTTTTACCCGGTAAACCACTAGGAGTTCTCATAAACACATGAGACAACTACCTTAATGACGACTTACTATGCTGTAAGTACTTTAAGGCCCGGGCTTTATAGTTCGGACCACTATTAGGTACAACTGACTCGTGTTTTTCCCGGTAAACCACTAGGAGTTCTCATAAACATATGAGACAACTACCTTAATGGCGACTTACTATGCTGTAAGTACTTTAAGGCCCAGGATTTATAGTTCGGAGCATTATTAGGTACAACTGACTCGTGTTTTACCCGGTAAACCACTAGGAGTTCTCATAAACACATGAGACAACTACCTTAATGACGACTTACTATGCTGTAAGTACTTTAAGGCCCGGGCTTTATAGTTCGGACCACTATTAGGTACAACTGACTCGTGTTTCTCCCGGTAAACCACTAGGAGTTCTCATAAACACATGAGACAACTACCTTAATGGTGACCTACTATGCTGTAAGTACTTTAAGGCCCGGACTTTATAGTTCGGATCACTATTAGGTACAACTGACTCGTGTTTCTCCCGGTAAACCACTAGGAGTTCTCATAAACACATGAGACAACTACCTTAATGACGACTTACTATGCTGTAAGTACTTTAAGGCCCGGACTTTATAGTTCGGATCACTATTAGGTACAACTGACTCGTGTTTCTCCCGGTAAACCACTAGGAGTTCTCATAAACACATGAGACAACTACCTTAATGGTGACCTACTATGCTGTAAGTACTTTAAGGCCCGGACTTTATAGTTCGGATCACTATTAGGTACAACTGACTCGTGTTTCTCCCGGTAAACCACTAGGAGTTCTCATAAACACATGAGACAACTACCTTAATGACGACTTACTATGCTGTAAGTACTTTAAGGCCCGGACTTTATAGTTCGGACCACTATTAGGTACAACTGACTCGTGTTTCTCCCGGTAAACCACTAGTAGTTCTCATAAACACATGAGACAACTACCTTAATGACGACTTACTATGCTGTAAGTACTTTAAGGCCCGGACTTTATAGTTCGGATCACTATTAGGTACAACTGACTCGTGTTTCTCCCGGTAAACCACTAGGAGTTCTCATAAACACATGAGACAACTACCTTAATGGTGACCTACTATGCTGTAAGTACTTTAAGGCCCGGACTTTATAGTTCGGATCACTATTAGGTACAACTGACTCGTGTTTCTCCCGGTAAACCACTAGGAGTTCTCATAAACACATGAGACAACTACCTTAATGGTGACCTACTATGCTGTAAGTACTTTAAGGCCTGGGCTTTGTAGTTCGGACCACTATTAGGTACAACTGACTCGTGTTTTTCCCGGTAAACCACTAGGAGTTCTCATAAACACATGAGACAACTACCTTAATGACGACTTACTATGCTGTAAGTACTTTAAGGCCCGGACTTTGTATTTCGGACCACTATTAGGTACAACTGACTCGTGTTTCTCCCGGTAAAACACTAGGAGTTCTCATAAACACATGAGACAACTACCTTAATGACGACTTACTATGCTGTAAGTACTTTAAGGCCCGGACTTTATAGTTCGGATCACTATTAGGTACAACTGACTCGTGTTTTTCCCAGTAAACCACTAGGAGTTCTCATAAACACACGAGACAACTACCTTAATAATGACTTACTATGCTGTAAGTACTTTAAGGCCCGGGCTTTATAGTTCGGACCACTATTAGGTACAACTGACTCGTGTTTTTCCCAGTAAACCACTAGGAGTTCTCATAAACACACGAGACAACTACCTTAATGATGACTTACTATGCTGTAAGTACTTTAAGGCCCGGACTTTGTAGTTCGGACCACTATTAGGTACAACTGACTCGTGTTTTTCCCGGTAAAACACTAGGAGTTCTCATAAACACATGAGACAACTACCTTAATGACGACTTACTATGCTGTAAGTACTTTAAGACCCGGGCTTTATAGTTCGGACCACTATTAGGTACAACTGACTCGTGTTTTTCCCGGTAAACCACTAGGAGTTCTCATAAACACATGAGACAACTACCTTAATGACGACTTACTATGCTGTAAGTACTTTAAGGCCCGGACTTTGTAGTTCGGACCACTATTAGGTACAACTGACTCGTGTTTCTCCCGGTAAAACACTAGGAGTTCTCATAAACACATGAGACAACTACCTTAATGACGACTTACTATGCTGTAAGTATTTTAAGGCCCGGACTTTATAGTTCGGATCACTATTAGGTACAACTGACTCGTGTTTTTCCCAGTAAACCACTAGGAGTTCTCATAAACACACGAGACAACTACCTTAATGATGACTTACTATGCTGTAAGTACTTTAAGGCCCGGACTTTGTAGTTCGGACCACTATTAGGTACAACTGACTCGTGTTTCTCCCGGTAAAACACTAGGAGTTCTCATAAACACATGAGACAACTACCTTAATGACGACTTACTATGCTGTAAGTACTTTAAGGCCCGGGCTTTATAGTTCGGACCACTATTAGGTACAACTGACTCGTGTTTTTCCCAGTAAACCACTAGGAGTTCTCATAAACACACGAGACAACTACCTTAATGACGACTTACTATGCTGTAAGTACTTTAAGGCCCGGACTTTGTAGTTCGGACCACTATTAGGTACAACTGACTCGTGTTTTTCCCGGTAAACCACTAGGAGTTCTCATAAACACATGAGACAACTACCTTAATGGTGACCTACTATGCTGTAAGTACTTTAAGGCCCGGACTTTATAGTTCGGACCACTATTAGGTACAACTGACTCGTGTTTTTCCCGGTAAACCACTAGGAGTTCTCATAAACACATGAGACAACTACCTTAATGACGACTTACTATGCTGTAAGTACTTTAAGGCCCGGGCTTTGTAGTTCGGACCACTATTAGGTACAACTGACTCGTGTTTTTCCCGGTAAACCACTAGGAGTTCTCATAAACACATGAGACAACTACCTTAATGACGACTTACTATGCTGTAAGTACTTTAAGGCCCGGGCTTTATAGTTCGGACCACTATTAGGTACAACTGACTCGTGTTTTTCCCAGTAAACCACTAGGAGTTCTCATAAACACACGAGACAACTACCTTAATGATGACTTACTATGCTGTAAGTACTTTAAGGCCCGGACTTTGTAGTTCGGACCACTATTAGGTACAACTGACTCGTGTTTTTCCCGGTAAACCACTAGGAGTTCTCATAAACACATGAGACAACTACCTTAATGACGACTTACTATGCTGTAAGTACTTTAAGGCCCAGGATTTATAGTTCGGAGCATTATTAGGTACAACTGACTCGTGTTTTACCCGGTAAACCACTAGGAGTTCTCATAAACACATGAGACAACTACCTTAATGACGACTTACTATGCTGTAAGTACTTTAAGGCCCGGGCTTTATAGTTCGGACCACTATTAGGTACAACTGACTCGTGTTTCTCCCGGTAAAACACTAGGAGTTCTCATAAACACATGAGACAACTACCTTAATGACGACTTACTATGCTGTAAGTACTTTAAGGCCCGGGCTTTATAGTTCGGACCACTATTAGGTACAACTGACTCGTGTTTTTCCCAGTAAACCACTAGGAGTTCTCATAAACACACGAGACAACTACCTTAATGATGACTTACTATGCTGTAAGTACTTTAAGGCCCGGACTTTGTAGTTCGGACCACTATTAGGTACAACTGACTCGTGTTTTTCCCGGTAAAACACTAGGAGTTCTCATAAACACATGAGACAACTACCTTAATGACGACTTACTATGCTGTAAGTACTTTAAGACCCGGGCTTTATAGTTCGGACCACTATTAGGTACAACTGACTCGTGTTTTTCCCGGTAAACCACTAGGAGTTCTCATAAACACATGAGACAACTACCTTAATGAAGACTTACTATGCTGTAAGTACTTTAAGGCCCGGACTTTGTAGTTCGGACCACTATTAGGTACAACTGACTCGTGTTTCTCCCGGTAAAACACTAGGAGTTCTCATAAACACATGAGACAACTACCTTAATGACGACTTACTATGCTGTAAGTACTTTAAGGCCCGGACTTTATAGTTCGGATCACTATTAGGTACAACTGACTCGTGTTTTTCCCAGTAAACCACTAGGAGTTCTCATAAACACACGAGACAACTACCTTAATGATGACTTACTATGCTGTAAGTACTTTAAGGCCCGGACTTTGTAGTTCGGACCACTATTAGGTACAACTGACTCGTGTTTCTCCCGGTAAAACACTAGGAGTTCTCATAAACACATGAGACAACTACCTTAATGACGACTTACTATGCTGTAAGTACTTTAAGGCCCGGGCTTTATAGTTCGGACCACTATTAGGTACAACTGACTCGTGTTTTTCCCAGTAAACCACTAGGAGTTCTCATAAACACACGAGACAACTACCTTAATGACGACTTACTATGCTGTAAGTACTTTAAGGCCTGGACTTTGTAGTTCGGACCACTATTAGGTACAACTGACTCGTGTTTTTCCCGGTAAACCACTAGGAGTTCTCATAAACACATGAGACAACTACCTTAATGGTGACCTACTATGCTGTAAGTACTTTAAGGCCCGGACTTTATAGTTCGGACCACTATTAGGTACAACTGACTCGTGTTTTTCCCGGTAAACCACTAGGAGTTCTCATAAACACATGAGACAACTACCTTAATGACGACTTACTATGCTGTAAGTACTTTAAGGCCCGGGCTTTGTAGTTCGGACCACTATTAGGTACAACTGACTCGTGTTTTTCCCGGTAAACCACTAGGAGTTCTCATAAACACATGAGACAACTACCTTAATGACGACTTACTATGCTGTAAGTACTTTAAGGCCCGGGCTTTATAGTTCGGACCACTATTAGGTACAACTGACTCGTGTTTTTCCCAGTAAACCACTAGGAGTTCTCATAAACACACGAGACAACTACCTTAATGATGACTTACTATGCTGTAAGTACTTTAAGGCCCGGACTTTGTAGTTCGGACCACTATTAGGTACAACTGACTCGTGTTTTTCCCGGTAAACCACTAGGAGTTCTCATAAACACATGAGACAACTACCTTAATGACGACTTACTATGCTGTAAGGACTTTAAGGCCCAGGATTTATAGTTCGGAGCATTATTAGGTACAACTGACTCGTGTTTTACCCGGTAAACCACTAGGAGTTCTCATAAACACATGAGACAACTACCTTAATGACGACTTACCATGCTGTAAGTACTTTAAGGCCCGGGCTTTATAGTTCGGACCACTATTAGGTACAACTGACTCGTGTTTTACCCGGTAAACCACTAAGAGTTCTCATAAACACATGAGACAACTACCTTAATGACGACTTACTATGCTGTAAGTACTTTAAGGCCCGGGCTTTATAGTTCGGACCACTATTAGGCACAACTGACTCGTGTTTTTCCCGGTAAACTACTAGGAGTTCTCATAAACACATGAGACAACTACCTAAATGACGACTTACTATGCTGTAAGTACTTTAAGGCCCGGGCTTTATAGTTCGGACCACTATTAGGCACAACTGACTCGTGTTTTTCTCGGTAAACCACTAGGGGTTCTCATAAACACATGAGACAACTACCTTAATGACGACTTACTATGCTGTAAGTACTTTAAGGCCCGGGCTTTATAGTTCGGACCACTATTAGGCACAACTGACTCGTGTTTTTCTCGGTAAACCACTAGGGGTTCTCATAAACACATGAGACAACTACCTAAATGACGACTTACTATGCTGTAAGTACTTTAAGGCCCGGGCTTTATAGTTCGGACCACTATTAGGCACAACTGACTCGTGTTTTTCTCGGTAAACCACTAGGGGTTCTCATAAACACATGAGACAACTACCTTAATGACGACTTACTATGCTGTAAGTACTTTAAGGCCCGGGCTTTATAGTTCGGACCACTATTAGGCACAACTGACTCGTGTTTTTCTCGGTAAACCACTAGGGGTTCTCATAAACACATGAGACAACTACCTAAATGACGACTTACTATGCTGTAAGTACTTTAAGGCCCGGGCTTTATAGTTCGGACCACTATTAGGTACAACTGACTCGTGTTTTTCCCGGTAAACCACTAGGGGTTCTCATAAACACATGAGACAACTACCTTAATGACGACTTACTATGCTGTAAGTACTTTAAGGCCCGGGCTTTATAGTTCGGACCACTATTAGGTACAACTGACTCGTGTTTTTTCCGGTAAACCACTAGGAGTTCTCATAAACACATGAGACAACTACCTTAATGACGACTTACTATGCTGTAAGTACTTTAAGGCCCGGGCTTTATAGTTCGGACCACTATTAGGCACAACTGACTCGTGTTTTTCTCGGTAAACCACTAGGGGTTCTCATAAACACATGAGACAACTACCTAAATGACGACTTACTATGCTGTAAGTACTTTAAGGCCCGGGCTTTATAGTTCGGACCACTATTAGGTACAACTGACTCCTGTTTTTCCCGGTAAACCACTAGGAGTTCTCATAAACACATGAGACAACTACCTTAATGATGACTTACTATGCTGTAAGTACTTTAAGGCCCGGGCTTTATAGTTCGGACCACTATTAGGTACAACTGACTCGTGTTTTTCCCGGTAAACCACATGGAGTTCTCATAAACACATGAGACAACTACCTTAATGACGACTTACTATGCTGTAAGTACTTTAAGGCCCGGACTTTATAGTTCGGACCACTATTAGGTACAACTGACTCGTGTTTTACCCGGTAAACCACTAGGAGTTCTCATAAACACATGAGACAACTACCTTAATGGCGACTTACTATGCTGTAAGTACTTTAAGGCCCGGGCTTTATAGTTCGGACCACTATTAGGTACAACTGACTCGTGTTTTACCCGGTAAACCACTAGGAGTTCTCATAAACACGTGAGACAACTACCTTAATGACGACTTACTATGCTGTAAGTACTTTAAGGCCCGGGATTTATAGTTCGGACCACTATTAGGTACAACTGACTCGTGTTTTTCCCGGTAAACCACTAGGAGTTCTCATAAACACATGAGACAACTACCTTAATGACGACTTACTATGCTGTAAGTACTTTAAGGCCCGGGCTTTATAGTTCGGACCACTATTAGGTACAACTGACTCGTGTTTTTCCCGGTAAACCACTAGGAGTTCTCATAAACATATGAGACAACTACCTTAATGGCGACTTACTATGCTGTAAGTACTTTAAGGCCCAGGATTTATAGTTCGGAGCATTATTAGGTACAACTGACTCGTGTTTTACCCGGTAAACCACTAGGAGTTCTCATAAACACATGAGACAACTACCTTAATGACGACTTACTATGCTGTAAGTACTTTAAGGCCCGGGCTTTATAGTTCGGACCACTATTAGGTACAACTGACTCGTGTTTCTCCCGGTAAACCACTTAGGAGTTCTCATAAACACATGAGACAACTACCTTAATGGCGACTTACTATGCTGTAAGTACTTTAAGGCCCAGGATTTATAGTTCGGAGCATTATTAGGTAAAATTAATGGAAATTAAATGTTCTTTCACATTAGCCGTGTGTAGGCTAAAGTATGGATACGTTTTCCCGGGTCACTAGTCGAATGCTGGGTAGGTTAATTACATCCCCGGAATGTCCTGTCCCCCATTTCATCTCCATTATCATTTCATATCATCTTTCATCTGGTGGTGTCTTTCAGGGACGAAGTGTCGGCGGGTGTCTTGGCGGTGCATGGCAGGATGATATGCTCTGAGGAGAACTACTACCTCTTCCGGTGGGTATGTTGCTGGTCTCTGCTCCTCTGCTGAGACTATTTCGTGACCGCCAGCCAGGGACCTCTGGGGCTCCGATCGCCTGCCTGGGAACATTAGGGCTCGGCTGCTGGGCTCGTTGCTGTCCCGCAGTAGGGGAGCATGTCTGTTGTCCTGGTCTATCGGTGGAAGTCTCTATCCAACTAAACTGTAGCACCCTGTCCTCTGTACTCCCCGTATGGGAGGGGATCCGTCCCCTTCAGCTGCTTTAGTGCGACCGCTGCGGAAAATTAGCCTTCATGGTACCAGTGATGATACCAGAGGAACCTCGGGCTGAACTGCCAAGCACCTTCCGAAAGGGAGCTGTTAGGATTGGGTTGGACTCGAGAGGGCAATGTGTTTCCGTTACCCGCGGGTATCGGGTACCTCCAGCCAGGTTTCGGCCGCCCGTAGAGGGCAGATTGTTGCCTAAAAGGTCCCTGGTACTAGCCTGTAGAACTAGTAGGTGTGCTAGATCACCAGCAGGCCCCACCGCGGTTTTCGGTAGTCTTCCCTGCGGGGTTGACGCGCCTAAGTGGCGTATCCACTTACAACGTCTTGACGTTGTTGTCGATTAGGGGGGGGGGCTCTTTATAATCAAGGTATTGCCCCAAGGAAAAACCCGCGGAGATTTCCATCGCTCCCGTGTGACAGGGGCCCAGCATGGTGGCCTACGCACCGAATTCCCTACACAATGAAATCCTAATCCTGCGTCACGTTCAAGGGGTCCCGAGTTTGAAATTTGGTCGGGTGAGTTACCTGGATAGGGTTTTTCCGGGGTTTTCCCTTATCTTTAAAGACGAATGTTCGGTAGCTCTAAGTTCCACGGAACCTGGGCGCATCGTTTCACCCTTCATTCACCGTCCGATATGAACTTAACTTTGGAGGACGTAAAATTACCACACCCTCCAAAAAAAAAAAAAAAAAAAAAAAAAAAAAAAAAAAAAAAAACAGACAGAGTGCTGTATTGCCTCCAAAACATTTGAAGACTGAAATTTCTACGGTAATACAGGTTTTGAGATCGCTTGAATGTATGTTTCATCGGCTTGAATTTAAATAGTTCTTTTGAATTATCTGGGAGTGATACGAAATTTTTAACCACTTTAATCATAAAACTGTGAAGTTCTGGAATTTCTAATTTGTAATTTATTTCTCACCTTTCCTTTTTTACATCATCAAATGGAAATACAAAATCAAGATTACAATTATAAAATCCATACTGAAAAATGTCATATATTCCTAAAACCTGAAAATCCTGTTCTCTTGTCCACTATTAAATAATAATTCGGTCCCCATACACCTAACCCTAGGTTTTTGTGTATTGGAGGCCCTCTACTCCTTTTTACACACTTTGTCATTTCACCTACCCCAATCTATATTTTTCTCTTAATTGTTCTTAGCCAGCTCTCTTTAATTTTCCCTAAATAATTTCTCCTGTCTTTTCCCCTTTTACTGACAAACTTTTTCTAATTACTACTTCGCCCCCAAATTGGCCAATTTATGTAGCCAAGCCTGCTCTCTGAATATCTTTGTTTGACTATAATTAGATGTACAATGGAAATCTGCATTGTCTTCTCCACACAATGGACATTTATCTAGCTCCCTCTCTTGACCTATACCTTTCAAGTTTCTCACTCCTGTTCTCGCCCAAGCAGAACCTTCTCGTCCTGACTTACTACATATATCGATATATCCTTCCCTCCCCCAGTTTGTTTTTATTTCTCTATATAATCTGAGTGAGCTTTTCACTTGTATTGGCGAAAATGTCTTGTCTGTCAATATCGTCTAATCTTAGCTTAACTTCTTTCCTGAAGCCTCTATACCCATACTCTGCATTTATCCAAGAATGGCCCATACCTATCTGCTTCAACACGTCATTCATTTTATGTGCCCAAGACCCACCCTAGGTAATTCTCTTTTGAATATGAAAACATTGTTTAATAATATTGCCATATTCCAATTTAGTGATTCTGTATAAATATTTCATTGCCCTTGACAAGATTTCAATTTTAGTATAATGCCTGCCCAGTTCTAATTGAGCTGTCCTATTAGATGATGATATTGGTAATCCTAATACATATTTACAAAAGGATCTATGCACTCTATCAGTCTCTCTCCAAGCCTCATCTACTCTCCAAACCTCTGATCCATGTAACATTCTATTTTCTGCTATTGCTGTATAAATCCTGTCCAACAATTTGACATTTATATCCGGCAGTTTACTGTAGCATGATCGTAACACTCTCATGGCCATTTTACCTTTTGCCACAGATATATTTTTTGTTCTTTCCAGCTAGCATTTGAACTCAACCTTGTCTCTAAATAATCAAATCTCCTTACTACCTCTAATAAGTTCTGGACTTTATATAAAGGCTTGTTTGAAATTACAGTAGGCTAGTGTGATTAAAAAGATCCAAGTTTAACTGTTCTTTTGTTTATATTGGAATAGGTCGTAGGCATAGCATCTACCGATTGAGTTGCTAACAAGAACAAATGAAAGAGGCCCAGGAAATCTTTGTAAAGGATCCTCTTTCACGTTTAAGGCAAGGAGAGGAAGACAGCCTAAGTGTAGCGCTTCTAAAAGGGGAGGCAATAGCACCATTCTGCTTCACAATGTTAAAGCAGCCTACGTCTGGAAAAAGTGCTTTTCTCGCTCTTGCCACTATAAGAAAACCAAAGCCTCTCCCAGGAGTTTACACTAAAGTTGGAATCTGTACAACACGTTGCAGCTGTTTAACTTCAACTTGCAAGTTATTGGAAACTGAAACTTCTGCGAAGGATCTATCGGCTTTAAACTTCCTAAGAGTAGCAGCTGCTTTTCAGAAATGAAAGTGCCTCAAGAGAGACATATCCTGGTATAATGGTGTCTTTTCATTAGCATTTCTTAGTAATTGTACAAGCCTGCCATTTACCTACAGTGGTACTGACGTGCTTAAGTTAAGGTGTACGAGACATTGTGTTGTGCAGTCTTACGGGGGTGCAAGATTACCTCTACTTTGCCTTGCTTCAACATATAAACCTGGGGTGCTCAATTAAAGCAGGAAATGGGACGTTGAAATCACAGAATCGCGCGCTTACCTATGGTTACCAAGTTCCAGTGGTAACATATGGGAAATCATAAGCTCATAGTTTACTCCTTACTAGCTAATGCTTCTTAGGATGACTTCTGTGTCATTGTTTTGTTTTACAAGGTCTGCAATATGTGTTACAAAAAACGAAGTGCACAGTCTAAAAAGTTAAGCAACGTAAGCCATTCTGAGCTTACTGTGATACTTACTTTTAATATAATTCATCCTTGAAAAGGTTCATTCGCAGATATATAAGAGCCAACGACTGCCATTAAATTAGACACAAACAAACGTAATATCTGTTAATCGCTACACGGCAAAGATTTAACCAATTCCCATCCTTCACTTTCCTCTCGGGCAGCCAGCCAGGTAAAAGATGATTAGGTATCAACATTTCGGGAGGGAGCATCTCTCTCATCATCAGGAAATTTCTAAAACATCATTTTATAATTAAACAACGGTACACTGGGGCAAGCTGTATATCGCAAGCCTACACACACCGATCTCTATCTGAACGCTCATAGTTTCCATCACAAGTCTCAACGACTGGGAGTTCTCAATACACTGGCCCACAGAGCTTTGTCTATCTCTGATCCCAGCCACTTAAAACAAGAATTACAACACCTAAGACTCACTTTCCGTCAAAACGGCTACTCCGAATATGACGTAGAAGCCTCGATCACCAAAGCTAGGAAGGGGAAACTTGTAATACAGCAAGTGTCAGATAAGTCTACCACTACAGCCTGCATCCCGTGTACCGGTAATGTGTGTAGTGTTTAACGCCCGGTTTTACTACATACGGCACCTCAGGCGATGACACTGATGATACATGAGATGAAGATGGAGCACCGGTGGAATGAGATGGCGGAGGAAACTGGAGGTCCCGGAGAAAACCCGCCCCAGCGCCGTGTTATCCATCACAAATCTCACTTTGCGGTCGCCTGGGATCGAACCCGGGCCGCCTTGGTGAGAGCCAAGCGGTATAACCACTAGGCCACGGCGCGGCCCCCTGTACTGGCAATCTATCCGACAGAATCAGCAGAATTCTCGCCAAATACAACATCAGGCCATCCACAAGCCACCTCTGAAGATTAAACATCTGTTCAGACCAGTGAAAGACTAACTGGTCTTCCAAATCCCGGGAGTGTACCGCATTCCCTGTGAATGTGAAACACGGTATATAGGACAAACAGGAAGGACCATCGCCACTAAAATAATCGAACATGACCGGAGCGTTCGTTTAATGTAACCTGTGAAGTCTGGTGGAGGACACTTCCAACATTTTCTCTGGGATGTAAATAGTGTAATTAATCTCCCAATTGTGTATTATATTCTCCCAAATGTGCGCATGTGTCCTATTATTGTTTCAAAGGTTATTCCCTATTAAAATGGTTCAGGTTTATATGGATCACAATGTATAAGCAGGTAGAATCATAGATTTACTTTCATTCCTACAAACAAATATAGCATCACACATAACACCAAAGGCAAGGTTTTGCTCGCCTCTGTAGCTTAGATGGTAGCATGTCTGCCTCACGTTCAAGAGGTCCCGAGTTCGAATCTCGGTCAGGGTGAGTTACCTGGATAAGTTTTTTTTTCAGTTTTGCCCTATCCTGAAAGAGGAATGTCGGGTAACTCTAAGCCCCATGGGCCCCGGACTCTTTTGAGCATCATTACATTCATCGTCCGATATGACTTAACTTTGGAAGACATAAATCACAAAAAAAAAAAAAAAAAAAAAAAAAAAAAAAAAAACAGGGTTTTCTCCAGGACATTTTTGAATTACACTTTCATTCCTGAAATAACAAATCTAAGTCTGACTCATCCATATGTTTCAGAAGTTCAAACAAAAACTGAAGAAGATTAAACATTTCTATTGATTTCTGACACATGAAAATGTGATACAGTTTTAAAAAGTCTTCAAAACCACTTTAATGAATACATGAGACTTTATGAAATGAGAGACTTTAAACTAGACATCATATCACATTTCTGGAATCAAATGTGTTTATTCGTTTATCACTTACACAGAATAACGCTTGCTGCGTAACAACCTGTGCTTCCCACACCACGTGTTGTTCCATCAACTCAACACCATTCACTCAGTCTGCTTACTACGTGACCCAAATCGAGCTCTGGTTAAAACCAACACGTTCGATGACGAAGTATGGGAAAAAGTACAGAATTTAAATGGTATCACTCTCTACTGGATGTCAAAGAGCCTTTTACTCAAAGGCCACATTTGAGCTTCATTAAGGGCTTGCAGCAACGAAAACCCCAAATCCAGCAATTTTCAACCAATCCTGCTGAAATTTGTACCACTTAGTTCTGATGCATAGTGGACACATAGTTCAAAACTTGGTTTTTATATCTTCAATAGTTTTTAAGTAATTAATTTATGAATTTCAAAATTTGGGCAAAATTCAAGCCGCTCGATGTGATGAAAATTTTAAAAATTTTAATTCTTCTATTTCTAAAACTATTCAGATGTTTATGAAGAAAAGAAAAATCATATGAATTTCTCATACTGCTTTTAGTTCCAGAATAAAGCAATAGGTATGAGCAAACAAAAAAGTCAAAAAATGATTAAACCTCTGACTTTTTATATCAATAACTTTAAAAATATAATCAATATTGCAAAATTCAAATGAAAGAAACCTTTATTTGCTTTCTAAGAACATGCGTTGTAAATTTCAGAGGAACTGAATCAAAACTGCATCCTGTGGAACATTTTGAATGAAAATTTTTTTTGAAAAAACTATAACTGATAAATCAAATTTTAAAATCCAAAACATTTTCCTTCTCAGCTACATGCCTCGAAGCAGACTAAAACCCTCCAGATATATTAGCTGGACCCTCCTGCCTCTTCCTTCTCTCTTCTGCTGCAGTGTTCTTCAATTTCAGTTTCCTTCTGGATGTTTTAGAAGTTACTTTCACAAAAATTGCTGAATGAAGTAAGCGTAATTGGTCCTTCCATTGGCTAATTTTTAGAGATGCTGCTGAAATCTTTGTCCATTATGTCTGACTGCAGCTTGAGTGAGGCAGAACAACCAAAATTGAATTCACTAATGGTTGATGTCACAGCAACCTGAAGCCTCTTCTTTGACACAAATATTTCTTTTGGGCTATTATGTCATATCATGTTATGTAAACTTTCATTTGCAATTTGTATCTTACCCAATGTGCATCTCCTTAAGATTTCATTTGATGCCAGCCTTTGGTACAGAGGCAATGGTTTCCTTACCACATCAGGCCACAAGTATGTTCTCATTGTTGTGTTATGTTTAGGTTTTTCTTCTCGTGTATTTTTTGGGCTATTCATGATCCTAACTATGTACACAGTCAACAAGAGGTCAGTTGTTTCAAAGAATGTTTTACCTATAACCTATATAACAGTTATATGCACGTTTTGATGTATAAAATACCTTTATAAATGTTAAATGGCACACTAAAACTCATCAATTATATATAAACAGTATGTAGTTTAACGAGAAACACAAGAAAATCACGACCAAGTTAGAAACTCACACAAAAACAAAATATAAATATTAACATTTGCTTTCAATGTTTGTAGCCAGTGTTTTGTTTCCAAGGTGCCACATATTGTAAGAAATAACCATCATACCAACACACAAAATTCCACCAGTAACTTTGCCCGCTAATTTCAAATGTATTAATTTAGTACATTCAATCGAACTCAAATGACAGAATTCTGCATCCAAGGGCCGGCATGCACCTGCGCAAGCGCATTTAACATGTCACGTGAGGGTGTTTAAAGGCGTGGAACTCATAAATTTAGTTGTATTATGATACTATAAGGTTCCAAGTATTTTATTAGCTTATTATTTTTTCCCATATTTTTAGCCAATTTCGGTGCTGCATTCCCTTAACGTGTCTAAGTATCGTCAAGAAACCAACTTTTTAGCTCCCTTACGAAGGAAACCATGTTAAGGCATTCTACGCCCGAAAAAAGTCGCATCGCCTTTGCCAGGGTTCAACCCGCGACGTATGAATTAGAGGTTAGCTTATTATTCTTACACACTTTACTTTATACCAAACTTGTAACAAAATTGATGCACAAATCTAAATTTGTAACTATTAGTACAGAAATTTGGGAAGATTGCAGTTTAATACGCAACAAGCTTATGGAAATTAGGCAAACATGTTCACATGCTTTTGAAACTAACTTGAAGTCTTTATGGAGTTGAACATATATTTAATCCATTCCAAATCCCACATCTTTGAATATGTACGTAAACAAATGTACACCCCTGCAACAGTAAGTAAAGTGACATAACTGCACCTGTGTCGAAACAACATTGCCAGATTTACGCAGCCATGTCAGATTTCTCACCTGATAGCTGTTGCTTCTAACCACGACAATACCAATATAATGTATGTAAATTAGCAACCTGTTGCACTGGCATAACAGATGTCTGCATGGCGTTACCGATGTATAATAGGACGGTAAAGAGCAATGTCATCATAACAACCATTGAGAAATGTATAATAATGAATAGGGACATTACCGTAACTTGTTAGCAGCAATCAAAATGGCATCAGGAAGAAAACAGCAGGAAAGTATATTTTACATAATTAATTTTTATTATACCTTGAGTGGGAGTAACTTAGCGAGTGGATTTGGCGAGCATAAGAAACACCCTTCACAAAGATCAGCTTAGACAAGCGTAAGATTTACTAAAATCAACTGTTCAAACAACTTAATAAATTGACTGTTTTAGTATTAAATTCATGGCTTTGTTGAATAATAAGATGGTTTTACCATTTATAATTGGCCTGAAAAGACTAGAGTTATTCCATTTCACATGCAACAACAGCTAACAGTGTTTATCTATATAAACATTTGTTTATTTTATTTGTTACTATATAGAATTTCTGCAGTTTTGATAGAGAAACAGTTTCATGCACATTCACTTTCCCACCACAAATATTGCAATTGACAAAGTCACTAAAAGCTGAACTTTAACTAATAAAATTACGAGTGTGAGTCAAATGAAAACCTTAAATATTATTTATTTAAAAGAAGAAAATCTGTATCACCTTTCAACGTAATCTCGGTGCATGGCGCGGAAGTGTACTCGTTAGGAGGCGCCGAATACGTGTCCGTCTCACGTAGAACTCAGGACCGAAGTGCTCTTACTAGCCAAAACCTACTTTCCGCCATCACTTTGAATTACCCACACTCTAGGTATTTTTGGGGTTTGTAAAATCACATGAACAAATATCAATTTTTCATTGGCTGGTAACTATCCCCACTTGATATCAGTGTTCAGAATTTCCAGTTTCGGATCTAACATCAGAGACGCTTCCTCTAACGGTCCGTATGCAAAAATTTATGCGGAAGCATGCGTTCTGAGCGACGGTAAAGATCTTGAAGGCTGTTGTCAGAAGCACGCATGGGATTTAAACAATGGTATGGTTCCCGACTGGGTGGCACCAAATTCGTCTTGGGGGCAAAACAGACAATAATGTAGGGTTTTTTGTTTACAGGGATTGCAAAGGGAGTTTACTGACCTCCGTAGAGTGGCCTTGTCGCTGTGGCCGTCCCTGGAGATTATGCTAGCATTATGGCAAATGTCTATTCTGGTATACGTTATTTATTTCTATTTATTCGTTTGTTTGTGTTAATGTCTTTCTGATATCTGGTTATATATCGTCTCAGTGTTCCTAGGTGACAGGGGCGTCACTCTGTCACACGAGTTTTTTTGTTGCTATATTCTGCCTGCGATAACTATCCTTCTATACATTCGCTTCATATACCAAACAAAACACGGTAGACAGAGTTTCTCATCACAGCAGATGTAACATTATTTGAATAATTCTAAGCTCCAAAGCTATCTCTCGATGATTTTCTGTGCGGTATGATAAAACGTCGGAGCTTATATTCAGGAACGTATAACCACTCCCACAATTTATTACTGTATCTTGACAACCGAAAGATGGAATGGAGTTTAATTTAGCAAGCTGCAGGAAGCTTAAATGACACCCTGCTGTTGGCATTCTCCATTTTGAATATCACGCTAGGGGGCCGCTACTGTCTTCTATAGAAGCGCCACAAAAGCTTTGATTTTTATTGCATATTTTAATTAAAACTACGTTTTTATTGGGTCTTTTTTCTTGAAGTGTATTTTCGTCGAGAGGGATAATCTCCGCATGACAGATTCAATAATACAGTAACAAAGGCCTCTAGGAGGTAATGAACTAGCTTCAAAGGTTGTAAGAACTGGCTAGCCACAGTGTTTATCGAGAAAGAGCACACCTTAAGGTCTACTTAAACGAATAAACAATTTTACTTTCTCCTGTCGAATTATACTAAGTATAAGTACACTGGCTCGCCTCTGCAGCGTGATGGTAGTGTGTAAGTACAGTTATGGTTATGCTCGGAGGATTTACCCAAAAGTCCGAAGTCCCTAGACTCCTTCAACCGGGAGCGATCAAAACTCTGGGGGTCTTTTCATTGGGCAATACCTGATTTCTTAAAAAAAGCCCTCCCCATCGACAACAACGTCAAGACGGGTGGAAGTGGATACGCTACATACGCGCGTCAACCCCGCAGGGAAGACTACCGAAAACCTCGTTTGGACCGGCTGGTGATCTAGCGCACCTTCTACTGGCCCTGCAGGCTAGTACTCGGATCTCCTTAGGCAACCCTCTACACCCTCCGGGCGGCCGAGGCCTGACCGGAGGTACCCGATCTCCAGCGGGTATCGGTAACCCACTGCCCCCTCGAGTCCAACACAATCCGAACAACTCCCCGGCGGGAGGGGCTCGGCAGTTCGGTCCGAGTTTCCTCTAGTAGCTTCACAGGTACCACGAGTGCTAAGTGTCCGCAGCGCCCACACTGACCTGCCTCTGTAGCGTGATGGTAGCGTGTGTCTCACATTTAAGAGGTTCCAAGTTTGAATATCGGTCACGGAGAGTTACCTAGATAAGGTTATTTCGGGTTTTCCCTTATATTGAAACATGAATGTCGGATAACTCTAAGCTATATCGACCCTGGGTTCATTTGAACCCAATTTCAGCCATTTCATTCATCCTCCGATATGACATATGTTGGAGGCCATTATTTAAAGGAAAACGGCATTACACACAAAAATTTGGTGTCAGTTTAACTTTAGAACTACATTCTTTGAGGCTTTCTGTATTCAAAAGGCGAATTTTTATAAAAAGGAATCTCTCTCTCGGTGTGTGTGTGTATGTGTGTGTGTGTGTGTGTGTGTGTGTGTGTGTGTGTGTGTGTGTGTGTGTGTGTGTGTGTGTTTTGTGTGAGAGTCAGAGAGAGAGAGAGAGAGACAGAGAGAGAGACAGAGAGAGAGAGAGAAGACATACATTCTCTCTAATGCAGTCCCTGTTTCCTCATGAATCTAAAAAAAGCAATAGAAATAACTTACGCTAATAAAGTAGAGGAAATATTAACAAATATAGACGTATTTAGTTAATTATGAGTGCAGTGTGCGCAATTTATCTTGAGCGTTCGTCTCCCAAGTCCTCACTCGGTAGATTTCGGCTAACTCCTTAAACACAGATGACCACTTAGAAACATGAAATGCGCTATACTAGTACAATAAACTAGTACACTCTGACATCTAGTGACTAACATGCTAAGCTTTTACTCGCGCTGTTTGTTTTCTGTGTGCATTCGTTTTGTGCAAGTTTGAGGTTAATTACTATAGCTTAACCAGTTTGTAATTATGGCTGAGGGCACACCAAACTCATCATTATATGTTACCTTCCGAGCAACGAACTCCGACTCGGAAACATGCACGTACAGTCGCGCATAGTGATGACCGCAAAATAATAGCGAAAGTTGCGATATAGAAAAGGATAACAAAAGCTAATGTTCCCATGCAGCAAACAATAGACGAGCTGCTGCTTACACAGGAAAAGCGTCAGCACTGTCAGGCGTATTAAATCGTTTTGTACATCTCATCCCAATGAATCTCCAAAAACACCAGAAAAAAGCAGGTAAGGCTGTGATCTGTGAATGGTAATAACTAATAGTGATGTTTTCTTTCTTCTTTTCCCTTCAACCTTTTCCTTTTTGGCTTCCTCCTTTTCCTAATATCTTGTACTCTTATCTTTCTTTTTCTCTTGCTCTGAGCCCTTTGTATATTTCTACATAGCTTTCTATTTCCCTCCATTACCAAAGCTACACCGGTATTTAATAGAGGCCAACAAACCTAGGAGCAAGACTTACCTATGTTGTGGACGTTATGGCTCTCGAAAGGGGACACACTATTATTCGTTTACCTCCGTATAACTGTGATCTGAATGCAATTGAACTGGCGTGGGCAAAAATAAATGACGTTTTCAGAAAACACAACGTTACTGGTGATATGTCAGCCACAAATTTGCATAAACAGTCTTCCGTGGCTGCGACGCATTGGGAAGGATACTACAAGAACTGGAAATGAAATATTTGAGAAATAATGGTGTAATTGAAAATGCGATTGATGAAATTATCAACAGATAAGAGGATACTAGCGATGAAACTGATACAATGGACTCACAAATCGAAGAATCACAAAGCGAATGAGTATTTATGGCTGTCATATTTGTTTACTGCTTTTATGTGTTTCATAAATAGTAAGTATATAAATATACAGCTAATAGGATCGAGTTCAATTTAATGTTTGTCCACAGATCTCACACTTGCGGCGCATATCTTCGCTTATCTTACTATTTTCCTGAACTGTGTTTCTCAAGGATGACCACACTGCAGAAACAAAAGAGCTTTAGCTCTCGCAACTTCCCCTCTGCCCGCACTACCCTGTAAATCCAGCGCTCTTCTTATCTTACGCGTACTATAGCTGGCATGCTTTAATTCGTATAAGAGTACTCACTCAGACTTCAGATGTTCAAAATTCCTCCCAAACATGTTTTCTACCAGGTCCTGGTCAACTTCAGCGAGACGGGACATCCTCTGCGAATACTGACTAACCAGAACTTTTCAAAAAACCATATCGAGCAATTAACCTTAGATAATATTTCATCTTAAATTTCCGCTGGAAGTACTGGATAGAACTCCAAAAGTCATGCAAATCTAATTGATGGAAGCAGCTGCAAGTAAAGTGAATGGAGACGAGGGGCTACGAAATTCAATTCAAATGAACTGAATGAAAGCACACACCAGGCATCAAGGAAATGAATCCAGCGAAGGAAACGACACTCAGCAGAGATAACAAATGTTCAACAGGGGTACGAAATGTCAAATAAAATAAGAATTAAATAAGCATACTGACGACGTAACTGCAGCATTTTTCTCCCAAAACATACAGAAAGTAACAACTAACACAGCTCTTAAAAGTTTCAATTGTGTTCTCAAGTCACAGAAAATCAGATTGTGTCTATAAATACTAAAATGCAATAAACGACTCTGCTTGTCTATGTAACACTTGATACAATAATGTTTATGGGTGGCACACAATTCCACGTTGTGGACGCCAATTTGAAGCAACAATATATCTGGCGAACAATGTTCCACTTAACAATACAGTATGAAGCACTTTTGTTTAGCTCAGCGTAAAACAATGTTTCCCACAGGGTATGCGTGGATGTGTGTGAGAAGGATATTTAATGACACTGGAATGCCCGTTTCCAACTTATTTATTCATTGCTTCTTTTTTAGAACATCGAAATGTAAGTTGCCGACCAAGGATTACCAATCTCTGTTTAGAGTTACTGACGACAGAATGTTTATTACTCCATACACTTTATTCGTTCCTCTCGTATATATATATGAACCGACAAATATCCAAGACAGAACAAGAGGACTGCCCTAATAGGCTTCACGCCTCGGACTGCTCTCATCGGCCTGACGCCGAAGACTGTTTGAATGACCACAGCTGCGTGTGTGGTTGTCTATGTAACTTTCACTTTCTGAAAGCCCTCTTCATTCCACCAACAATCTCTTTGTGGCTGTTTTGTCATGCCATTCTGAATGATCCAAAGAATACCCTATTCTTACAAGTCAAGTGAGCCCCTTTAGAAAACTGCTAAAGACACTGTTTCTTACTTTGCTTTTGTTATAACAACTTTCCCCACAACTCAACTGGCCTTGCCCTTGTCGTAACAAAGAACCAACGTTCCTTTGACATCCATCATGATTCTTTACTGATGGCAAACCTTAATTTCGGTATCACACTGAAGATCGAACAGTGCAACTTCAATTTATGATGTTTATTTTTGATTGCTGCAATATCAAAGTGGACACACAAAAATACAATTTAAACAATATGATCATATATGTAAGTCTTAGTATAATAAATAAGTATTCAATATCTTAAATAACTGGCTCAGTATGTCACACACAAGTCCATGATAACAATGATGTAATAAAGTAATTCCAAGTTGTAACGTCTTATAGAGTATATGAAAACATTTAACAATCAATCACTGCATAACACCAAACAATCGCGTAGCTCACTGACACACCAGACTGAGTCAAATGCAGCAGAGCAACAGAACCAGCAGAAGATGCGAGTCGCCCAGTTTGTCGGAGGCGGTTATCTTGGACAGTGTTATATCTAGCCTTAAATGGGCGTAGTGACCCGTGGGAGGGGGGTGCGCCCAGTGCTGGCTGCGCTCTTCCGCCTGCCTGGGAGATTAATGTTTAGGTATGGGACTTACCAAGCCCATTTCTGGGCTTGGGGGTATAGAGTCAGGGGAAAGTGGCCCTATTCAGTTAAGGTTACCCAATGCCTCTTTGGGCAACCGGTAACTCGGTCTACGGCGAGGAGCCCTATTGTCGTAACGGCCTAGGGTATTCACCAGGTTATTGGGAGGGGAGTCTAGGTTATTGTTGATGGTACGGGAGCTCTCCCGAACAACGTCCACAACATATGGGACTCCGGAGTAGGTGTGAAGGATATGGGAGGGGAATCTACGTCCAGTATCGTAGATAATTCCCAGCGCCCTGTTCTAGACGCGATGTAGTCTGCGGATAGTGGTCGGAGCCGCTGATCCCCAGACTTCGCAGCCGTCCAGAATCAGGGGCGGTATAATTGCCCGATACAGGCGTAGTTTGAGGTGTGTTGGCATAGTGGATTTCAAGGCATGGTGCAACAGCCTAAGTGCTGCATGCCCTTGTCCGGCTTTGACCCGGACATAAGGGGCGTAGGTGCCAAGCCACGGGATTTGCCTCTGTCTCAAACTCAGCAACCAATCCGGACGCCTGGATCGGACCTTAGCCAGAGCTAATGGCCATCCTCCAACTCTCACTCCAACGACCGATGGCTCGGAGCTGGGGCTGCAGCTGAGGATGATAACATTCTAGGTTCTTGTTAAGCGTCATTATGAGGACCTCGTCGGTATATTGGCACGTAACATTCTGTGGTTCCGGAGGGAAATCAGACATGTAGACCGCAACACTGAACACTGCCTTGCGGGACTCCTGCGGCTATGGGTCTGATAGATGACAGCCGTTCTTCCACTCTCACCCTGAACGTACGGTCTCTGAGGAAACTGCTATTTAGGGCGAGGTAGGCAGGCAGGAGGTATATTGACCTCCCTGAGCTTGTACAGAAGGCCTTGCTGCCAGGATTTGGCAAGGGCTTTCTCTACGTCTAGCAGCACCGCGACTGTTTTGAGGTTTTCCTAAAATCCTAGGGCCGTCCTCTCGGCCACTCACAGTAGGTGCAGGGACGTGGAGTGTCCATGACGAAAACCAAACGGGTGATCGGGTAGCAGCGGCCATTCCTTGAAAAGAGGGGATAGACGGGATAGGAGCAACCGCTCAAACAGTTTTGAAACCGTTGGGAGAAGACTTATGGATCGGTAGCTAGAAGGTAAGATCGGATTCTTGCCGGGCTTCAGGATGCACACCACACTCGCCTCCTTCCAGCAAGCTGGAAAATGGTGGAGGTGGAGGCACGCATCAAGTGCATGACGGCTCTCTTGGGAAGGTGCTGGAGCATAAGAGCGCTAACGCCATCATGTCTAGGGGACTCAGTTTTCGGAAGCCCAAAAACCAAGGCTGATACACAAGAATTACTAATTAACTGTCCGTGAATTGCTATTTAATGGTAGCAAGAGTGTACTGCACGCTTTTGTTCGTTTCATTACGAATACCTTCCACTTACAAGGATCTCCCTCTGACCTCTGACCCTTTTCACTCCATGGAGGGCAAAGTTATCACGTCTGAGAGCAGAATCTAGTGGTATAATTTTTCAGACTTAATTAAACGACCTGACTACTTAAAGAGGTTGTTACAATCTAGCCCTATACACTGGAGCAATTGTTTTCTCTTTTGAAACAGTTTGCTATGTTATACAGTTCAAGAGGCACAGCATTTCCTCGAACGCTTCCACAATCATAGATGTCCCTGTAGCGTTGACATGACATGATTAACAAACTCGAATCTTCTTCCACTGATGACATTATTGCGGCTGATGATATTATTATATACAAAGTTTCCGTCACCATGCAGGATAAAATTAGTAATTTAGTGTATATTTAGTGTAAATTTAGTAATTTTAAAGCATAATTTATGTGTTTATCACGAGCATTAGCAAAAATATCATCAACATATCTATACCAAAGTTTAAAAATTAAAGGGAATAAATATTAAAAGCAGAAGCATTATTAACAGTGAAGTATTCTTCATATTTAAGTTTGATTTATGAGTCACTATGTTTACACTCAATCTTCACTTACTTGTTGTTGTATAATTGAAACGTTTTCAAGATCATTCGATCTCATCCTCAGCTGTTTGGTGACTAAATGAACCTTCCTCTTCTTCCACTACTACGGAGCTCCGATCACTCTGTCATCTGGTGTTAGGGGCACTAAGTTTTAATACATCATTTAACGCCGGGATTTCAAAATTTATAACCTTTTCACGGTTTTTGTTTATTAATATTTTTCCCAAATATCCAATTCTATGGGTGAAATGAAGGATTTTGACAGTTTAATGTTATGGCCAATGTTGTGGTTTTCTATCAAAAAATGGTGTGAAATTGCAGATTTTTCTGTTTGTTTCAACTTAATGTTCCTCTGGTGTTCTTTTTGCCTGGTTAACAAAGGTTCATTTAGTCACCAAACAGCTGAGGATGAGATCGAATGATCTTGAAAACGTTTCAATTTTACAACAACAAGTAAGTGAAGTTTGAGTGTAAACATAGTGACTCATAAATCAAACTCAAAAATTAAAGGGAATAGTTTAGAAACTTGCTCTTTGAAGTAAAATTTAAGTTTATGCTGAATTTCCTGGAATAGACTTCATTCTAATGACTTTAGCATAACTGGTAAACCCAATGTTACTACATAAAAACATGTAGGTGTCATTAAGGCAGACAACTCTTGTGTTACTAACCGTTTCGAAATACTCTTTAAAAAGTAACGGAATTACAAAGGAATCACCTAGAGATCGGCAGTTTGATGCTTAACCCTATTGCAGTCTCCTGAAATATGCTATAAGTCAGATGAAGTAGCACAAGACTTTTGTTGATGGATGTGTAAACAAAGCCTTGTGATTTTGATATATCTGATTTTTTAGTTATTGATCAATCAAGTACAACCGAGTTTTAAAACATATTTTCTTTTACATTCACTTTATTGTCCTTACTTGGCGAGCCCATGTTAATCAACTTATCTCATTGACATCAGCACGACTTTAAAAACTCGATCCGCTACTTAATAGACACACTTCTCTTGGTCTTGGATGCTCTCTGCTTCTCTACAAATCTCTTGTCCGGCCACTTATGCTTCCCAGATATGGGGTACTGCCAGCAACACTCATCTCCGTTGGCCTCAGGTCCTGCAAAATCAATTCCTGCGCATCGTCACGGATGCCATTGGTACGTAAGAAATCAACAACTGCATAAAGAAATTGGTCTCCTTCACCTTCACCAGCACATACGTAGGATCGCCTCTCGCTTCTTCTCAAACCTGACAGATGTTCCAGGAGCGTGTATGACATCGGCGTACGAACCCGCCAGCCCATCTCGTATGGGAGGGGATCCGTCCCCTTCAGCTGCCGTGGTGAAGGCGCGGTGGACCATTAGCACTCGTGGTACCTCTGACGTTACTAGAGGAACCTCGGGCCGAACATATGAGCCCCTCCTTCATGAAGTTGTTTGGATTGGGTTGGTCTCGAGGGGGCAGTGGTTTCCGATACCCATGGGAATCGGCTACGTCTCCGGACGGGTTTGAGGGAAGCCATCAATATTCCCGGGTACTAGCCTGCAGAGCTAGTAGGTGTGCTAGATCGCCAGGTGGCCCCACCGAGGTCATATCAGTAGCCTTAACCCTTGGTGTTAGCGCGCGAAAGTGGCGTATCCATTTCCATCCCGTCTTGTGTCCTTGGACCAGATTGGGGGGGGGGGGCTTTTTAGTAACCCAGGTCTTGTCCTATGGAAAGCCCCACGGAGGACGCTGTCGCCGTTTGGGACAGCTCGGATACTCCCTGGTTGTCAGAGGCCCGGGACTTGGTCTTACGAGTCCAGGACTCATGGGAGTAGAACCTCTGGACTCAACTGAACCCGCAAGCCCACACGCCTGAAGAGACGACTCCCACAGTCTCCTCCTTAGTGACCCTGACTGAAAAGTTATGAATATTGTTTCACAATGGATATTGTTCTTGTTGTCTCTTTGATTACTTGTTTTTTTTTATCAGTTTTCTTCTTTCTTGTATGTCATCCTCGTTTCACAGTGTTTAGTAGATAATAGGAGCCAACTTGGTTTTCTTTACATGTTATAATATACTTAATAAAGATTCAATTAGTTAACAAGCATCTGTGAAGAATGTACTGATGATTGGTCATTAAGTAAAATAAAAAAATACTTTATTGGCAATAATGTCCAAATAAATTCCTATCCTTTTGGCAAAATAAGTACTGCCTACTTGATGACCACCCCAGAAAAGTTATGTTGCCGAAACTTACATTTCTTATTTGCATCTTGCTAAATTCTAAGAACTGCTTTAACCCTATAATTTTCGGAACGAGCATACGTGCATATTTGCCGCCAGTTCTCTTTTTTCACACTGAGTCGTAATTAAGAGAATCTCTTAGCTAATGGATATTGTCACCCCAACGTCGGAACTCCCTATAGAACCAGCCGGCAGCAGCAGCAGGAGACGGAGGCGTTCGGACACGCCTACTCATTTGTCTTATAGCGGTAACGAGGGGTGGCTGGAAAAACATCACTGTGCCGTCTCTTTCCGCTCCCTCCTGAGTTCTCGAACTTACAGGATATTTCATCTAATCCAGAACTTTCTAGATTGGCCAGTTGGTCCTATATAAGCAACGCGTCGGGCTGGAGGAAAGTCAGTGCTTGACGAGCAGCGTAGGAGCGCCGTGCTAGTGAACGGACGAGAAGACTGTGTACGTGCATCGGAAGAGTGTACGTAACTGTGAGCGTGCAGTGGAACTGTAACGGACGAACTGGTGAATCGTAATTGTGTGCATTACGTAATTCTGTGTAATTGGCAAGTGTTCAACTGTAAGTTGGTGGAAGTAAAGAACATTTCGAGTTTGTGCAATTGGACTTTCAATTTCGCGAACCCACAAAGACACAATATCTTGCAGACCAACTTCTCTGGGAAACCCAACTGCCTCTGTGATTCTTACTTAAAACTACAGTCATAGACAAATATTTAAGCAATAAAAAAGGGGAGGGATTATATGGCATTTATTGATTTAGAGAAAGCATTCGATACAATTAATAGAGAGGCATTGTGGATAAAATTAAATAACAAAGGGGTAAGTTGTAAATTTATTGAAATACTGCGCAAAATATATCACGATAATGAGTTCTGCATCAAGCTGCAGGGAAACAAAGTAACTGATTGTATAGAGAGCAAGGTGGGTGTAAGACAAGAATGTAAACTCAGTCCGGTGCTATTTAACCTTTTTATAGATGATATTCTAGAGGAGATTGCTAAAAATAGGGTTCACTCACGAGTTATTCACAACAAAGAAATCCCAGGGTTGTTATTTGCAGATGACTTAGTAGTTTTTTCTATATCTGTTGGAGGGCTGAGAAGGGCAATTGAAGCAATAAGTAGTTATTGCCAAAAATGGGGGTTGAAGGTTAAGGAAAAGAAAAGGAAGATCGTGGTTTTTAAGAAAGGTTATAGACTGCGTAAAGATGAGAAATGGGAGATAAATGGAAGAGAAATAGAGAACGTAAAGAGATTTGATTATTTGGGGATAAGACTGAGCTGTGATGGTAAATGGACTGAACAGAAAACATTGGCTCTAGCAAAATGTAAAATGACCATGAGTATTGTAAGAGCATGTTTAAGGAAATTACCTGACATTAATGTCACATGGCTGGAAAAGATCTATACTGTCATAGTAGAAAATAAGTTGTTTCATGGGGCAGAGATATGGGGAGTGGATGAATCATGGGAAGAGGTGGACGTTATTAACAGATTTTTCTGTAAATATATTTTGTGCTTACCGGTAACTTCACCCAATGGGACAGCACAATTAGAGTTGAGAAGACATTCAACAAGGGTTAAAATTGTCTCAAGGGTATTGAAATATCTATACAGAGTTGCCAATTTGGAGGAAAAAAATATTATCAAGGAATGTTTTCTTTTGCAGATGAGAAGCAAATGGGGAGAGTCTTGGGCGCAAAAAGTAAGGGAACTGATGGAACAGATAGGTATGGGACATATTTGGAGAAACGAGGAGTATTATTATAGGGGCTTTTGGAAAGAGGTAGAATTAAGGCTGGAAGATTTAGATAGCCAAGTTATATTTACCAGTGTAAGGGAGAAAAGATCATTGAGGACATATAGGGAAATAGAGACAGTGTGGGGGAGGGAGAAGTACATAGATGTGTGTAATAATTCAGGGCGAGAAGGGTTTGCCTGGGCAAGGACAGGAGTTAGAAATTTGAAAGGTATTAGATATGAAAAGGATACAGGGAAATGCCCAATGCGTGGAGAAGAGGATACAGATTGTCATAGCATACTTTATTGCAAACAAACAAAGATATGGAGAGAACAAATTTGGCAACAAGAGTGGGACAGTTTTAATGATGGGAGGAGGTATTGATAATAAAAACTGTTATTGGTAAAAGGAGAAAAGAATGTAAGATATATAGGTGAATATCTGGGGAATGTTAGAGAGAAATGATTAAGATTGATGAAGAATAACTAACAATTAAGGGCAGGTAAACAAGAACGAGGGATACAAGGGAGAGGAGGGTCATGTCAATACGCGGAAAACCAGGGTTATGTTTATTGAGACCGAGACTTGGGGCAAGCAGGTAGGAAGGGTGTTAGATGTGAATAAGTCATTTTGTTATTGTGTGAAAGAAATGTTACAAATGTCAATGTATCAATGAAATTGTATGTAGAAGAAAGATGAGAAATACATAGTGAATTTGTGGGTTCGTGAAATTAAAAGTCTAATTGTATCACTCAAAAATGTTCTTTATTTTCCCCGAATTACAATCAGAACACTTGCCGATTACACAGAATTACGTAATGTACACAATTACGATTCACCAGTTCGTCTGTCACGCAGTTACGTACACTCCTCTGATGCACGTTCACAGTCTTCCGTTTCGTTAACTCACTTGGCGCTCCTCACGCTGCTCGCCAAGAACTGACCTGAACTGAACTCTTCTCCGGCCCGGCGCGGCGCTTTTATAAGACCAACTGACCTATCTAGAAAGTTCCGGGCTAGATGAAATATCCTGGATGTTCGAGAACTCAGGGGGAAGGGAAAGAGACTGCACAGTGGCCGGCGATCCCTTCAGTTGGCGCTACAAGATAAATGCGTAGGCGTGTCCGAGTGCCTCCGGTCTCCTACTCAGCTGTCAGTTGGTCGTCCTTTCCGATAATTGGGTGACAATACAAAATACAAATACTTAAAACTAATTGATTTTCCTAAATACTTAAATTACCTGTTTAATGACATCCACTCACAAATCTACAACTCGTGCTTCTTCCATTATACACTGATTTCAACATGTAGAACTTATTAATAATGTTTAACCTATCTTTCTATTCTTTTATAAAATTATCAAAAATATACAATTCCAGAATTCCAGTATCAGAAGCAAAGTGTTTTGGCATAAACCATTAGGCACACAAAGCCGCCCTTTACAGATGAAGCGGAGCTGGTAGAAGTCCTGCGGATGATATGATCCACTTGGAGTTTTCGTTTTTAAATTCTTCAATTATTTATAATTACATTCAGAATTCAACGTTTGTTTTACATCTTAAAGATTTTAATAGTATTAGCAGACAGGTTTTATGCATAATAACTGCAGCAGAGGTTTAATCTATGCCCGTTGTCAGAGTAACAGATTCTTTATAATTCAACCAATTCCGTAGTGCTGGAACAATCAGAACTTTGGTAAGCCTCAAACTTTGCACAAGTTTGCGCTCAAATGGACTAAGTTATAGCAGAACCCCGAAGCCTGAAAATGTATGCAAAGTTAGTTACATAGTTAGTCCCTTCGTCCTATTTCTCTGTTAATCAATTAAATCTCTAATGACGAATTTAGAATCCGTCCTTAATAATGGATTACGTGAATGCGTCCACCAAATACAAGAAAGCAAGAGGGACTTAAGAGAGATAGCTGACTTCAACTGTTTATCTACTCTGATACAGTCTGATTTTTAAAAGAAGATACGTGGAGGCCATCAAGCAAGGGATGCGAAGGGTAAGAAGGAAAGGTCGTTGCCATGGTAACGTAAACAAAGGTTGCTAGATAGGATACACTTGAATCACTTACTCCTCGGCTTAGCTATCGCTGGTTGTATGCGGGAAACCAGAGTGTGCTTGAGTAGTTAGTTGAGCTGTGTATTCTTACAACACAATTAAAATACGTTTTTATGGAAGCAAGACGTAGTGGCGGAAGGATTAGAGGTGGACCGAGGAATCATGGCCCAAGGCAAACATCAGCTTACGTTGGGGTGTTAAAATGCACAGCCAAGCTAGAGAATTTGTCGGTTCCCTTTGAGAATTCTTCCAACAGGAAGACTAAAGTTTCCTCATTATCAATGAACTCTCCTAGTGTAAAAGTACAATTATTTTCCTTTAATTGTACCTAATAGTAGTCCGAACTATAAAGCCCTGGCCTTAAAGTACTTACAGTATAGTAAGTGGCCATTAAGGTGGTTTTCTCATGTGTTTATGAGAACTCCTAGTGGTTTACCGGGAGAACTACGAGTCAGTTGGTGAATTTAATGTCATGTTGGCACGTTGGCCATAGTAGCTCAAACGGCTAGAGCGGCCCGACGGAAAATAAATAAATAAATAAATAAATAAAATCTGAATATTCTACCCCGGCACCTAGACAACTATACCGGGGCATATATCCAAATTTTCTCTTTATTTTTCCATAAAATCCTTACAAATGTTATAATTATACAAATCTCTCAGAAAACTACTCTACAAAAATAAAATGAAATAAAATAACAGAAATAAACACAAAAAAGAAAAAAACAAAAGAAAACAACTATAAAAATTACAAAATCCTTATTTCCTAAATCTATCTAAATCTACTAATTCTGTAGTCCACCATGGCCTCTGCCATCACTCTCTCCCTCCGCCGCCCATGCAGTCAACTTCATTGTTAGATTATTCACTAATTCTTCCCGTCTTATCCTATTTTGTATTCTAGAACTCCTTCTTGGATCTTGTACTATTCTTCGCCTATTATCAACTCTTTCTCCTTTGAATATTTTTACCTCCCATGCTTTCTTACTTACAAAGTCAGTCAAAACTTGTAATTTATTTACCAATTGTTGATCTCGAATTATGTCATATACGATATATCCTGCTAGCGCATGCCTCCCTTCTTGTTGGTGAATTGCATATCTTCCACATTCAAATACTACATGTTCAGGATGTTCAGGCCCGACGGAAACCAGAAGATCCGTGGTTCAAATCCCCGGCTATGGCATTGGATTTTTCACTCTGGCTCTAACATTTCATAGTGTGTCCTACACACGGCTAGCGTGAAAGAACAGTTATTTTCCATTAATTGTACCTAATAGTGGTCCGAACTATAAAGTCCGGGCCTTAAAGTACTTACAGCATAGTAAGTCGTCCTTAAGGTAGTTGTCTCATGTGTTTATGAGAACTCCTGGTGGTTTACCGGGAAAAACACGAATCAGTTGGAGAAATTAATGTCATATTGGCACGTTAGCTAAAGTAGCTCAAATGGTTAGCGCAGCTGGACGGGAACCAGAAGATCCGTGGTTCAAATCCCGGCTATGGTACTGAATTTTTCAGTCTGGCTCTACCCTTTCATGTTATTCATAATGTTCTGACTCCACCATTTCACCATTTCAACAAAGTTAGTATTGGGTTACTAAAAAAAACAGATTACGTGGCAAAACTAGAAACTTTGTTCTTTGGCATGTATTAATGTGAGCAATGCAAATGTTTTTTTATTGAATAAGCTGAGTTAACCTAGGCTTAATGTTAGTGATTTTTACTCTTAAGTCAGTTGGCGAGTATACTGTCAAGTCTGTTAATATTCAGTGACTTTATTTTACACAATACTGAAAATATTTGCTCGCACATATAAGTGGTTAGAAAGGGCACAATATACGTCCTTTGGAAGCCAGTTCAACAACCTTCAATCGCTGTTATTATAACACTGTACTACACGCTCACAACTGTTACATTGACTGCAGCTCTCAGCTGTGTTACGAGGTTGGGTCAAAAAGCAATGTCACCTATTTTTTTTCCCTTAAATAAGTAAGTTATGTTTAAACTTTGAATTTGCCGCAATTCCTCAAACCTTCTGCTTCAAACCCCTGCAGCAGTACCTTCCTAAGTTAACAGGTGGCATCACTGCATCCTCTTGCAAAATAGCTGACATCGACATTCGTATTAGACAGCGTTCTGTGATTGAATTTTTACTGAAGAAGGTGGAACGCCAATTCACATTCACGAAAGCCTAAAAAATGTGTATGGTGATGCAACGGTGAATGTCAGCACTGTTAGACGATGGATTCGTCGCTGTAACACAGCTGAAGGGCTAACACCATTTGTAGATGAAAACCGAAGCGCCAGGTCGGTGATTGCAGTGACTCCATGCAACATTCAGCGAGTCGATGACATCATTCGTGGTGATCGCCGGGTAACAATAGGTGAATTGTGTCGCATTACCTCCCTCAGTAAAATTATTCAACAACTGCGTTTTTAAAAAGTTTGTTCACGTTGGGTACCAAGAATGTTAACCGCCCAAAACAAAGAAACAAGGAAAACAATAGCCTCCGAACACTTGCAGCGCTTCAACTTGGAGAGAGAGGAGTTTCTGGAAAAAATTGTTACTGGAGACGAAACGTGGGTTCATTGTTTTGAATCTGAATCAAAGCGGCAAGTCAATGGAATGGCATCACACATCACCGAAGAAAAAAAATGCTCTGCGGTCGACAAGGAAGGTTATGGTGACAGTGTTTTGGGTTGCAAAGGGTGTGCTTATGATTGATTTTTTGGAGCAGGAATGCACAATAAATTCTGTCCAATACGTCAGAGCTCTCAAAAACCTGAAAGCACGTCTTCGCCGAGTTCGCCCAACAAAAACTGTTGCGGATGTTCTTCTTTTGCATGACAATGCAAGACCACACACCAGCCGTTACACCACTGCAGGAATTGAGAAATTGGGATAGCAAGTCTTACCTCACCCCGCATACAGCCCTGACCTGGTACCATCAGACTTCCATTTGTCCGGGCCACTGAAGGAAGCTCATCGTGGGATTCATTTTGAAGATGAGGAGGCTGTGAAAACGTCCATGCGTCAGTGGCTTAGGAAGCAAGACTGTGTGTTTTACCACACTGGAATACATGCCCTAGTTAAAAGGTGGACCAAAACTGTAGAAAAGGACGGAGATTATATTCAATAGTGACAAATTATTCGTCAATGTTGTAGTTTTCAAGCTATGTAAATTGGATTCAATTTTCTTGGCAATTAAAACAGAAAAAACATAGGAGGCATTACTTTTTGACCCACCGTCGTACATCGTTACATGGCTGTATAAGAAATGTTCACTAAAACAAATATAATTTGGCAACGAGCAGATAAGTAACTCAGTAAATACAGCTCTATGTTTACTACAGTTTTAATTCAACATTATAACATCACTTGAGGGACTCCCTCGCGGACCACCTGACATCCCGTCGCGGACCACGCTTTGAGAAACACTGACTTAGAGTATAATTTATTTATACACATAAAAAATATGTCACATACGTATAAGAAAATTTTAAGTTTTTAATCCAAATAGAGATTACACTCTACATTTGTTCGGGCAGATGTATAAAACGCTTCATTTGGTGATGGACCATTAGCGCTTCTCAAAAAGTATTGCCGCAACTTGTGGAGGCTATTAAGCTCTCAGAGGGTGTGCTATTGCCTAAACTAGCGGTCTCATTCTTGCTACCGCTATGGTAAAATAAGAGCAAAAAGAACCGTCAGGATAACAATGGAACATCGAGAGAAACAGAAATGCTTCTGCCCGGGGCCGTCGTTCTCATGAACCCTCCTTCTTTTATTTCTGGTGTTCCTTCGTGAAAACGTCTTCCTGCGGAATGATTGTGGGCACGTAGTTTAGTACTTCTCATATACTTGTGTCAAATATTTCCTGAAGAGAAACTGCAGTCTCTATTCTGCAGCTTAGGAAATTCCTGACAGGAGTATGTTTTATGGTTGTAGGAGTAAACTTCTAGCTATGTGCTTTTACGTTTGGAAGTAACCACTAAGAACGTAAAAAAATATTCAGACTATTTTTGCATGCTCCTTGCACCAAAATAAAGAAAAAAGTGAATGGCGGGATTCCAATGTTACTTTTAACTTGTGCAGTGGGCATCAGCTGGGCGAGGACCTGTCATCGGCGTTGCAACACTTGCGGATCAGTAGAAATTCTTTACAAGCATTTAGTGAAGTCTTCGACAATATTACATACAGTGAGATTCTGTGATAATTTAAGGGGATGCATCACCGAAAACCCCAAATCCAGCAATTTTCAACCAATCTTGCTGAAATGTTTACCACTTAGTTCTGATGCATAGTGGACACAGAATTAAAAATTTGGTTTTTATATCTTCAATAGTTTTTGAGTAATTAATTTGTGAAATTCAAAATTTGGGCAAATTCAAACCGCTCCACGTGATGAAAATTTTCAAAATTATAATTTTTCTATTTCTAAAAATATTCAGATGGTTATGAAGAAAAGATCTGCCATATGAATTTCTTATACTACTTTTAGTTCCAGAGTAAAAAAAAAGGTATGGAGCAAACAAAAAAAGCCAAAAAATGATTAAACCTGTGACTTTTTATATCAATAACTTTAAAAATATAATGAATATTTAAAATTCATATTATAGAAATCTTTGGTTGCTTTCTAAGAACATGTGTTGAAAATTTTAGAGGAACTGAATCAATACTGCATCGCGTGGAACATTTTGCATGACAAAAAAATGTTGAAAAATTATAACTGAGTAAATCAAATTTTAAAATCCAAAACATTTTTCTTCTCAGCTGCATGCCTGACCCTCCTGCCTCTTCCTTCTCTCTTCTGCTGCAGTGTTCTTCAATTTCAGTTTCCTTCTGGATGTTTTAGAAGTTACTTTCACTTGCTGAATGAAGTAAGCGTAATTGGTCCATCCCTTGGCTAATTTTTAGAGATGATGGTGAAATCTGTGTCCATTATGTCTGACTGCAGCTTGAGTGAGGCAGAACAACCAAAATTGAATTTACTGTTGGTTGATGTCACAGCAACCTTAAGTCTCTTCTTTAAAACAAATACTTCTTTTGGGAAATTATGCCATATCATGCTATGTAAACCTTCATTTGAATTTTGAGTCTTACCCAATGTTCATTTCCTTAGTATTTCATCTGATGCCAGCCTTTCGTACATAGACAGTAATTTTGTTATCATATCAGGCCTCAAGTATGTTCACATTGTTGTGTTATGTTAGGTGTTTCTTCCCATGTATCGTTTAGCCTATTCATGATCCTAACTATGTAAACAGTTATCAGGAGGTCAGTTGTTTCAAAGAATGTTTTACCTATAACCTATATAACAGTTATATACACGTTTTTATGTATAAAATATCTTTATAAATGTTAAATGGCAGCCTAAAACTCATCAGTTATATATAAACAGTATGTAGTTTAAAGAGAAACACAAGAAAATCCCAACTGTTGGAAACTCACACAATAGTAAAATAATAAACATTATTATTTTCTTTCAATGTTTGCAGCCAGTGTTTTGTTTCCATGGTGCCATATATTGTAAGAAATAACCATCATACCAACACACAAAATTCCGCCATAAACTTTGCCCGCTAATTTCAAATGTATTAATTTAGTACGTTCAATCGAACTCAAATGACAGAATTCTGTGAATCTAAGGGCCACAGGTGCGCACGGGCATTTAAATTGTCATATGAAGGCATTTTAATGCTTGAAACTCATAAATTTAGTTGGATTATGATACTATAAGGTTCAAAGTATGTTATTAGCTTAAAAACAAAAAAATTATTTTTTCCCATATTTTTAGCCAACTTCGGCGCTGCATTCCCTTAATAATTATAAATATCTAATATCCAAAACTGTATGTAAACATCTAATATTCCTTAATCTTGCCCCTACAGCGACACAGAGAGTAAGTATGGTAACAGTGTAAATATGGCCACTTGAAAACAGACGTGAAGAAAAAAGGTAATTAATTACCCACCAACAGTAGCAGCACTGTAATTGGCGTCGTGGCTGGTCTCTTGTTATTAAACAGCTTTCTACTCGTGGACATATTACAGAGAATTGCTTGCGCTGCAGTTCGCTGTTCCTAACCGGCTCTGTTCCCCTGAATTTCCATTCAGTGATGTCAGTACGAGGTGAAGTCACTACGTCAGACTGGGGCCAGATGGGAGCTTCTAGTTCTCTTTAGAAATACGTGCACTCTTTGTGAATGCCTGAGAGAGATGGCAGCACTGAACAGTGCATAAAAAGTGTAGTTGGAGCGCCGAGAACTAGGAGTCTTTGATAATTAAACTGGCGACGTTTTCAGTACAAGAGCAGCGTGTAACCATTCGTTTTCTCCATTTTCCTGGTGTAGCACCTATTGAAATTCATCGGCAGTTGAGTGAGGCATGTGGTGATGGTACCATAGATGTGTTGATGTGCGCTCCTGTGTGCGACAGCTCAGTGAAAGCAGAACATCGCGTGACAACAAACCAAGACAATTGCAGACATCGCCTCCAAAATTGGCGTTTCCGTAGGATCTGTGCAGACAATCTTGCATGAAGATCTCAAACTGCGAAAAGTGTCTTGCAGGTGGGTGCTACGTATGCTGAGGAATGATCACAAGGCTGCGCGCGTGGCAAAGTGTCAGGCGATGTTGACGCGTGATGACGGCATGAATGGAACTTTCTTTCAATCGATTGTGACAATGGATGCGACGTGGATGCCCTTTTTCAACCATGAAACGAAGCGCTAGTCAGTTCAATGGAAGCACACACCAAAATAATTTCGGGTGGGCACCAGTGCTGACAAAATGATGGTGGCCATCTTCTGGAACAGCAGTGGTGTAATCCTTTCTCCTTGAATTCCAAAGGGCACTACGATGACAGCTGCATCCTACCAAAATGTTTTGAAGAATAAACTCCTCCCAGCATTGTGTGAAAAACGGGTGGAAATGGTTGGACGTGAGCTGTTTCACAAAGACAACGCAGCAGCGCATCGGGCCAACGCGACACAGAATTCTCTTCGTAACAACAACTTTGAAGTAATTTCACATGCTCCCTACTCACCTGACATGGCTCCTAGCGACTTTTGGCTGTTTCCCACGATGAAAGACACTCCGTGGTCGCAGATTCACTAGACATGCCGCTATTGCCTCAGCAGTTTTCCAGTGATCAAAACACACTTCTAAAGAAACATTCGCAGCGGACATGGAAACATGACGTCGACATGAACTCAGACGTTCCCAACTCAGGGTGAGCTGAACGTCAATGAGTTAGATGAGTTTTGCAAACCATGCGAAAATTCTAAATAAATGAGAAACCAATAATAATGTAACATTTTAAAAGGGTGAGCTAGTTTGGTCATGTGATATAGTTAGAGAGGGCATCAGAATAAAGTTCAAACTGAATCGTGAAGTAAGAAAAACTTACTTAAAAGGTGATACTACGACAGGAAGGACTTGTTCATGCGCGTTAAGAAGAGAAGCGAAGATTTATAAGTCTGAAATGTAGAGAAGTTAAGAATAGCGCAACCAGCGTAAGTGGAAGCAGCATTAGAAGTTTATTAGAGCAAAGTAGTCGCCGTATAAAGAAGAAATAGAAACCGCACGGAAGTAACTTTAAACAAGTAATCCAGGGTTTCAAGTAAAATTGAATTTATGTTAGGAATTTTACTAACAGGTGGTCACCGATCCAAGTCGATAAGCAAACATTGTAGGAATTAAACCACATAATTCTGCAACAAACAAAGTGCTATTAATACGACTGAGTAGCCAACAACCACCAAAATTCATTTCCTACAACCATTTACCTTAGGATAAGAGAACTCATAGCTCCAATTAGAACCCAATCTATTTAACACCGGTATGTCGTTTGCCGCAGTCTTGTTTAATAAAATGCATCCAGAACGAAGGATTACTCATTCTTCAGTAAGCAAAATTTTGAAGAACTTCAATGAGACTGTTAGTATAAAAAATAAGGCGAAGTCTGGAAGGGCAAAACCAGTTATAGATGGTGATAAAACTCTTGATGTTTTATTGTCAGTGGAAGAAAACCACATTTATCTACTCTCCAGCACATTATGGAAGGCATGTGGCGAGTCACCTAAATCAAGAATTTTCAGGATGATAGATTCGCAGAAGAGGAAGTATTGAGTGGCCGCCGAGATCTCCTGAGCTGAACCTCTTAGACGTTTTCTTGTACAAATATTTGAAGTGAAGGGTTTGCAAGGACCGACCAAGAGATCTTGAAGAGTTAAAGCAAGAAATGTAGCAGATCAAGCGAGCAGTATCGCTGGAAACATGAATTTCAAAGACAGACTTTGGCATTGTTGGGCAGTAAATGGAGGTCATTTCATATGCTGTAATACGTTCTAATAAATTTAAAGTACCGTTGAAAAGTATCTACATGTACGTACCGAGATCAGAGGACT